>JANQAP020000503.1:644287-660715 GCA_026874005.2 Erythroxylum coriaceum
GGAGGTGGCGCGTCCTTGCAGAGGTAGGATTCCTAACACGAATAGGATTCCTAATCCTTGTAGGAGTAGGATTACTTGTCATCATATTTTTCATCACCGATTCCATTTTTCTCCTCGAATCGCTATAACAAGAAATCCTTGTCAGAATAGGATTTCTTGTGCAACTGGGATTCCTAATCCTACTGAGATTAGAATTTGGCAACTTTGACCATTCCTACTCATTTCGAGCTCCTCTTTCCAAATATGAACTCTGTTTCTACAAATTTCATCTTTTTAAACTTATTTTTACATTTACTATTCAAATGTACCTGAAAAGCATAAAACAAAATAAGTGTAACATTTAAGATAGAAAATGCGAATAAATACAAGTATAGAGGAACTAAAAGGATAAGAAAATATCAGTGTATCAATTAAAATTTGAATATTTTTAAAGATAAATTATTTTTCTTTTTAATTGTTGAAATTTGAAAATTGTGGATGGTGAGTGACGAATGTTTTGCATGTTTCCTTCGCTATTTTTAAATGCCTTTTAAATACTTATTCAATATCCTCATAATTTGATAGTTGATTAACTTAATGCCAATTACATTAGTATACATATAGACAATAAAAATTGAAATATCTCACAAATTGATAATTGGCCTAATTTTCCTTTACATATTCTTATCTTCTTTAGCCATATAATTATGAAATTAAGGAAGTGAGAAATTTAGTTTAGTTAATTCAGAAGATGCTTATGTGTTATTAATAAAAGCATCCAAATTCATATGATGATAAATAATTGTAAAACCCTTGCTAGAAATACTAGAATAGTCTAAATGCAATATCCTTATTTTAATTGCCATGTCAAAGTTGACCAAGAAGACTAAAAAAGATTTATCTCAACATCATAATATTAAATCTATTTCTTTATCTTCTATAGGTATGTTATTCTATTACTAGAAATTTATTATTACAAATATTGTATTTGTTGTTTCATCAATTCAATTAAAAATATAGTAAAGAAAGAAAAGAATTGTAAAAAGAAGTTGGAAATCAAGGTAATCCCTTTCATATAAGGGAAAATGCTCATTATAAAATCAAAATTTAAGATCTACAAGGATAAATGATCATTTGTCCTAATTCGGTTTAAAGGTTCATTTTCAACAAAGAAGCTTATTCGAAGATTGACCGAACTAATGACCCTAAAATCGTCACACCTTATTACTAATAGAATTAGTTTGCATTCTTATTCTTCTTTTAAAATTCAACAGTAAGGCATATAATTCCTATTATCAATCATGAACTTCAATTTTAAAGTTCTTCCTTTTTTCAACATTTTCACTATTGAATATTGTCTGTCAATATTTCAAATGATGCAAAGATTAACATTATTGTTTATATAAGAATTACTCAAATTAATTTTTTCATATTTAATAACTGTATACATTTATTAAATGTTGGATTTATTTAACATAGATAACATTTGGAGAACAAAAAAACTTACTAGTTGGGAGGTGGGGTGAACTTCACTGATTCTAAAAGCAAAATACCTTTCTTTTAAGAAGCAAAATTAAGAAAAAGAATATCTTTTATTGTTACCAATGAAGTACATCGATATGCAAGATTATACAAATTTGCAATTATTGTACTAATCTCATTTAATTGCTTTTGTTTTAACTTATAGAATGAGTTTTGAAATCAATAATAGAAACTTATCAAATTTCCCAACAATTACTCATTATTTGACAAAAAGGATACATTATCTTTTATTACTTCTTGCTCATTTATTAATTTATATGAACACATTTAAAGATAAATTATTTGAAATTACATATTTGCACTATTTTAAGATATGCCTTCATTTTCAATCATCTTTCTTAGCGAGTAAAAACCCTAGATACCCTTCTAAGTATCTCTTCCCATTTAAGGTCCCCTAAATAATTCTTTAGGTTTTTTAATTTAGTTTTGATGCCTAAATGCTCATCTAGGTCTCTTTTCTCACTCAGTAAAAATCCTAGACACCTATCTCAATTTTTTATTTTTTTTAAGTTCTTAGATATTCTTCTCATGTGAGTCAAAACCATAAACACCTCTCTGAGTTCTCCATTTTAGTTTTTAAGTGCCTCGATAATTCTCAAGGTTTCTTTTCTTATTTGAGACAAAACTCTGGATACCTATTTAGGTTTTTTAATTTAGTTTTAAGTGCTTATGTATCCCTCTAAGTATCTCTTTTCATTTAAGGTCAAAACCAAGAAACCTATATGGGTTTCCCAATTTAGTTTTAAATGCCTCAATATCCCTTTATATATCTTTTCTCATTTAGGTAAAAAACAAAACCCTAAACATCTCTTTGAGTTTATCAATTTAGTTTTATTTCCAATATTTCTTCTCATTTTGAGTCGCATCCTATTATCCAAATCCTTGATACCCTTCTAACCTCGTAATTAAGAACCTAAAAATTCCTTTAGGTCTATAATCCCAATCTTCAGTCTAAATATATGGAAATTACTCTAATTCATATTTAAATTCTTGGAAATTCTTTTAGGTATCTTATCCAAATTTTCATCTATAAGCTCATAGTTAGGTATCTCAAAATCCTTCTAGGTTTCTAATCCCAATTTTTAGTCAGGGTACCTAGTATCCATTCTAAGTTTGTAGTTAAATACTTGAAAACTACCATAGATCTCTTATTTGTAGTTTCATCTCTAAGTTCATAGTTTGATAATTATAAACCTCATTAGTTCTTTAATCTCTATTTTTATTCTAAGTACTTACAAACCACTCTATATATGTAACTAACTACCTAGAAACCCCTCTAGGTCCCTTATCCAAAATTTCATCTCTAAGTTTATAGGTAATACCTAGAAAACCTTTTGAGCTTTTTTATCCAAATTTTCATCTCTAAGTTTTTTAGTAGATACTTGGAAACCCCTCTAGGTCAATAATACTAATTCTTTAGTTTATATACCTAAAGACCATTCTAGATTTGTAGCTAAATATCTTGAAATTCCTCTAAGTCTCATATCTAAAATTTTATCTATAAGTCCTAGTTAAGTATCTGGAAACCTTTACAAGTCTCTAATCTAAATTTTAAATCCAAGTACATAGAAACAACTCTAAATTTGTAGCAAAATACTTAGAAAATCTTCTTGGTCTCTTAACTAAATTATAATCTCTAAGTTCATAACTAGATACTTGGAAACCATTTTAGGTCTGTAGTCCTAATATTCAATCTAAATAACCATTTTGGGTTTGTATTTAAATACCTAGGAGCCCCTAAAGGTTTCTTATACAAATTTTCATATCTAGGTTCATAGATAAATATTTAAAAATTTTAGTGGGTTTTTGTCCAGATTTTCACTTATGTACCTATATATCCCTCTAAGTGTCGTATATCAAATTTTAGTCTAAATCTTATATACCTGTCTAGATGCATAACTAAACACTTAGATATCCCTTTAGGTCTCTTATATCAATTTTTAGTCTAAACCTAGATACGTCTATAAGTTTATAAGTGAAGACCTAGATTCTATAGTAAACAAATAACTTTACAAAATTTATATGCAACAAGATAGAGAATGAAAATTTTTTGTTCAAAGAGTTTGTGGAAATTGAAAAAGAAGAATTAAATTAGGAAAGAGTTTACAAAAATAATAGGAGTAAAGCCTAAAAATCAAAAGACCAAAACCTAGCATTAGGAACTAACTATAACTTTAAACATAAGCTAACATAATTGATATAGTATGAGTGAGGTGGAGATCGCTTCCTCACTGGGTATTTTCTTTTAAAAGGTTTGGGATCAACACTCCATCTGGAAGCTATTTCAAAGCTCTTCCTTATATAAATATTATCAGCAAAAATAATTTACCTAATCCATCAAAGAGTAGCTAGTGTGAAAGCTTAGATATTTTAGGATCCACTTTAAGAATTTCTCTTCCCCTTGTATAGTTGCAATATCTAATCACTAATTTAAAGACTTTGAAGTCACTTTGGTGTGTAAATCTTACCTTTCTAGCCAAAACCAAAAACTATGACTCATTACTTTTATAGAACTGAATTCTACATAAACTTAGAGCATAAATCTAAAATTATTTTTAGTAACAACAAAATTAGAGTAGACAGTTCAATGTTTCAAAAGCTTGGTTGCACAATTTACAAAAGATGTTAGAGGGAGAGGTACCTTTCAATCTATCTAAAGTATTTAGTCTCTACTTGTTAGATAACCAAAATATGGAGGATGCTTTAGGGGAATTATTAGTTAACTAGATGTGTTTCCACGAAATCACTATTAGGGTATGTGTGTTAAACAAGTTTAGGTAGGATTTATTAGTGAAGCTCTTAGAAATGTAGCTTATCTAAATGAGTTTATCTTTAACCTCTATATTTAGCCTATAATTTGGTACATTGTTTATAATTTTATTAAATCCTCTAAATTTATAACGGTACTCACCATCTTCAATGTTCATATTAACTTTGGTTTTCAAGAGGAATAAAAGTTTAAGATTATCTAGGCCTTGAATTTAATGAAGGGGCTAAAATCAGTTCATTCATCAAACCAAAACCATTTTTTGTGCGCCTTGGCATCAATACTTTTCATCTTTTGATTTATAAAGTTTCAGCATTTGGCTAATCATCCAAGGGTTTCTCATATTGGGTCTAATGTTCAAGAAACATTAATCTTTTATAAGATATAACTGCATCCACTTGATGTAAATGGTTTCAAAATCTGTAAAATCTTTTATATACATTTTGCTAGAAGCATCTCATTTATATTACTAATTGAGTTTATCCCTTAACCCCCTTGTTTTTAGTTTTGTGGACCTCAAACCATCTAACCTTAACTCTAACGGATATTGATATTTGTAATTTACATTGTGTTTTGATAAGTACTATAGTGTGTTTATAGGTGTTGAATAGATGATTTTTGCATGTTTAGGCTTAAAATTATGTTAATGTGGTTGTGTGTTTATGTTTTTAAGTGTTATGTGGATTAGGGCATGATGATGGACCTTAATTTTGTGCTATTGAGGTGTTTTGATGTGTTTGTTAGTGTATGAGCTCAGATGACAAAGATTGAAGGAAGATGGAGCAAGCTTGGACAAGAAGGCTGAGTCAAGATCGTGACCGAGGGTCTCCCTTAAGGCCACGATTGTGACAAAAGAGATTCACATAGGGTCACAATTGTGACACCCATGTCACAATCATGGCATAATACATTTTCCCTGGGTCACAATCGTGACGCCTCTGTCATAATTGTGACAGACGCTCGCCAAACACAGGGATCTCCTTTTATTTTGATATTTGGAGGGTCTTTTTGGACATTTTGACTTGGGTAAAACCTTGTTTTTATCCAAAATGACCAAAGAACTATATAAGAACATTAAATGACCCAAATTAGAGCTAGCCACCATTTGCTAAATTGAGAAAGAACATAAGGAAAAGCAAGAAGGAGAGAAGAGAAGAGGAGCATCTGCAGCTGCTGTCCAGCAACTCCAACCCAGCCATTTTAGGTTCTTTTGTACTTTCTCTTGTTTATTTACTTGATCTTGATGTATGAATTGGGTTTGAGAATGTTGAACATGATGTTAATTATGTTCTAATTTCATTGTAGGATTTATTCTTAAATCATTTTGTGACTTAATTGCTTTTGATGTCAATGAAATGTTTGGGTATTATGATATTTATGGTTTTTGCGTACTTCGATAATAAATCGAGAGATTGAATTGATAGTAACATGATTAGGTTGGGTAATGAGAATTAACAGCCTAATATATCACAAAAATATCAAATCGATAATCATACGAAAAGAGATCTTGTGTGAGGACACAATTATCTAATAGATCGCTTAAGAACAAATTGAAGACGTAGGCTATTTTTGTTAATTGAGAGATTGCAAAATTAGAATTTCGGAATCAATTCGGGATTATTAATTAAGGTTAAATGGTTAGATAGAGAATAATCAACCCTTTCAAAAATCTAGGATCGATACTGATTGAATCAAAAGTAGTTAAGGTAGCAAAATGACGATAGAATGAATATTATGTTCTCATAATTGATTGACCTTGTTTTATTGCGATAACTCAATTGTTAAGTGGTTAGTGCTCTATTTGATTTAATTATGTTAATTTTGGAATTTTAATCTCATTCAACTCATACTTGATTGTTTAATTTTCTGGTAATTTTTATTTTCATTTAGATCATGTTTTTGCAACCTTAGACAAAGTTAAGATTTAGTTAGTTTTAGCTAATTCCTCATCGGATCGACACCTCAATTACTACAAGTTACGACATGTATACTTACAAAATATTGAGAATTTTATATTAGATAAAACTTGATCATCATATATATCTAATTTTTCAGACTAGAGAAAGTTCTTCAACATTTTTTTAATATCCTTAATCATATTATGAGGCATGTGTAAGTGACAACATTAGTGAATGTTGAGATTGTTGAGTATAACTATAATTAGTTATAATCTGCTAATAAAAAACAGGAACTTGTTATTTTAATGGTCAATTCTCTTATGAATTAAATTATAGAAAGGCTAGCAATCTTTGTAAGTGATTCTTTTATTTGAGATTGAGATACCCAAGTATCTAAAAGCTAGATCCTAATAATTGAGTCTTGAAATCCCATAGAGTGATCCCCTCAATTTCTAAGCATCATTTGATACATATAAACATCTTTTACACCTTTTAATGATTAACCATGTATAAGGATGAAGGACTGCAAGCCATCCAATAGTATTTTGACAAAATTTGAATTAGCCCCATATAGCAGTAGGAAGTTATTAGTAAAAGAAAGGTTGGCAACTTTAGTTTCTTGCATTTTTTAATGGAATCTAAAAGTAATGTCCTACTCAATCTTGTGTGCAATCATCCTAGTTGGAACCTCAATACATAAAGTAAAGAGATAAGGGGATATCTCCTTGTCTCAACCCTTTGGCTCTATTGAAAATTGAGATATACTTACCATTAACAAGTATAACAAAAGAAGTTATGGAGATGCATTTCTTAATCCCAAAAATAAAGAATCTAGAAACCTAAAAACATTTAAAGAATTAAGGAGGAACCTCTAGTTAACTGATTCAAAAGTTTTATCGAAGTCGATTTTTATCAAGCAACTTTTTAAAGGTTTTTTATTTTAATAGCTTTTAAAGAGTTTTTGAGCTAGAAGTAGATTATCATATATACTCCTTCCTTGGATAAAAGTTCCCTATATTAGATTTATAATACACACTTCCATTAGTCTTATAGCAAGCATCTTTAAAATGATCTTATAGATTACAATGTAGCATTATATCAGTTTGTAATCATTCAATAAGCTAGTATTATACTTTTTAAGCATAAGGCTCATATAAGTTTTGATGAGTTCCTTCAAGATTCTTCCATTTGAGAAGAATTCCATTATGTTTTTAGGAATCATATCTCTTGTTAGATATTAAATATTCTAAAAGAAACTTACATTTAGTCCATCTAGACCTAGGGCTTTATTATAGTTAATCATAAAGAGAGCATGCCTAATCTCCATCGTGATGAAAGGTTTAACTAACATCTCCTTATGTTATTAAGTTAAAGAGTCAAAGTTTACTTTTTTGATGTCTTGCACATATGAGCAAACATTGTTAGAAGTCTCCAAGAAATGTTTGAAGTAATTTAAGGTCATTTTTTAAAAATTCTTCTTGATCATTGATGGCCTCTCCAACATAGTTTTCTAAGGACAAGATTTTGTTAATATTTCTTTTATACAAGCTAAAGTTAGGAAAGTAACTTGTATTCTTGTCACCATCTCTCAACTAGATAACCTCAGCCTTTTTTTCAAAAAATGAGTGGTTCTTCTCCAGTGCCTAGATATAAATATTAAGAGCCTTCCTTTCATTGGCATTGAAACCAACACCTAATGAGATACTATTAATTTCTTAATGAATAAAATTTAATTCCTCTCTGGCCTTAATAATTACATCATCAGTATGTTTAATTTTTTCCTTATGAATCTTTTTCAGTTCACTCTTTACTGCTTGAAGCTTCCTTATACACTTATATGACTCAAAGCCCTCAAATTGTATATAAATAACTTTACTAATATCAATTTTAACGTATTCAAGTTTAGAAAGAAAATTGAAGAACTTGAAGCAATATTTAAGCTTTTTCAGAGTTAGTTCCTAAAAAAAATTCATTGGGATTATGGTATAAGCAAAGAGGAGCATAAAAATATATATGCTATTAGAGTATTTAGAGGGACATAAGGGATTAACTAAAGGTGTATTGAGTATATTACCTAATGAGCTAGCTTCCTTCCTATTTATTAGTCTAGATGAAAGAAAACTCCATCGAATCTTAAATCAATCAAATATATATTATTTAAGCAATTCATAAACTCACTATTTCTCAATATTTTTTCAAG
This sequence comes from Erythroxylum coriaceum, assembly GCA_026874005.2. Lineage (NCBI taxonomy): Eukaryota > Viridiplantae > Streptophyta > Magnoliopsida > Malpighiales > Erythroxylaceae > Erythroxylum > Erythroxylum coriaceum. Next base: position 652,674 of record JANQAP020000503.1, read on the forward strand.
CTTCTCTCACCTAGCTTCTTGAGTTAAGGGAATTACTAAAATCCCCTAACATCAACCGTAGAGCTTGAATAGAGGAATTTGTTGATATCAAGTCTCTCTAGAGATTGAATCTATAGAAATTATGATTTGCAACATAAGTGAAAGTAAATTTAATGCAATCAGGATCCTAATCAAAACTAACCACCAAGTGAATGAACTGGTTAAAAATTTTGGTTTAATGCACCTTAACTAGGTCACAGTTAAGAGAAACTATAATTCCACCATTATAGTGAATTTAATGGTTAATTAATATATTAGAATGCTTCCTAAAAAGCCATCCATAGTTATGAATCTTATTCTCCTTTATTTTGTTGCTAATAGACCTACTATGCAAAGTTTTCTATCTCGCAAATAATTATGTATTACCTGCTTCTTTTTTAGGCAATTCATATCCCTCACATCCAAGCTACAATCATAGGGAAGAAATTGGGAATATTTGTCCTTTCTTCTTTAACTTCCTCCCTAATCTCCTTCTTAAACTAACCATAGTAGCTTCTATATCATCATACTTGCTTGAAAGGCTCTCTTCAGCTTTGTCCTCCTTATGTTTGCTTACTTCCTTTTTACCCTCTATTCCCCAAGCCTACTTTGTTGGATTCTCCTATATCAATTCCTTATTCCATATATCCATCAGATTCTAATCTTCAAAATATGACTCTTCAAAAGTTTTAGTATGGAGCCATCAATCTTGGACTATGTAGATTGTAAAAATAATTCCTCATTCCTAGAGACATATTTGTTTTATAGAGTTTCAAAAGAAACATGATGTTTTACTAAAGGAAAATTTGGTTACAAATCATACTAAGCCTCCCCTTTCCCTTTATTCATTTGTGTATTGAGATTGAGCTCACCAATTCATAACTTTCTCTAATGATAAATTGTCCACCTAAGTTTCCAATATTTTTTCTTAGTCTGTGATGCAAGTTTTCATTAATAAGTAAGTAATATATTAGACTCCATTAAACCTCCTCCTTCATTTAGTCTTTTTAGACTCAAAGTAATAGGTACTTTTTTTAAGCCTCAACTTCTAGCAAATACAGGTATATATAATTCTTTACAAGCCTATTATTTGTTTATCCAAGTAAATAAGTTTCCTTATTGAGCTAAATAGACAGTTTAAACTTATTGTAGACCAGTATTCTAATGATACATTGTAAAAGTTTACCCAAATAGGTATTTTCTTCATGCTACTTTCATTTAGAGACATACCTAGCCTACACTTTTGTAATAATAGGGGCTTACCTATAATGTGCCATTGTCCCATTTTAAATGCTTTTTCCATTCCCACCTTACTTTCACATCTAAAGACCAAGAAATCTTCTTCATTGATTAGTGTATTTTCTAAATCTAATTTTCCTTAGTTGGCTTTTATCTTGGTTTAAATATGGGGGAATGAAAATATTTTAGGTAGGAAATATCTAAATAAACCTATGTTACATCTCAGGACCCTAGCTCTAAGGACCTCCATAGGTGATGATATTGTAAAGGGCTCTCTATTTAATTACACAGGAAAGAGTTTCAACTTTTCTTAAGGGGTATGGTCATCTACTACTTGGCTCTAGTTATTCTTTATGTGATGAGATTTTGAGTTCTTCGAAGGCCTTTTCAATATTTGCAGAGGTTAGGCTAAGATAAAGGAATTGGTTTTCATATAGGGGTTGGGTCGCTTGGTTTTTGGGTTAAGATAACTAAATAATACATATTCTATTATATTCCTCATCTATTCTATTCCTAAAGAATCATCGTTCAATTCCTTATCTATTCTTGTAAGTTAACCAAACGCTCTGAAAAGTTTAAACTTTGGTGGGAATTGGAGAAGGGATAAGTTGGATGTTAAATGGTAAGATCAGTGGGGTCGTGCATAGGGAAAGGCTTGAGAGATACGGATCTCCTAACAAGCTTGGCTCCATCATTGACTCCAAGTTGATCCCCATAATTTATAGTTTTCATTCAAATTATAAAAGTTTTGTAAACTAAATGAGATCAAATTCATATTAAAAAAAGTGAAAAAATCAATTGAATAAACCATAAAGAGAGAACTTAACAAAATAAAGGGATATAAAAAATAAGAATGTTGGATAGGTATCATTTTCTTGTCAAGAAAGTTGTCCAATATATATTATAGTGAAGAGTATTAAATTACTATCGAGTAACAACAATTTTTTTATCTGTTTTAAATGGAAAAGAAATAAGTGACACTTTAAATATAGGAGTAATTTAAGAATGTTCCATCAAATTTATTCTAAACTAGTTAGAGATTTTTTTTCAAATGGTAATATAATATCAATTCATATTTTGTATTTTTAAAATTTGTTTTTCATACTACTATTCTTGTCTTATTGATAGGTGATATAAATATAAAAATTAATACAACAAAGACGTAATACGCTTAAAAGGTAAGAAATAGTAGAATTATAATCACAAAAATTAAAAATTAATTTATTAATTTATGCTAATTATTACATAATTATTTCATTAATTTTATTTATTATTACTACAAAGCATTTTCTAGGAATAACTATTAGTGAAAGTAGAAAGAATCCTTTTTAGGTATGTCAATGGGTCAGACCGGGTCGAGAGCGGCTCAACCCGGCCTCGGTTATGGCGGGCCGCAGGCCGGCCCGTCCATTAATGTTTTAAAGAAAAAAAATAAAATGACGTCATTTCGAGAAAAGTGAGCAGGCCATGAGCCGGATAGGGCCAAGCCGTGGTCCAGCCTGGGCAAACCATGGTCGACCGTAGCCCACCCATGACCAGGCCAACCCGGATAAAAAAAGGGCCGAGTCGGGCCATAATTGTCATCCCTAATCCTTCTTTATTAGTATTTAAATATTTGATAAATGTTTTTAGCCTTAGATAGGTCTCTTGCGGAATGATATGATCCGTAGCAAATAAGTCAAATAATTACTTGTTATATAATTATATAATCATTTTTATATATTATTAATATAAAATATTCTCTAAAAATAATTGTTAAAAATATTGAATCAAATCATTCTTTTTTCTAGAAAATTTTTAAAGGAGTTGAAGATAATTAAATTCGAATTAAAAAATTATGTTTCAAGAGAAGATGGATGCTTTGATTTTCTTTTTTTTTTTAATGTACAGGCTTTTTGAAAATGAAATTCAAAGATATTAAATAAGTGACCCAACCTTTTTGCAAGTTATCTTCAAATTTAACTTGAACCTTTAAATATAATGAATTTTTATAAATAATAACATTCACATCTTTATATTTATAGTGAATTTCTTTCAATATTATTATGTGAATGCAATAAGAAAAATCTTTATATAATATTTTTACATCAAAATTATAACTTAGTTAAATATTAAACATTTAGTATGATATCATATCATTAAAAAGTAAATAAATATTAACCTTACAATTAATAATTACTTCTAAACAAATATATGAAAATATGTTTCATTTGTCATTATCATTTATTAATAGGAGAAATAATCCTTTTTAAATTGAAAATTTGCCTGAATTATTAAAATATTTTTGATAAAAATTTTGAAATTTCTTCGTATTCATTGTAAAAAAAAAAAGGACTTAAATTAATTATGATGTACATAATTGTGTTAATTTCTTATCTAAAAGATATATATAGCAAAGTTTTAAAAAATGGGATGAGGGAAATTTTTTCTCATTAAAATAAAATTAATGTTTCTTAATAATAAAGTTTTTTATTATTTTAAAATCCTTTTTTTAAGTGTTGTCTGAAGTTCGTATATAATGTACAGTAATCTGCACATTATGTCTGAAACTGGAAGTCATGTCACTTGCTGTCCTCAAACAACTAATAACAAACTATGTACATATACCTGCTCGTCTTGTCTGAAACTGAAGGCAAATCATTTATGCTCTTCTAATTAATCTTAATTGAATCTAATAACTCTATAAAAGCATAGTATTAGGCAACAGGCCAATAGTGAAATTTAACGTTAGTTTAAAATAATCCAACTCTTTTAGTAGTGAAATATCAATATAAATTTGTTAGATAGTATTACTAATTAATTGTTCCATTAATAAATATAAATCTCAATGTTTTAAAAACTAGATTTGACACTGAATCGGGCAAACGAAATGTTTAAGGTTTAAAGGTTTAACCGTATTAAACCGCTATAAAATCGATATATGATAAATAAGAAATAAAAATTATAAGAGTAAGTAAAAATTAAATACTTTATTGAAATAAAAAATACACCAATGTCTATATAAGCAATAAGGATTGAGAAAATAAGATATTATGTAGATCCTTTGAGTAAGATGTTTATCTCATCGTGGGTCACTAATATCTATATAAGGCTTGTATAAATTTTCCTTTCTTTTAAAAAGATTTATAATTATTTTGTGAGCTCTATACATATCATTATATATATGCCCCAAAGATGGTTTCTCATAAGTCAACAATCTTCAATAACCTTATCAGCAGAGTCATAATCTTCACAATGATAAAGCAAATATCTCAAAATTTATTAAATTTATTATTTAGAATAATAACACAAACTTTTTTATATCTTTTTTCACTTTTGGATAACCTCTGACTTGAAAAGTGTTTACTTGTCACTAAATTTTGAAATAATTGGTTATTTTTATAAGTAATTTTCAGAGTAATAAATATAGTAGCAAATTTATTTTTATTATTTTGATGATGATTATTATTATTTAAACATGTATAATTTGTAATCTTAAAAATGAATTTGAATTAAAAAACTTAAATTTAATTTTTAAATATAATTTATTATGTTAATTTAATTAATTTAGTCCAATTTTATGATTAATCAAAATTTTAAAAAATTAATTTGGAACCTAGCTTAATTTGTTAACTTTATTGCTTTTGTTTAATTTTCCCTAGGATGGTAATTTCGGCCCGGCCCGCTCGGCCTGACCGGCCCAACCCGTTTTTGGCCCGAGTTGGCTAGGCTACGGATGGGCCACGGGCCAACCATAATCTGCCCGCGCGGGCCACAGGCCGTTTTGTATTATTTTTATAAAAAACATATAAATGGGTCGGGCCGACCCGGCCCATCCGTGGCCTGCCCCCCATGACTGAGGTCGGACTGGGCCGGGCCCAACCCGGCCCAACCCGGCCCATTGATATTCCTAATTTTCCCCTCCAAAGCAAAACCCTCAAACAGAACAACAGAAAAGGGAAAGAAACGTATTGCAACGGCATCATTGAATTGCAAGCTAACTAAGACTGAATCACCGGCCAGGATCGCGCCAAACCCTAGTCCAAATCACCACCGTGTGGGGAGATGCGACCAACTGGGATGAAGATTCATATAGAGATATCATTTTAAAGGACCGTGAGCTTCAGTCTCGCACCGTCTTTAGAACCTCCTGGGCATCATCTCCAGACTCCGGTCCCGGTGCTGTCGTCTTCCCCTTTAGTGATGGATCTATCGCCTCTTATCTCTTTGAGGCATGGTTAGTTGCTCTCTCTTCTATTTCCCCTAGCAAAAGTCTAGTAGTAAAGCAAGGGGACTCATTCGTGACAGTACAGGCACTTGGCTTGGAGATTTTGTGCAGAATATTGGTTGGTGCTCTTCCATTTTTGCGAAATTTTGGGAAGTTTTTTCGGGACTCAAGCTTGCTTGGGATCTTGGTTATCGTCGAGTTGAACTCGAAATGGATTCTCTAGCAGTAACTATTATCCTGTTCTCGTCGATTAAAAGGGCAATGTCTCACAATCCCTAGTCATGGGCATCAACGAGCTATTTACTCAAAACTGGGTAATTATACCTCGTCATATATACAGGGAGGGCAACCGGTGTGCTGATTGGCTTGCCAACGCTGCTACTCATCTTTACCTCGGAATTACCACTTTTGATACTGCACCTATAGGGTGCCTTTCACTTCTGTTAGAAGATATATCTAAGGTTTGTTTCCCTAGGTTAGTCATGTAAGGTGTTTCGTTTTTCTTTCCTTTTCATTCCAAAAAAAAAGTTGGTTTGCTTATGCTAAGTGTAGGATAACAATGGGCTAGGCTAGCCCGATTCATTATTTTTTAAAAAATTCAAAAAATAACATTAGTTTCGAGATGTTTTTTTGTTATTCTCGGTCGGACTTTGAGCAAGGTCAAGCCAGGATAGCCCTGGCCTAGTCAACCCCGAAAATCCCGAGCTTAATTGTCATGCCTAACTAAGTGATGGTAGTAAAGTTGGTTTGTGAGTTGTGGAGGGACTAGCGATTTTCAAAAAAGGAAACGACGAGAATTGACCAGAGAAAATGGTAAAGAGTAAAACCGAGATGGTTGATGAGAATTGAGCAGAGAAGAAGGTAAAGAGTAAAACCGAGATGGTTGAAGAATCGGTTCACTGATAAACTAATCGGTTTTTATACAAACAGACTATTATACTAAATTGAATCGAATAACCAATTAATTTATACTATTTTTGATCAAACCGAGTAACCCGGTCTGGTTTTTAAAACATTGATAATTCTAATAAATGTCTAATTTGTTATATTATTAGTAATATAAAATTGACTACTCATGTAAATTAATTTTAATATAATTTTCTACATGTGTTTATCATTTATTTTAATAAAATAATTTACAAAATTAATATTATTTATCATATAACTAACATTTGTTTTAGTTAGATCAAAATCTTAGTTCCACCCTAACTTACAATATTTGTTATGCGCTCTCATTTGGAAAAATATACAATATTTTGTGTCGCAAATTTTATTTTTTAATTATATGTAAGTGTGTGCGTGAGGACATCAATAAAATGAAAAATACTTTACTTGAATGAAAATTACATCAAATCTAGCACATACAACAAAGTAAATGCGGTATGAAAAGAGACCAACACAGAGTGTTGACGTTATCAAGCATGCTGTTTCCTGTTGTGTCGTACAAACTACTCTACACTCGTCTTCGTCTCGTTTTAATTGAAATCATCACCCGTTGCATCCATGATTGCTTGAAGTGTAAAAGCACACAAACTACAACAAATGCACTCGTAAACCCATTCACCAAACCACAGAAAAACGAGATAGACACGTCTTTCAGCCTTGACTTGGAATCACCCTGAGGTTCAGACAGCTCTTCACAGCTTCTTAGTGGAAACCCACAAAGGTAAATATTACCAAGATAGATGGATTTGTCGTTCAGCATTTGTATCTGATTGCCAGTTGGTATATGGCCAGACAAATTATTGAACGACAAATTTAAATGATTCAAATAGTTCAGCTGGGCAATGCTTGGCGGAATTGCACCTGAGAGCTTGTTTCTGGATAAGTCTAAGGACTCCAACCATTTCAAGTTGCCAATATTTGATGTGATTTCTCCCCCAAATTTGTTTCCAGATAAGTTTAAATTTTGCAACTTCGAAAGACTCATCAACTCCTCTGGAATTCGCCCAGTAAACCCATTTCCTGAAAGGTCCATGGAAAAGAGAAATCGAAGCGTACTTGTGTATTCACGCTCTGCCCCTTTTATAATAGCTAGGAGTTTCTCTTTATACATATAGGGACCTAATATCCGGCTTTGATCGTAATCGATGGAATTAAATTTCTCCCAGAAGTCATCAACTGCTTTGTTGTTACTCGCTTGCATTGAAGTTAAGTTACCAAGGCAAGCAGGAAGTTTACCAATCAAATCATTGCTTGCTAGATTCAGTACCCTGAGATGCTTAAGATTGCAAAGCTGGTGTGGAACTTCACCCTCAAACATATTGGAATGGATGTCCAGCAATCCTAAAACAGTTAGGTTCTCACCTATCCATTTTGGAATAAAACCAGTGAAAAGATTATCACCAATATGTAGACTGGTCAAACCATGGAGCGTGCTCAATGATATAGGGATATTACCTTGTAGGGTATTGCTTTGAATGTGCAAGGATTTTAGCTTTTTTAGAGAACCCAAGGAAAATAGAATGTCACCGCTTAGATTATTATTTCCCAAATCCAGAACTTCCAAATTTTGAAAGTTGCTCCAACATTCCAGAAGTCTTCCAGAGAGTAGATTCTTTGATAGATCAAGAACATA
>JANQAP020000503.1:923665-943021 GCA_026874005.2 Erythroxylum coriaceum
AGGACTAATATTAGATATCGGATCTTATTTGAATCCTATTAATATTAATTATAAATATAATTAAATTTTAATTGCAATTAAAATTAGATTTTAACTAAGTTACCAAGAGGTCCAAATGCTATCATAAATAGGTATAGGAGTCAACACTTCATATATACCCCTCCCTACATCACTTAGTTTTCTCAAGTAATTTATGTATATACCCGTAGAGGTCGAATATGTGAATAAATTTTAGAAATTTATCTTATATTTTAGTAAAAATTTTTATAGACAGAAATTCACTTTTGGCTATTTTCCAAACAATGAAAAAAGTTACCGCTCCCTTGTGGGGTGATCGAATTGGTGGAGTGGAGGACATGAGTCAAAAGATCCTGTATTCGAATCATTCTACCTTTACTCTTTCGATCGAGCCTGTCATATAGGAATTGCCTAGTATGGAATATCCAGTTGACTTGATTTGCAGGCTATTGTGTCAATCCGGAAGTTAAACTTGAATCCTTAAGTAAAAATAGATAACCGATCAAAATTTTGAAAAAATGTAGAATATTATTATAATAGTTTTTAAATTATTCTAAAAACTTACTCTTTGTTAAACAAGGTAATTATTAAAAACAATATTATAAGATATCATTAGAACTCACTTGTTTAACATTTTGATTAAATAATTTTTTTCATTTAGATGAATTTTTTTGGTTTAATTTGCATCTAAGAAAATTTACTTTTTCATATAACAAAAAAATTAAAGTCAATAATTTGAAAAGGTTCATAGATTTTTAACGATTTAGAATTATAAGATTCCGATTAATTATTCAATGGGTATAACATTAAATTAGTATCATCTCTTGCATATGATGTGGACAAATTGATACACCGATGGTGAAACCTTGCTCAGTCTCATACACACATCGTTGACGAGCTGATACTAATTGATTCCTATCTTCCTCAAGCACTCTACACAGTTCACAAATTGAGTCATGTTGACCATATCATATGTTGTTCGTCTGCAGTCTATTTTTGACCACGAGCTATGTGATAATGGAAGCTTTCGGGTTAAGAGAGTTTTTCCAAAGGAGGTTATGCCAAGCAGCATTAGAAGAGACACTATTGAAGAGTGAATGACAGGAAGCATTAGTGAAGATACCTTGCAGATTTGGGGTCTAGATGAAGGTATCTGTACTACTTGAGTCTCCGAGAGTAGGAAGAAGTGGCTCCAAAGCATGAAATGCTCGAAAGTTGCCATGCCATACTCCATTAAGAATGATATAAGAGACTTTAGAGGAGGCAGGTAGTCTGTTTCACAGTTCATTGAGTTCAGATCTTTGAAGAAGTGGACTAGCATTTGTCCAATTATCATACCAAAGCAATTTGTTTTTCTCATTACCAATCTTGTGTTTGATGAAGGTGTAAAAGATGGGGAAATTAAAACTCTATACTAATTCTAATTATGTATAACTTATATGTGACATGGAAAGGAAAGAATTGAAAATTTAATTTTTTATTTAATTCTATAAGTTTTATATATAAATGTTCTTTACACACTTTCAACTCAATTCTCATTTATTACAAGTTTTATGCAACTTTATATTTTAAAATATGAGAATTGGAATTCTTAATAAGTTTCCACTTTTGTTTTTGGAATTTAGTTTTTGTTTTCAAATTTACTAAAAAGAAACATGTTTGTTTAAGTTTTATTTTTTTGTTTTTGTTTTTTCCAAATTTCATAGTTTATAAAAATCATAAAAGTAGCTTTTGCTTTTTGCTTTTATTTTTTCGTAATAATTTACTATCAACTAAATATTAATTATTAATAAAAATTATAAATAATTTAATTTAATATTTAATTATTTAATACTACTTATTAATAAGAGTTATGAATAATTTAATTTTAATAATTGAATTTTAAAAATGAAATAATTTCAATAATTATTGATGAAAGTAATTTAAAATATCTTCATACTATATCAATTTAAATAAAATTTAATTTAATAATTAAAAATAAATATTAATTTATAAATAAAATATCTGGATATAATGGTACTGCCTAATAATAAAATACTGGCTAAGAGCCTACGAATGGTTGAGTTCTGTACAAGCTAATTTATTGGGTATTTTTCATTGAACAAAAGCTAATATGCTGTTTTTTGTTAAAAATAAATTATGAATTAATTGACTACACCTAAATTATTTTTAAAACAATTTTCAGTCAAAAGATACCCCAACCCAATGGACAAGTCCTTAAGTAAATCTATCCACATAATTTATATATAATTTAATATTGAAAATTGAAAAATATGTGATTGAAAGTGGCTCACTTCAAGTAGCGGTAAGTGTGTTAATACATGAATATGATAGCTCATAATTAGCAATTCTCAAAGTCAAGCTCATCAAAGTGGAGCAGATGCCCTCTTCTAATAACTCTGTTAGAACCTGCTCTGCACTTAATATGACATTATTTTGTAAGTTCTGCACATAATCGGGTTTGCAGAACTTACAAAATAATTTATGTTATTATATTCTTAATAAATATATTATGGTATCATTTATAAATTAGGGGAAGGCAAGAAAACTGCTCATCTAATTTACCGATTGATGAACCTTGGCTCACAATATGAAATGGGTTTTTGTACTTTCCACCATTCACTGATCTTAAATTCTTGGTATGCATCTCGATTGCTTTTTCTAAAGTCCCGTAGTACATGCTACAGCAAGAATTGAGGAGAACAAAATTCCAGAGTTGATAATTTTGAGTTGTTTCTTCCATAGTCCATATAATACATGCATAGTTCAGGTGCATTTTCAGTCTCCCACCTTATGATATTGTATATCCAGTTTTACATCGTATATATAGCAGAAGGGTAGGGAATTTGAAGATCGAAGCACATAAAAATAAAGATGAATATTTGACTGTTGGAGACAGGATTGGTCATATCTTCAAAAACAATTTGCTCTTGCAACTAATATTGAAGCAAAATCACAAAAAAATCTACAGCCACATGGCATGCAAGGCTATGTTGTTTCTTGAAGTCGATATGTAAAATCTTCCATGCGTGTCTTAGGTTGTATTAGAAAAGAATAGTGGGGTAAAAATGAACACATTTCATGCTTCTTGTGCGACAGAATCTCTCATTTCCAAGCCACTGAATCAATTTCATCCCTTGCTGATTTGTACAGTTCAAGCCTCTTGGCTAGCATTGTTCTCTTCTCCATTAGCTGCGGGTCCTCATCCAACATTGCACCCAGCTGCTCCTTCTGTAATTGAGGTCAATATAATTACCAAAGCTTATTAAGATAACATTTATTCTTTAAACATCACAAACAAAGACTTTGAACACAAAAAGCTCAGCTTCTCCATTCCTAATAGGTCAACCTCTGACCAATGATAGCAGGAAACCTAGCATGTGCTGGAGAACGAAGAGTAAGTTAAAAACAAACTTTCCAGACTGTTTTGATCATCATCTTCATAAAATCCCGTCATCCTATCTGCGTGCGTTATAAAGTAGTTGTTTAGATCTCTAAAACCACCAAGATACTATGTTCATGCTTGCAGCAGTTCGAGTTTTTCACCCTTTTTCTTCCTTGGCTCTGTCTAACAATAGTACATTGCCCTCTTCTTATTTAATCATCTAATACTATTCCGTTTCAATTTGTTTCATATTATTAAGATTCATAATTCATTAGCCAAGTTTAACCGTGCTTCTAATCAATTACCTATTGGTTAAATAACAAACTCATCCTTGAATGCCAAACCATTCCACCAATTCTAAGTTTCCAATTTTTAAAAGGTGTGCATTGCTCTCCTGTTTAGACAATAACTTATCTGGAGCTAAGCAATCCAGCCATGCCGCTGTAATTTTCATATGGTGCCAACATGTATATAACATGGAATAAGAATGGAAGCCTTACCTCTCTTCTACCAATTTGAGCATAGAAGTGATTGAGAAGACATCTCTTGGCCTCTCTAACCTGACAATAAACCACAGCTTTGGGGATGGAATTCCTCAGCGTGTCACAGACCATATTAATATAAGAATTAACATTAGCTCCTGAAAACGTAATGCAACAAAAGTCAGCATTATCAACCATTTCATTTTTTCTTTGACCAAAAATGCATAGAATATCCATCCTTGATCTTTTTTGAAAGAAATGAAAAGATGTTAGAATGGATTTCTTGAATAAAAAATCAGACCAATACGTGATACTTGAACTTGGATTACACACAGAGAGAATGAGAAATCCGGAAAAATAGAGTATTACATACCGATCCTCCTGAAATGATTATCAGAGTAACGATCTGCATTTAGGCCTGGATCATTCGATTTTGAATGTCCCTTTATATTTTCATTCTTCTCTGTTTCAAGATGAAGCTTCCGAAAAAATTCAACTGTTAAGTAGCTAGATTCCATATCAACAAGGCGCAACACAGTTTTCCGGCTTTCATCGCGGAATCTTTCCAAAGCTTCATTTGCAGCAGCAGCAATGTCAGATTGAAGTGTTGGAAATCGCTTCAGTTCCTGCAACCACCACAAGGGAACATTCACGTAAATCAAAATGATTTTGCCAAATTCTTCTGACTCTGTGACATCAAATATAAGCAGAGAGAATTGATTACCTCTGTTTCAGCTATGGACTTCCGTACAAGTTCCTTCAAAACAAAATGCACCTAAGAAAATAAGGTAGAAATTATCAGTTAGGAAGGATAATAAATCAATTTAAATCTTACCAAGACCCAATTTGTCAAGTCATTTTCATCTGGATCTAGAATCAAATGATATAATATCATAAAAAAATTAGGCCACCAGAACAATCCAAGATATGAAGATAAGACATTAATTTAGGGTCATGCAGCATAGTCAGGATACTATCGAGACTCGGTGAAGAATTGACATAGAAAAGTTAAAAGTATAGGTTATCAAAATTGGTGGCCAAATACCGTAGGATAATAATGTAAGAAACTGCAAAACCTAAGAGCATATTTAGACACAGAAAACTTTGAGGGGGTTTCATCCTTTGCATGGGAGATGCTAGCTTGCTGTCATTACCATCAATCCAGCTCAAATGCAAAAAGTATAATGTCGCATAAATTTAAGCTTGAAAGTCTTGATTTAAGCTTGATTTGATATTCCACATGCATCAGTGGCAATAGGACTTGGCCAAAAATCTCTCTCTAGACACGTAACTTCCCTTTCTCTATCCTAGCAGGATCCACTAATTAGCCAAAATATTGGCTGCTGCCAGTGAATAGTACAAGCCAAAAATCAATCACCTTTCACAAATAAAGGACCTATTAAATTAATTAATCCCAGATCAACTCATAGTCTAGATTGAAAGATCTCCACTAAGTATAAATATATATGCGCCTGATGCACAAATATATCATTTTATTCCATGTAGGCCGCATAAGAGACTAGAATGGATAATTTGTGTCCTGACAATGCAGTAACTGAGTGCTATAAATGATAACCAATGATGGATCAATTGCAAACAAAAGCAATCTAGGTGTGAAAAGAGATTCAACAACCACTGATGAGTTAAAAAAGAAAACAAGAAAATCAGACACCCAGGTCTTACCAATTAATTTATCTGTAATACCAAAGAAGTAAAAACTACATAAATAATCAAAATCCATCAAATGCATGGCCTCCATAAGGAATGAAACTAACACTAGACACACATAAACAAAAACATCTCTGAACAAAGAAAACTTGAAATTCATGAAGAAAGAAACGTAGAGGATTACGGCATCCACTGAGGCTTCAGCTGGCCCTTTGAAATAACTGATAGATCCATCAATTAATCTTCTGTATCCTTGTTCTGGAGCAATTAAGTGTGGCTGATAACCATCAGCTTCTGAAACAACTTTTTGTACATTTTTCATAGAGAGATGACGATCAAAAGGCAGCTTTTTCAGAGCAGCTGGAAGTTGATGGTCAAAAACACCATATATTCGATCTCCACCAGGACGGCTGAAGTATGAACTTGTTACTCACCACATAAATATCAAAGGGAGGTCCAGATAATGATGTTTGCAATAAATCTCTACCAAAGGAAGTTATTACAATTTGATATTAATTCCACAAAATGTTTTAAAATACCAAAAGTATTGTCCTTTTTCCTGATTTTAGCTGTCTAAATTACCCAAGTTCAATACCAACATATTTTTGCAATCTGAAAACATGGGAATACTTGTCTTTCCCTTCTAAATTTGGACTTTACTTTTAAACAAAAGCTTTCCTGCATAAATTACTTGAAAGCAATCAACAAAGCACATGCACCATGTTGATAAGTTACTGGTTGTTGTGGGACAAATAAAGGACATAGAAATTACCCCCCATCCAGGTGCTCCTTAAAAACGCGGTCAAACGCCCGACATAGTTCCAGGATAGTGTACAGTTGAGCCTGCATATGTAAGTAGCATACTTTTGGTGAGTACAATAGGGCCATTCATTACTTTAATACTTAATCAACAAAAACTTAAAACTCTCATAGTTCTCATTTATTACCCCTGAATCTGATGCAATGGGCCTTCCAATACGGTCCAACTCTGCATTAATCTCATCAATGTTCTTGTTTATTAAGGCAATAATACTTGGTATACGCTGTCTGATAACTGTTTCTAAGTGCTGTAAGGAAACAATTTTAAGTATGTAAGACACTAATGCTACTTAGTTTTCATAAGACAACGCTTGAGAAACATTATCTAGAAAATTATGCAAATCTTAAGCACATCTTGTGGGTGAAAAGACCTGAGACAAAAGTTTAGCGAGATACTCAGCACCCATTTTACTTGCCAAATGTCCATACTCTGGACTTGTTTCAAAATACTCACGCTCCTTTCGACGAGCAGCAATCATGTCAACATTCTTGTTGATATCAGCTTGAGATCTATTTACAATTCCGACCCAAGGATGCTGCAGCCTGTATGACCTTCCTTCAAGGACCTGAATGATCCATATGGAGTGACAATTATGACAACATTAATGACCTTAAAACTTAAGTAAATGAAAAGAAAAAGTTGATATCTAAACAACTACATACATCCAAAGCATTTGTTCCCTTGTCCATCAAATCAAGCTTTGTCAGGACACCAAAAGTTCTTTCACCTGAAAATAAAATACTTTAGAACTATCAACCACAGCCAATCTTACTTGGAAATCTCTTTGTAAATTATACAATATCTATCCTTACATTCTTGCAGCCTAATGTTTCCTACCTGAAGGATCAACTTCTCTAGCAAGCTTTATAGCATCAGAAGTGGCAATATCTTGATTTGCTGGAGAAATGGCCAGTATGATACAATTGGGCTACCACATAAGAGAATTCCATCAGACAAGCTTACAATAGCAAGCTAAACCACAGAAAAGGAATAAGTAAACAGAAAAAACTTAGTGTCAACCACAAATCTCTTGTGACTAAATAATGGAACTAAAGAATATGGCAGCTCATACCCACGAATCGGGTTTAGGTCTTCTTGTTTTAATGCATTTAAATTCAATTCATCTGTAAGCTGTTATGGTTATTTGATACAAGTTTGATCAAACTAATATGCTGAATGCCAACAGATTTAATATTCATGATGGAATATTTATCTGAATGGTTAGAAGATATTTGAGACCTAAAAATAAAAGAAGACAATGGCAACTAAAACTATCTAGAAAACAACCAAGTCTTATCAACTAGAAGTGCTCAGTACATGAGTAATTCCTATGTTGATTTTAAGTATTTAGATAATTAAAATTATTAACCTTAAATGTCTTCTTAACAAACTAGCGATGTACTTCTAAATTCACCAATTCTGTGAAGATTCTGTTTATCATTAGATTCACCATCTAACGTACAAATCAGTGCAAAACAAAAATTAATTATCTATAGTATCTATTTTGAAATTGTTTATGGATTTGATCTTTAATGAAATCTCCCCAACACATACACTTTCTTTCCTTCTGGTGAAGTAAGGTGATGAAGTGACCTCTTAAACTTCAATGAAAATCAGCTTGTCAGTCCGTAATGGGTTTCTTCCCCCAACAATCATTTTCTGAGCAACAATTATAGGAATTTATTGCCAATTCTATCAAGGGGAACTAATTTACATGAACCAATCCCAAATTAACTGAAGCCAAAACTAATTCATTAGTTTTCCATAAAGCAAACATAGGATCTTTCAAAGTACACAGATGCACAAAGCTATAATCAAAACAAAATTGCGTCTTATTTTTGTACTAGGTGGCTCGAAGAATCGGATTGTTTTCACTAATTCATTTAATCTTGCTTTTTTCCCATTTCTGCAGTTTATTTGCTCACACCTCATGAAATAAATAATTCTGAAATCTTTAATTACTTTCATAACTAATGACTTAAGTCTCACCTTCTCAACATAAGAACGGACCATAGTTTCGATATCCTGAACTATACTGTCTGGTTGTCCCTCTGCAAAAGCCAAGGTTGCATTAATGAACATAACAATAACTGAATAATTCACAGTTATTTGGAAAATTAAGGAAAACCTCAAATAATCATGCTATGAGAAAAGCAATATCAGAGTAATTACCTACAGCAACCTTTGTCAATCCAGGCAAATCTATGAGGGTCAAGTTGACAACTGTAATCAAAACCACAAATTTAGAAATTTGGAAAATCCTTAAATTCGAATATTTACTTAATGCCCATGCATAAAAATTTCAATCTTATGATAAGCAAGTAAATAAAGAACTAGGGTGCAAAGTTGACAAATAATTCGAAAGTCAAAACAAATGCTTAAACCATTACACCTAAAACATGACAACTTCCTTCAGAAAGTGGGTAAAAGAGTGTTACGTTTCCCAACCCCCACCCTAAAGAGCATTTGAATCTTTAGTACTGGTAGAGAGAGATAATGGAATGTTTGAATGGCTACCCCTCCCCCCTTGGAAAAAAAATAAAATGGTTGGAAATGAGATTAGAAAAGAAAAGTCCATTTCTCTAGCATCTCTGTATGACAAACAAATACCATTCAATTATTGTGAAGGTAGTTCTACCACACAACAGTCAGACAAAGGTAAAGCAGTGACTGATCTCGGCCTGCTCAAATTACTCTTGAATGCCCTTAAACATATTCAAAATGCAGAAGACGACTACCCAAATTCAGAATTTGGCCAATACTTCAGTTTTATTTGGAAAGAGGGAAAAAATAGCAGAGAGGGCGCTATTTCCTCAATGCTAAAAGTCCACACAAGATAATAAAGGCAGATTGAACCAGACAGCAGAACTCAGAAAGACAGTATCAAAAAATTTATCTGTCCCAAAGCAACATGAATTTGAGAGCAAACTACCAGTATAATCATACTGATTTGTGGTACTTGATTCATTCCACCATATAATCCAGAAAATGAAACAGGGGCTTAGTTACCGAAGTTCTTTCTTCTAGACTCAAGCTGCCAAGAGTGCCATCATTGAAGTAACACTCTTATGTTCCCAAAATAATTTAGCAGACAATAGAACTTAAAGATAGGCCTATGATACTACAAATCACACAACCATGACTAAGCAAGTTACATTTTTCACCCCGCAATTACTTTTAATTGACATATTTTCCTTCTCTTCTAGATATCTGTAGTCAAAACAGATGTTGGAGAAGAGAGAGAGAAATGTCCTCTTAATGTAAGGTTCTTTCATAAATACCTTTCAAGAAGATATCTCCTAAGTCCTTGGTAAGCTCTTTACAAAAGGTCTCACTAGCATTTGAGAAAATTATGCAATAAACGCTCTACTCCATGTCGGAGTTCCACAAATAAGAAAGATCTGAAATCAGCTAGCAATACCAAGCACCAAGCACATTATGCATCTTCTATTGGAATGCATCTATGTCATTCACTAATAAAGAGTAAGAAATCATTAAATGGATGAACATGCATCACACTTCCTAAATTCTGCCTATTCCACAATAGAAACCCCTTGAAAAGAAATTTTTTGTGATTGAGGAACTCTGAATAGATACAGAAGCAAGTCCATAAATAACAAATAGAACAGTAGAAAATTAAGATTTGATGTTCAGCAACATATATAAAGTAATTTCTGTGAAGAAAGGAAAATCAAAGAAACACAAATAACTAAACTGAATTGAAGAGAAAAGTTAACCATCATCAAAGGCAAGAAACAGTGATGCTACAGCTGCCAAATACAAGTTGAGTTTTACTGAATCTGTTAACATGCTTTGAGTGTACTTTGTGTGCTCTCGTTCACCTAATGGCTAATACAGAAAAAGTTCATAATGGAAGATTCATACTGAAAAAAAAAAGAATGGGGCATTTGGCTAGAAGAAAAATATTTGCTGTTCAGTAGACGATCTTTTCAAATTACTACAGCACTTGATACATAAAGAAACTGCAAGTATTCTTATTCATGGAGATGCAAGTACTATGAATCTGAGGCTTATGTTACTAGTTATGTGTTCTTTCAGATAAATGGACATATGCCATAGAAACTAACAATCAAGTGTTTGCTTCTCTCTCACGAAATTAAGCCTGGAGGAATATAAAAGTTTTCATCTAAGACTTTTTAAAAATTTGGAAGTTCATGAAGAAAAGTTCTAAAAGTTTCGGTCACACATCAATAGAATTAAAGTCAAACAAAGCTTAAATACAAACCATTTGGAGAATATATGCTCAGATGGATCGGGACATTGGAGATTTGCTTTGTTTTCCCAGTTATGCGATCTGTTTCATCTGCAATCTCCTTGCGCACGGAAGCTGCAAGAACAAGAAAAATTCTTGTCTAAAGGTGCGTTCTGCTTAAATTAAGCCTTCCCCAAATAATGATAATCAAAAAATCCCTTCACTCGTTAACAAGTAATGAAAAAGAGAAGTTAACGAAGCATGCCATTTAATTTACAGCTGAAGAACATAGTTTTTAGGACATAATAACTTATACACAGCCACCACTCCAGTTTTCTATGACCATTGCACATAGAATCTCCTCGCTTATGACTCAAGTTTTCTGGAAATTGTTAATTTACTCATCCACTTAGAACCAAAATCAAAGAAGAAAAGTTAATAACTTGATCAACATGAGTATGTGCAGATGCAAGTTTGAAGAAGTTCTAACTACAAGTAAGGACAACATAGAAAGGTAAGGAAAGGACAAAATGGAAAAATAGTGCTACAATAAGAGTGATCACAGATAATTTGAAATAACTATGGTGTTGACAAAGCTAATTGCAGAAAGATTCAAATTGTTAAAACTCCATAATTCAGAGTGTTGTCCAATAAAATCAGTTGAAAATAAACACAAAACTGTTAAGAACTATGACATTTTTTCCTATAAGCTAAACAGGTGGAAGAATGTAGGAGGACAATTTTACATATTCAAAATTGCAATTAATCCAAAATATGAAGAAAGAAACTTAAAACATTGAAAGTCCAATATCACATATATCCTTCAAGTGCCAATATTAGGATAGGACTATATCCCAAATTTTTTATACACTAACCAATTCAAATTTCGTTCAGTGGGCAGTAGGATATAAACAATATATCAGCAAGCTTCACTGAGCACTTGGAATTACAGAAAGTTGAAAGCATAGGAACAAATAATGCAACAACATGCAGAGACAACTCAAATCTATTAAACTTCAACATAAGTTCAAAACTGGAGAATTCAGCATCAATAATTTGACATACCAAAATCAGTGTATTTCCTCTTTGGGGCATGAAGAAACTCTGCATATTCGGAGCGCCCATCTTCTATCTTATGAAGTTGCAACACCAATGGCCTCCGAGTAACGATACCTGTAAACCGAAAAAGGCAGAGTTATTAACTTAAAGAAAACGAAATATCATGGGAATCATGGGGCAAGGCGAAGCCACTTCTTTATGGTCAATTGACTACTTGAAAACTCTGAACAAAAAGGAAAGTTACTTTCCACTTCAATTTTCAAAATGCTGGACTACCAAGACAGAATACTCCACTTAGTTGGGTCCATACACCTATATAGGATACAAAAAGGACACACAAGCCTAAATAATGACTTAATTCGAATAACTTTTTTCAGCTCTTGGGTGAAATGAAAGTAAATTAATCATGAATATCCAGCATTCCGCTCATCCTTCCATTCATATCCCAACTAATAAACAAAGATGATTTGAGGTCACACCAACATTAAAATGCACAAATCTAATAATTCAAGCTGAGGCCGAGAATTACCAGATCCACGAGGCAGGAAATCTCTCCCTACAACGCTTTCCAACACCGACGATTTCCCAGAACTCTACATTTCAAGACCAAAGTTAAACATCTTTCAACTACAAACCCATAAATCGAATGAACAATAAAAATTCATGAATAAATAGTCAAATCACCAATAAAGACACACTTATAAACCAGAACATGTATGGAGATGAAGAAAAAAAGATGACCTGACCACCAACAACAGCAACAGAAGGAAGAGCTTCCCAAAGGGACATTCCCTCACCACCATGATCGCCCAAAACGGTGCAGGCTCTTTGGATTCTGTTGACCAATCCAATCAAGCTTTGCATTGTAGCCATTTTTTGAACGGGATCTAAATCTAATACAATTTTGTACAGAGAAGGGAGTAAAAGGGATTGGATTTGAGAATGTTTGGGTTAAAGAATGAAAACTGAAGGATCAGAAATGAAAATGTTTGATGGTTTTTAGATCAGAAGAGAAAATTGCAGATTGGTTTTCTGATTGAGACCTGGAAACCAAAAACAGAGACACGACGGGAAAGAGAACGGTTGGAGCGAGCAGTGATGGTTCCAAAGGCATTAACGTGCATGCGTTTTTATTTTATGTATTTCTTTTCTAATTTTTCGGCCAAATCCAAGTATTAGAATCTAATTTATTTGATCGTGAAAAATAAAGTCAAGTTTGATTTATGGTTACATTTAAGGAGCTACTTAACATTAACAGTATCGAACTTTATATCCTTCGATGCGAGGAGGATTTTTGCAGTTGACCTTTATATGTTTCTCGAACAAGTTTGAAATGTTTAGTTTAACGTAGAATTTTTAATAAAATACATTAGAATGGAATAGTTCATAATGGAATGGAACGTAAATGAATGTAATAGAAGAAAATTGTTGTTTGGAATGATTAGTAGGGTTTATAATATAATATAATAAAATGTTGTTTAAAAGAAGAGTTTATAACGTAATATAGTGAAAATTTATTTATCATTTTATATTTCATCATAAATTCTCTAAATTAGAAGTTTCTCATTTTTACTGTTTAGGATAGAACGAGATGTAATATAAAACTCTCCTCTTCTATCTCATTTCATTTTATTCCATTATAAATTCTCCTTCCAAACTGTGGAATAATATTATATTCTATTTCATTCTACTGACAAACTTTCAACCAATCGTAACCTTAGTTCTACAACTTTTTAAGTGCCTCTAGACCATTTTGTTTTGTTTTGAGAAATAAAATTGTTGCTTAAATATACTATGCATTGAAACACTTTTAATGGTTTTAAAATATCTTTTTGTCTTGTTTGGTAATTTGCAACAAAGGAATCCAATCGAACCAGAGATGATAATGGACCAATCTATGAGTCCAAGTTCAGGTATTCTCAATAAGTAGTTCATGAACTTAGGCCTAGATCAATCTAAGGTATAATTCTTTTAAGTAAAACGACATCATTTTATCTAAAAAAATTGGGCCTCGAGCATGTCTGGGTTTGGGCAGCCTAACTCGAATTTAATTAAAAAAACGTTATTTTATACTTTTAATTTTAAGAAAATTATTTTTTAAAAAATAGTGGGGACGACTCATAAGCTGGTCGATTGTCATCTCTAAATCAGAATGAAAAGTGAGAATCAAAATAGAAATGAAAATATTGATTATGCGTGTTTGGTATCTAAATATTATAAATGAGATTATAGAAATTAATAGTTATATTTGGTATAAATATTAAGAATAGTAATGACAATTTTTTAATTATATTTGATTATTATATAATTGATTTTGTAAATAATTAATTAAAATATTTTATTATTATTAATGATAATAAAAACAGTGTTTAATAAATAATTAATTAAAATTATTTTTAATTATTCAAAAAAGTGTTAATTTTTAATAGTTTGACATAGATAGAAATTATCAAAAGGAGAGACTGACTACATTCAGTATCATCCGTTGCAGTAGAAAATTGTTCACGAGTCCATTGCAAAATTACGTTTATAAAACAAACATTGTATTAGTTACTGAAGGAAGAGTTGGAGAATATATTTGTTTTTAATATTGAAGATTAATTTCGTTTTCTAGAAAATGAAAGGTCAAATTTGTATTGAATAATAAAAAAGTTAAAGTCTTTTCTCTCTACGAGATCTTTCATTTTGTATTTTTACAAAGAGGTTATTTCTGTAAATTAATCTGTAAGTTAACTTAAACTTATGACTTTATAATTATAAAGGAACAAATTTATCGGTCATTTCAAGGCTCATACTCTTATATTGAATAATATAAAAATAAATAACAATACGTGAATGATAATTGAAAGTTAAAATAATTATATAAACATAGCAAAACTATTTTGATTCAATTTAAAATCAATAAGTCTGACCCGAATCTAAAGGAGAAAGCTCATACTCCATTTTTTAAGAATAAGTTCGACATTCTTTTAATATAAATAATTAAAATGATTTTATTGTAATTAATAGAGATAATAATGTCATTTTAAAATCTTTTAAAAATTAATTTAATATTATTTTAACATAAATATTATCACGTAGTATATTCCTTCAAAACATTTGATTAGGGATGACAAATATAGCTCAGCCCACCTGGGTTGACCTGGCGCTGTCGAATTTTGGCCTGAGTTGATCGAGCCACGAGTTAAGATTGCTTAACCCGACCTGGCCATGAGCCAACAGAAAGGTACAAAACGGCATTATTTTTTATTTCCGGCCTAGCTTGACCTGTGCGTGGTTATTCTCGACAGTGAGTTTAAATTCTATCAAATGAGGCATAATAAAGGAAGGATTAAGGAAAATAAACATGTGATTAACAACTAGAGATATGAATATGAGTAAGGATGTCAAAAATTGCTCAGCCCAATCCAACCCGGTCCGTGGTCAACAAGTTTAGCCCGATCAAACTGGCCTACAGACCAGGCCAAGGTCGTCAGGTCGGGCTGTGACCCAAATCAATTAGCCGGGCCCGTGGCCCACCCAAAGTAAGCTTGATGCAAAACGACGTCATTTTGTATATGTTTAAAATAACTTCCACCGATAAAACGACATCGTTTTGCTTTAAGAGCAAAACAACGTCGTTTAATTTATAAAACAGAACTTAAAACATAAGACAAAGCGGTTTGCTTTTCATTAAAAGAAACAACGCAGTAGCCAGCAGTCCCTCCTTTCCCTGACTCTCACCCAGCTATTGCTTCTGTTTCTCTCACTCACACAACAACGTCGTACTCCTTTAGTTTTTCACTCCTCTGTTCTTCATCCATTCTTCTTCTTCGTGCCACGTTCTTCCTTCGTTCTTTTTCTTCGTGTCATGTGTCATTTATCGTCAACCATGTGAACTGTGAAGTCACCAACACTCAAAACAACTAACAGTGAATGGTGCAATGTACTTAATAAGATAATATCTTATTCTCGCTTCTCAAATTTAGTTTTTTACTAATAATTGATTGTTTTGAGAACATATTTGGATAATTTGAGAACTTTGTATGTTAATATTAAGAATATGGGATAATTCATGTATAGTGTTTGATGAAATGTTGCACTCTTGATTGTTAGTCGTTTTGCTTCTTTATTAGATCACATGGTAGTAGGCATTGGATGTGATGATAGTGAGAGAGCGAAAGAAGATTGCATATTGCTTATTGATGTGTTACTAAAATGAGTTGTGATCTGATTTGCAGACATATTCATGTATGTGAAAGAAGACTTCAAGTGGTGTTGTAAGGAGAATATCTGGGTTAATTATTTTATGTAATGCACAAGATGTGCAGCTAGAAACTTAAAAGATGTGCAGTTGGAAACAAAGATAGAATCGTGGTTGAAAAAGAAAGATTTAGGATTGTAGAGTCATTCCATTCCATCTTCTCTCTCAACTACAGTTGTTAAATGGGCACCCTAAATTATCTTCTAGAAACTTCTATCCTTTAGCTTTCTTAGCAACCTTTCTCTTATACCCATTAGCTCATTTAAAAGCTTTTTGTTCACTTTTGTTCACTTTACGACCTATTGAATCTTTTTTGAAAAAAATTCTTACAGTAATTATAGACATGTGAATTACTGTAAGAGACATGCCATTGGTTGGAACTAGTAACTTGAAAATTCAAGAAGACCAGGAGGAATTTCAGGTGGGGTATATGGGCAAAGCAAATAAAAGTTGTGCATGAATGTTGGGCATGAGTTTTGGTTTGTTTCAAACAGGCGGCATAGCTTTGTTACTCGCATATCTTCATGTGACATCTAAGCTTGAGAAAGTGTAGGTTTGCCTTGAGTTTTAGCAGTCCCAATCCATTACTCGGAGAAGCTTGATTGATGTTTATAAATGATCAACCTAACTTACTTAGACATTCTAGCATATTCAAAGTTAACAAAGTCCTGAAATTTGGTACCTATTATAGTTCAGGACGATATTTAGCATAATGATTAATTCGCACATTTTTATATTTGTTAAATTGTCTTAAAGAACGAATGGGAAATAGGAATTAAATATTGGATACGTGAACAGGATATATGGATTCCATATATTGATTGTGTTTCTAAAAGATAGGAACTTTGAATACAGAGAAATAACTAGGTTGATTCTTTGATTTCTTGAACATTTTGTTTTATATGGAATGTTTTAACTATAATGTAGGCAAAGTATTTTGATTAAGAATGTGTCATTTCATAATACATTCTTATTTTTAACCTCAAGTAGTTATATGTTTTTTGTCAGATGGATGAGCATATTCCTTTAGTTGAGAGTTCTAATCCAGTACCAAAGGTAAAAGTGGTAACTTCTATTCTGACACCAAGTGATGATAGAAGTTCAATTAGAACTCAAGTTACTCAACATAAAAGTGAAGTTTAGAATCACTTTAAGAAGACTATATCGACGATGGAATTGAAAAAGCAGAGTGTAATTATTATCAAAAGTTGTATTCGAGTAGTTCGAAAGGTGGAACGTCTCATTTAAAGAGACATAGAATCATGTACTAAAAGGAAGATGGTTTTAGGAGGTCAAACATTTTTTACTCCTAACCTTATGAAAGGAAAGAATGAAATGATCGTAACAACTTTTGACAATCATAGATCAAGGATTTTGATGGCTAATATGATTATTGGAGATGAACAAACATTGTCTATGGTTGAAAGCAAAAGATTCAGGATATTTCGTAATTCAATCCAACCGATTTTCAAGGTTGGAAGTCAGAGTATATTGAGGAATGATATTTTCAAAATTTATGAGGATAAGAAGAGAGAAACATTAAAGCATCGTCAAGTGTTCAAGGACAAATTTCCATAACAACGAACATGTGGACAACTAATAGCCAAAATAATGGTTATATGGCAGTGACGACACATTATATTGATAATGGTTGGAAGTTATGCAATAGACTTTTGAAGTAATTTATATTCTTTAATATTGTTATGTTTTACTTTTTTGATTATTTTATGAATTTATAATTCATGTTGTTATGCTTTTTCATGATAGGTTTATTTATGTGCCGACATCGCATATTAGTGAAAAATTGGTAAATCTGTTGAAAGACTGTTTAATGAATTTGAACATCGATAACAAAGTATCCTCCATCACAATAGATAATTGTAGCACAAATGATGCTATGATTAAGAAGTTGAAGGGTAAGATACGGGTTGGGAGCTTATTAGCTGGAGGTAAGTTATGCAAGCCAATAGCGGCCTCTCATTCAATCCACCTATAGTATTTCATATGCGTTGTTTTGCGCATATTCTTAACTTAATTATGAAGGATGTGTTGGAGACGATAAATGAAGCAATATAGTGTATTCAAAACAGTGTTTTATATTAGAATGCAACTCCTAAAAGAGTTGAAACTTTTGAAGATGGTACACAAATTTTATGCATTCCAAATTCAAATAAGTTGTTTTGGATTATCCTACCAAGTAGAACTCAACCTTTAATATGTTGGAGTCGGTAATCCCATATGCTCAGCTATTTATTAGACTAGTAGAAAGGGATTCTCAGTATACCTGCGTACCATCAGAAGATCAATGAGACTTGGCTAGAGAACTTTGAATGAAGTTGAAATTATTCAATAATTGGACTAAATTGTTCTCAGGAACAAAATATCCAACTTTGCACTGTATCTTTAACATTATATCCAATATAAACCATGTTTTATCATTGTGGATATTTGACTCTATTGCAGTTATTTGGACTATGGTGGAGCAGATGGCAGAGAAGTTTAATTCTTATTAGTCTAAGGTTGGAAATATTGTTGCAGTATTATATATGTTGGACCCAAGATACAAGATGGACAAGGTTGAATATATTTATAATGCATTGTACATTGGTAAAACTCAAAAGTGTCTACATACCATGAAACAGTTATGGTATCAATTGTTTAATGATTATGAAGTCAAAATGGAACAAACTCATGATCGGGATCTTAGTAGTGCTGCAGGCAGTTTAACTCCGACTTCAGTTTCAAGTTTGACCTTTGCTTCTGATCGATTATTGATAGATTCTCTTTCAAAATTTTTGAAAGAGAAAAGGGCAAGGATTCTTACAATATGATATAGTTAGATAAATATTTTTCCACAGATTGTGTTCTTAAAACTGAAGGTGAGTCGTTCGATATATTGTCATGGTGGAAGATGTCTAGACATAATTATCCGATTTTGCAAGTCATTGCACGAGGCTTGTTAGCTATTCTATCATCCAACGTTGCTTAAGAGTTTGCATTTAGTACTAGTGGTCAGGTCATTACTTTTTATCGTGGTCGACTTCATTATCGCACTATGGAAGCCCTTATGTGTGCTCAAAGTTGGTTAAATAATGAAGACATTGATGGTAAATTATCTTCATTATTTTATTTTTAATATATTTATTTTACCTATTTTATATTATCTTACCTAATATTGTGTTTTTCATTTTCTTATAGTCACAGGTATTAATGAGGAGGGGACTAGTAAAATTAATCGACCAATTGAAGGTTATTTTGATCAAATATATGAAGATGAAGGTTTTTTTAATTTTCTTTTTATTTAATAATACATTATTAAATGTTCTTTTTTTAATATTATATTGCTAAATATAATGTTTGTACATACAAATGATTTTATCCAAACTGTTGACAATCCTACCAATAAGTATAATTAGTCAATTAGATGCTCTCTTAATTTCTACTCTCCAGTCTATCCGACATGTTATT
>JANQAP020000503.1:1128350-1141882 GCA_026874005.2 Erythroxylum coriaceum
CGAAACAACTAAAGTGGTTTTGTATTTGTAAAAAGGGCCCAAATGGCTATTGAAATTTCTGATGATCGTATTGTGTTGATTGAAAATGGTTATGAAACAAAGCGGGTCGATTTGGTTAGGGATTTCTGCATTTTATGTTTGTGGTTTAAAATAAAAGAAAAATTTTATACCTATTTCTGAGTGATTGATTGCTTTAGCATGCCACACTCGCGGGGCACGGACTCAGATATCACCCATCGATGTTGGGTTCAGGTCTTGCAGGATTGGGGTGCTACACTATAAACATATGAAGATTTGAAGAAAGTTGTCTCTAGTCATGTAGAGTTACAAACCAATGTATATTCATATCCACGACTATGTATGTTACCCGTGTAAGTCTCTATGCCCATGCGAAATTGTGAATTTAGGTATTTTTGAAGATAAAATGACCACTCACATGCCCATGTATATTGACAGTGTATAACCCAAAAACCCTAGTTTTTGCTATAAAAAGACGTGATCAGAGGCAAAAGAAAGAGAGTCAAGTTTTCAATCAATTTTAAGTTGTAAGCGACATAAAGAGGTGACAGTTCTAATCAAGGTACTTATCCTTAATTTCATTTTTTATAGAAAGAAACTAAGTTGTTTAGTGTCTAGGTGAGATGAACCCTAAATTGTTATAACAATATGATTTGATCTTTTATCTAATGCAATTTTATTGATTGATTTATTGTGATTCAATTAAATGTTTTATTCTTGTTCTAATATATCCAAAATAATAGTGCATGATTTGATTTCATATGATTGAGATTGAGAAATCCTCTTGTATGAATAGAGGTACCATAATTAGAAGGAGTTGCATGCAAACCTAGAGAGAGGTTGACATAAATCCTTTGGATTATGGTCAAACCTAATAGTGGAATTTACAAATCGATAATGAAATCCTAAGGGTTTTAACTAGAAAGATTTCTATTAATCATATGATGGATTAGTTAATAATAGTCTTGAGATAGATATTAACATAAGATAGGAATTTCCACGATCCAATAATCAATAATATAATTACAATATAAAGAGTTAATAATTAGGCATTCTTATGGGGATTCATTATCTAGATACTAATATTTGGTATTGATTTTTCTTAGTATTTTCCTTGTTCAGTGTTCAATATTGTTTTAATTCTTAGTTTATTTATTTATTTTAAATGTTAATTAAAATTTGCAATCTAATTCATAGGTTAGATAACAGAAAAAGGGTAATTACTAATAGTAACAATCTTTATAGGATCAACTTGTACTTGCCTGTGCTAGCTACAACTACTGATAAATGCATAATTGACTAGATTTTTATGCCCATATTTGATGTATTTTGCTTGATATTTTACACAATTGGTATACATTTAGTACTTAATCCTTCTTAAGTGTGTATATAGATGACAATTGCCTTCATGGACTTAAAGGAGAGGAATTCGGATGAAAACACGACGTAAAACGAAAATTGACAAATTTGAAGGAATGCACGGGTCATGCATTTACCTGCACTTTCCCATGGCTATTCATTTTCACGATATCCAAGAAATTCTAATTATGCAAGGTCTTGTAAGAGACCGTGTATAATCCAAAAACCTAGAATTCCATATAAAAGTGAGGTTTCGGAGGCAATTGAAGGGAGGAAGCAGCAGGCATGCTTCTAAAGAGTGTAGTGGTGATTCCATAAACGAATTGGAGCTTGAGGAGTGGGATACACAAAGTTTTTATCGACAGATCCATCAGAACACAAGATCATATGTCTACATTGTCAGAATACTCAATAGAGAACAATTAGGGAGATTTAGAATTATGATTCCGTTCTTTTTTATTCTTTTTTCTGTAAATGTATATATGATTTTGTGTTCACCGATGGGTAACTAATTTTTTTGTTAATATTTAGGCTAGATGAACCCTATTTAATACCAAAACATATGTTGATTATTTTGTGAATGTAATTGAGTTGTTTTATTATTACGATCCAATTATCTGTTTTATTATTGTCTATTAATATGATTTATTAGACTTTAATCTAATTTCATACGATAGATAAATCCTAGGTTTGAATAAATCTACGATAATTGGAAAGAGTTGATTGCAACCCTAGAGATAGGATGACATAAATCTTTCAGATTATGGTCAAACCTAATAGAGGGATTCATAATACGACAATGTATCCCTATAAAATTTAACCTTAGTAATTTGGTTAGAAACCTTAGGATTAGTCATTAGTAGACTCAAGGTCAGTTACTAACATTCCTTAGGAGTCTTCACAGTCCAATTAATCAATAACACAATTACATGACAAATGATCAATCGATTAAGGGTTTAGGCGGATTCGAAGCCTAGATACTAATTAATTGATATCAATAATTAACTCAGTGATTCACCGATTCTTTTCTTAAATCGTACCGCTTGTTTATTTTATTTGCTTAACTTTAGTTTCTTTAATCTGACCACAATCAATCCTTACGCTAAATAATAAAATAACAATAATTACAAGTACTAATTGTCCTCGTGGGATCAACCCGTATTTGTCAGTACTAGCGACAACTACATCGTGCACTTGCGATATTAAAATATTAACTACTCACAAAAAAGATCGATCAAGTTTTTGATGTTGTTGCTGGGGACAATGATATTAGGAATATCTTAGTTTTATTACTCTAGTCATTCCTTTTGCTTGTTTCTTGTTTTACCTTAAGTTATTTAATTTGTTTTTGTTAATTAGTTTATGTCTTTAGTTTTAGATTTAGACTTCAGGTCAGTTTATGATCCAGAGTAACATTAAGAACTTACTAGACATAGATCCTAAGATAGAAAGGATTGCGTAAAGAAATCATCATAGAACTAACCTTAGAGATTTTGAGCTAGACCATTGAATAGAGGACTTCGAAGGTCACGCGGACATAGAAAAACCACATAACATAATGGACCAACAACGAACAATGTTCGACTATGCTAGGCCATAACTATCTGGTATGGAATCCAGCACAGTTAGGTAGATTACGAAGGTAAATAACTTCGAGATCAAATCAAGCACCATCCAGATGGTGTAATTGTTAGTCCAATTTGATGGACTTCGAGACAAAGATCCTAACGCGCACATCTCTAACTTCTTAGAGATTTGCAATACTTTTAAAATAAACGAAGAAAATGATGACGCCATCAAAATGTGTCTATTTCCTTTCTCCTTGAGAGGAAAAGCTACGTAGTGGTTAAAATCTATGCCACATTCATCACTGAGTTCAAGTGGAAGAAAGATTTTTGTCACTGAGTTCAAGTGGAAGAAAGATTTTTATTAAAGTATTTTCCTCCCGCAAAGATTGTAAAACTAAGAAATGACATCTTTTTGTACTCCCAAACTGAAGGTGAATCATTGTATGACTTATGGGAGAGATTCAAGGAGATGCTCCAATGATGCCCACATCATGGACTACCTCTGTGGATGCAAATCCAGACATTCTAAAATGGGATAAGTCAAAATACTAGGTAGTCAATTAATACAACAGTTGGAGGGATGCTGAACAATAAAATGACTGAAGCGGCCTAAGAATTGATTAAGGACATGGCTATGAACATCTATCAATGGTGCTCAACTAGAGAACAAATCACTAGTAGGCCATCAGGAGTGTATGAAGTAGATGCAATGACTCAACTAGTGAGTCAAGTGGAGGCCTTAAGTAAGAAGATAGACAAAATCACTATGGCTCTACAGGGAAGAGTGATGCAGTGTGAAGCAAGTGGGCCAGATCACCAAGGAAAAAATTATCAATCAGATTAACCCAAACACATAGATTATCTAGGGAATGCTCCAAGACCCTAAAATAATCCTTACAATAGTATCTACAATCCTAGATGGAGGAACCACCCAAACTTCTCATGAGGTAACCAAGGCCAATAAAGGAACAACCCTCCACCTAGATTTTAAGTATAAACATCACAACCAAGGAAACCGAGCATAAATGAAATAATATTAAAATTTATTCAGGATTTAAAGGTGAAATATTAGTAAATAGACGCATCTATACTAAAATTTGAAATAAAATTTAACCAACCGGCCAAATCAATGGCGTAGAGACCTAAAAAGAGTTTACCGAGGACAACTGAAACAAATCCGAAGGAAAGGATAATGGCAATCACCCAGTCTAATGCAAAGAAGCTTCGTAAGGAAAAAAAGGAAGAGGTTCCTACTGATGGTCACTCTGAAACTATTAATGAACCTACCTGAAGCAAGTCAAAGAATCTCAACCTTCTATTATGTACCCTTTGCAAACTAAGAGAAAAGAGATGGAAGGAGTTATGAAACCTATAGTTATGAAACCTATAATTAAGACACAATCACATGATTCATTTGAACCACCTTGAGTGAAAGAAGTATGTTAAGCTAGCGATGGTAAAAGAAGTGCTGCATGGGAGGCAACCCATGATTTTGATATTATTTTGTATTAGCTTTTATTGTAAATTAGGTTTTAAATTTTTTTGAGTGTTTTACGATACAAGTTAAGAATCTCGAAGAAATCGTGCATAATTACGACTTAAGGGGCAATTTGTTAAATGTTTTAATGATGACATGCAAGGATTGTTATGTTTACGAATTAAATTTTGAAGTTGCATAATTCAAAGAACACACTAAAATTGTTTTGCACGTTTAAATGCGTAGCCATTCATTTGAACGTGCAAAATCGTAATTAGTGGTAATTTTAGGAAGTGCATATTTTGGGAAGTGCATAGCCATGCACTTTCACAATTCACATTAAAAAGACCTTAATTTGTTAAAATTTGTCATTTCCTTCCCTTCCTCTCAAAGCTGTCGTCACCCTTCATCCCCTCAAACCAAGTTTTTGCAATTTTTTAGCCAATTTTAATGACACTGAAGTAAGTTTTCACGTTACTTTAACTTGCTTATATATGATTTAATGTGTCATTCATGCTATTTATCAGTTTTCAAGTCAAAAATGTTGATTCCATGATTTTGGGATTTTTGGGGAATTTGTGTGTTTAAGTGCTTTCTTAGCGTCTAATATCAGATTTATTCTTCACCCAATTGTTTTTATCATTTGATGTAAGTCAATGCATGTGAACTAGGTTTACTTTTGACTCTAATTGTAAAACTTTTCGAATTAGGTTAATTAGTCAATTCCAATGTTGATTAAGCATAGGTTTGTGTTTAATTTCATAGGTCCCCTTTTTAATTACATCGATTATATATAATTCCAATTTTAGTGTTTTTAATTTCAATTTTAAGGTTAGAATTGTCTTTTAACAATTAAGTCTTTTAATTTGCTAACTACATAATTTCTAATTTTAATTTTGGAATTAACTAGCTATCAAGTGATTTTTATTCAATTTTGTTTAATTGTTCATGTCTTTATTTGTTTTAATTTAGTAATCATTTCATTGTTTAGTTTTTCATCATTATTTTGTTTTCGCAATTAGTACACTTTGAACATGATCAAATTCAAGTTTCGTGGAAAAGTGTGTTCTAAAGATCAATAAGTTAGTTTCCTCATAGTTGGTTTTAAAAGTTTCAGGCAAAAATTCAATGCACACGGTGAGAGAAAAAGGCATCAAAGCGAATCTTCTACACCAGCCTAGCCCCTAGAGAGGTCACAGATGCTTGTATTCAATGCCGAGGCTTAAGAAGAGTAGTATCAAAGACTTACGGATAATAAATTTGGAGTCAATCAGTATATTAAATGGGAGGCCTTGGAGTAGGTTGTGTTAGCCCAATCGATGAAGGAGCTAGTGGAGGTAAGAGCATGGTCCTGATTCTTCGAAATCATCGAACCATCTTATAAAGAACTAAATCTGGAGATCCTCTACATATTTTCTATAGAGAAGGGATGTTATGATGGGGATTTCCCTAATAAGGTTTAGTTCTAGATGATAGGGGAGAGACATCAGATGAGTTTCAGTCAATTCTCCATCACAATGGGATTATACAACCGAGACTATATGGAGACATTGCAATACCTAGACCTACGAGTAGATTTGCCATACGGATTGCCTTCGTAACATTTCTGGAGTAGGCTCAACATAGAGGAAGACTATAACCTACGCATGTCAAAGATGTTAATATTGTGTAGTCAAGCACTTAGGTACATTCATGGTATTTTGAGTCATACTTTAAGTGGTCGAGGTGACAGCTGGGGAGTTGTCGATAATATGGATTTCTTTTACCTATGGAGCATGAGCGAGTGGGCAATTATACATTTGGGACATTCTTTTGTCCAGTTTATCTAGCGCCAAAGTGAAGATAAGAAGGTCTGCATAATATGTGTTAGACCATACGTGACAAGGTTAGCACGAGGGATAGGAATGTTTCATCAACTGCCACCAATGATGGAGACGACAACCATGGAGGCACTCAATTTGAATATAACGCATCATATGCATATGGTTCGTCGACATTAGGGACCCACAGGATACGTGTATCGACTTATTAGAGAATCCAAGGAGCCATTAGCATTCGGAGGAGGACTTCGAGTAGAATATCCACAGCCAAAGTCCTTACCATCCCAAACTAGAGGATGAGTATCAAAGGAGTTTCATACAGACCAGCAGACTATTGCTCGACTAGAGAGACAACAAGTAGAACTTGTGGAGAGGATGAGTCAACTCAAAACTTTAACAGACCGAATGAGAGAGTTGATGGAATCAATAGTGAGCCATCTTGGCGTTGCTTGTCCGATTCCACCATCTCATGAGGGAAACTCATCTATAGCTCTTCCATGTAACCATGATCATCATCAGGAGCACCCATCCTCGTCAAATAAGCCAGGATCATGTGATGCATAAGATGTTTTAATTTATATCATCTTTCTTTTTGTCTATCTTTTATATATGATTTAATTTTCTTTTTGTTAATTATTTTTTCCTTCTAAGCATTAAACTTAATGATGTTTCTATTATTAGCTGCTTTAGTTTTACTGTTATTTCCTTTATTTCTTTTTATCTTTTCTTTTTCTTTTATTTTGCAAGGATAAGTTAACATTGGATGGATCTAACATCAAAAAATCATCATAATCAGGAAAGTAGCAAACAACCCTCTCACTTACATACTTACTTGTATTATATACATTGAGGACAATGTCGAATTTTAAGTATGGGGATGGGTTTACTGAATTTTAAACTAATTTCTTCAAGTTTATTATAATTCTGATTACAAATTTTATTAACAAATATCTTGAATTGGTTGAGTTATGTCCGTGAATACTATATGTTATTATTGAATATTGATTTAAACTGGTGTGCAAAAGGATGATGGTTAGAATGAAATTAGTTTTCTAATTCATATTTTTCATAATCATTGAAATTTTTAAGTTGAAAGAAAATTGCATATTATTTACACATATATACACCCAATTTTGTTTTGTAAGCTTTTGAGCCTAAAGAGCAAATTTTCAAAAAAAAATTAAAAAGCTCTTATTATTCTTTCATATGTGTGTTATCATTGCATAGTAAGATAATTCTAGAACTTGCTTTTGTTATACATATTGAGACCATATTTGTTAAATTAAAAGCATTAACATGATAAAGGCACTTGGATTCACCAACTTACATAGCCTATTTCTTTGAAATTACCATACCTTAAAATTTAGCGTTAGGAATATCCAAGTTGAACCTTAGCCTTTTCATTAATTAATCCCACATATTAACCTTTATCTTATCTTTTCTTTGAAAACTTGTATTATTTTGAACCTTGAAGGTTATTTAATTTTTTTATTTTATGAGAATTGAAATGTGTGAAAGGTCCAATATTTGCTTAATTGTGGTATTGATTGTTACGATAAAAAGAAGAAGAAAAAAGAAGAAAATAATAATAATAATAATAATAATAATAAGTGTATAGTACCATTAGATTTGTGATGAAAGGACCTATGTATTTTGTAAACAAGTCTTATAATGTTTCTTTGAGTAAATTTCCTTCACTTAACCCCTTCTATTATCCCATTCATATCGTACCTAAGCCCCATTATAACCTTCATAAAGACCTTTTGATTTTTGATTCTAGTTTGTACATAAGCAATGGGGATGTGATTTTATTGCAAGCCTAAGGTAAGAATTTTGCTATACATTAAATGAGAGTTTTGATGCTTTTCACCCTAAACACTTGAGTACATTGAGTGAAACCTTGGTAAGGGTGTAAAGAGATAAGCATTTGATTTCAATGCAATTGTTGATGTGATTGTTATTAATATTACTCAGGAAATTAATTTTAGGATAACTTGATTCTTATTGTATGTTAATTTTTTTCAATAGGATATGATGATGTATAGCATAAATGGACAGGTTATAATTGACATTGGATTGATGTTGTGAAATTTATAATTTTGCTTGAGGACAAGCAAAAACGTAAGTGTGGGGATATTTTATAGATGCATAACTGACTATATTTTTATGCCCATATTTGATGTATTTTGCTTGATATTTTATCCAATTGGTATATATTTGGTACTTAATTCTTCTCAAGTGTGTATAGAGATGACAGTTGCCTTCATAGACTTAAAGGAGAGGAATTTAGACAAAAATGCAATGTAAAATGAGGAATCAACAAATCTGAAGGAATGCACAGTCGTGCATCTGCCTGTGAACTTTCACGATATCCACCAAATTCTAATTATACACGGCCACACAAAAGACCGTGCATATCCTAAAAACCTAGAATTATATATAAAAGTGATGTTTCGAAGGCAATTGAAGGGGGGAAGTGGTAGGCATCGTTATGAAGAGTGTAGATGTGATTCTAGAGGCGATTTGGAGCTTGGGGAGTGAGAGACGTAGAGTTTTTATCAACAGACCCATCAGAACGTAAGATTAGTTGTCTACATCATTATAATACTCGATAGAGACCAATCAAGGAGATTTAGATTTATGATTCGACTGTTTTTGATTTTTTTCTATAAATGTATATCTAATTTCATGTTTGTCAATGTGTAACTAATTTTTCTATTAGTATTTAGGGTAGATGAACTGCATTTAATACTGAAAAATGTGTTGATTATTTTGGGAATGCAATTGAGTTGTTTGATTGTTGCGATCTAATTATCTATTTTATAATATCTATTAATCTGATTTATTAGACTTTAATATGATTTCATACGATTGAGAAATCCTAGGTTTGAATAGATCTATGATAATTAGAAAGAGTTGATTGCAACCCTAGAGATAGGATGACATAAATATTCCAGATTACGGTAAAACCTAACACAAGGATTCATAATACGGTAATGTAATCCTATAAAATTTAGCCTGAGTAATTCGATTAGAAACCTTAAAATTAGTTGTTAGTAGACTCAATGTCAACTACTAACATACTTTAGGAGTCTCCACAGTCCAATTAATCAACAACACAATTGCATGACAAAAGATCAATCGGTTAAGGGTTTAGAGGGATTTGAAGCCTAGATACTAATTAATTGATATCGGTAATTAATTCAGTCATTCACCAATTATTTTCTTAAATTGTGTTGCTTGTTTATTTTATTTTTTTAACTTTAGTTTCTTTAATCCAACCACAGTCCAATTAATCAACAACACAATTGCATGACAAAAGATCAATCGGTTAAGGGTTTAGAGGGATTTGAAGCCTAGATACTAATTAATTGATATCGGTAATTAATTCAGTCATTCACCAATTATTTTCTTAAATTGTGTTGCTTGTTTATTTTATTTTTTTAACTTTAGTTTCTTTAATCCAACCACAATCAATCTTTAGGCTAGATAATAGAATAACAGTATTTACTAGTACTCACTGTTCCCATGGGATGGACTCGTATTTTCTGGTATTAGCTACAGCTAGTTCGTGCACTTGAGGTATTAAAATATTGATTACTCACAAAAAAGGTCAATCAGCAACATAGTGCACTTTCATCATTTTTAATATGATAAAGCCTATCAATCAGGACTCTTCAAAAAAAAAGCCTATCAATCAGGAGGTTGCTTTTAAGATAATAAAAGCTCAAATTTAATCTCAATTTGAGTGGATCACTATACAAATTGGGATGATTTAGACTCTTTATCTATTTTCTATTTCTTTTTTATGTTATTTACAATGGTGTGTTAAATAATATGATTATGGGCTAATTGTTTCATACTTCTAGGTAAGAAGAAACCTTATTTCTTATCTTTGTATCAATTTATTTAATTTTATTTATGAGTTGAAGTTTTATATTGGAAAAATATTTGAATTTTTTCTTAATATTGATTTAATTGAATGTAATGAATATATTAGATGTTAATTCATATGTGGAAGTTTTGAAAGAACCTTTATGCAAATGGATCAAGGGTTAGATATTAGAAGTTAAATGGGTCAGTAGATACAAAATTATATTAATCCTTTAGTGTTAGGATTAAACGTCTTATGGAATTTCACAAATCTTGATGGATTCACTTTATTTTTAATCTAATAAGGATGTTGGTTAATTGATTAAAAAAAAGGTGATTATAACTTGACAAAGAGATCAATTCACTACCTTAGAAATGTTTTCCATCTAAATGTTTATTACATCTTGCTTTAATCTTTTGATTAAGTGCTTTAATTTTTTTGGCTTATCTTTTGTGCTGTTTTTTTAATTTTATTTTTAAATATCAATCAAGAATCATTCTCTTTAATTATTTAGCTAGGTA
Source organism: Erythroxylum coriaceum (assembly GCA_026874005.2). Taxonomy (NCBI): domain Eukaryota; kingdom Viridiplantae; phylum Streptophyta; class Magnoliopsida; order Malpighiales; family Erythroxylaceae; genus Erythroxylum; species Erythroxylum coriaceum. The sequence goes on from JANQAP020000503.1 coordinate 1,138,988, forward strand.
ACAATAGGATAGTTTACTATTTTTTTAGCACTTCTTTATAGGATTAATACTTTAGTCATTATTATATTATTGTCAAACAATAGGTACCTGCCTTAGATTAAAAGTAACATTTACGGGTAAAGAAAACTTAAGTGACAGAAAATGCTTACCAAGTTCTTGGTACTATTATCAGGGAAGTAATTACTATCTAGGAGACTAGAACAATATTACTCTAGTTATTTTATTTCTCCATTTTTATTTTTTTTCTTTATTTTTTATTTGTACTTGTTTTGTTTTGCTTTATAGAGTAATCTTGTTTATGAAGATAAATGGATTGAAATATGCTTCACAAAATCAAAGAGAACGAAATAAGATAGAAGTCTAAGGCACACACTTTGAAACAGTTGAGGAGCTCATAACCATGTTAGAATATACAAAACCATCACTTAAGGGGATGTATTATAGTATTAAAAGATCAAAAATCACTATAAATTATTTTGATATCAATCCAAATATCATTCAAATATTACAAAAATATAAGTAGATTGATGGATTGTCGAATGAAGATCTCAATCCACATATCTCCATCTTTATAGAGATATGTGATAACTTAAAGATATATGGAGTAACCAATGGTGCAATTAGAATAAGGTTGTTCTCATTTTCACTAAGGGGTTAAGTGAATATGAGGTTGAAGTCACTAATTATAGATTCAATCACCACATAGGAGAACATATCGAGAAGTTATGTGCAAAGTATTTTCAATCAAGGCCTACCAAAATGGATGCAGGTTTAAACTTTTAAAAATGATACAACCTCCCACATCCCAATTTCATTTTAACCACGCTTTCCAATGAAAAAAACCCTTCAATTGTGCCATTTGTTTCAATAATGGTATGAAAAAGGTAGTTTGAACCTACAACAGATGCTTAAACCAAGTCCATAAACTTTACGTACTTATAAACATTAATAGTCTTGAAATAATAAATTCCTAACTTTAAATAAATCAAGTAACTCATTTCTCCTTCAAACTTTCACTTTTTCTTTATAAGTTAAAAGAATTGTATTATCTCAAGGAAAAAGCTTAGAGAGGTCAAAAATTTTAGAGCACCAAGAAGCAAGTAGGTGACCAATGGAAAACAAAATAAAACAAAGTCAAAACACTTAGCTTAATTGGGTATTTTGTCCTCTGCATTATCCAATAAGCCTAACTAGGTACATAAATCAAAAGGGATGCAACAAATCTAGCCAACTAAGCAAAAAATTAAAACTCAAATGTTGATTTATTTTTCCATTAGTAACTTAAAAAAAGGGATGAAAGATCAAAAACACTTATAGCAAGGGAAAATTGCCACCAAATGATATTTGTCATAATATTTCCACTTATTCTTAATCACACATGCAAAAGTAATGATAACACAGATGTTATTTTCTCCTTCCAAATGACTAAATTTGGATTATTACAACTATTACCTTATCTGTTACAGCCTTTATCAAATTTTATGTCATCAAAACTAGAACCAAGTTTGACAAAACCAAACAACGTGAATAGACAATGTTAAAACTCCAACAAATTGAAGGAAATTTAGGACAAATTTCTTTCTATTCTTTCATGTTTCAACAAAATGAATGCTCCTTCTCATTCAGAGCATTCAACACCAATTCCATACTATTAGTGCCTATATCAACATCAATAACAATATCTAACAAATTTTGCATGTAAAAAAACATATCTTTTTGTTAGTTTATATCTTATAGCTAGTAATTTAATGATATAATTATTTAAAGCCATTATTTGTTTTATAAATATTCAAGCTTATATGATAAATTCCATAGGGTAAATATATATTACAAGTGAAATTATGATGAAATCATATTGCATTTATCTATTATCTTTAAATCGTTCCTGATCATTGCTATATTAATACTAGACACTAATAGAATGTAAAAATACTAGCACACTTTATGTTTCTTCCTTATGAAAGAAGTAGTCGATCTCATAAACTAAATTATAGAGATACTTAAATAAATATGTGGGTGTTTATTATAGAACAAGTTCATTGTCCCATATGAGAATTCCATTTGGAACATTATTTTTATAGCTATAGAAATTCCGATTGTGATGATATTATAATTGATCCATTGACTTGAGATCTTCAAAGTTATCTCATATAAGGATTTCTAAATTTTGATACTATTATAACCTATTCTAGTCAAAGGTATCTCAGTCAATAGTCATTGGAGATAGTATGAACTACATGGAAATAGTTGAGTGATCAATATAGGATTCATCACCCTAAAGTGATTAGGGTGAATGTTTCATTGCTCTTGATTAGTATTGATTTGGGAAATCCTTGAACAAAGTAGAATGACGCTTTGAAAATAGTTTTTAAGTGCCATTTATTGAATTAATTACTAATAGTGTAGAACTAACATGATTGAACTCAAATAGGGTAAACATTAATTTCATTTTCTTTGTCTAATTAGAACATTAGGTAATGAAAGGATTGAATTACACAAAAATTCATACACAGTTTCTTGACTCGACTTGCAGACTACACTTGCTCCCCACCTGTCACCATCGCCGTTACTCTCCCAAACCACCATGCTTGCTTTCCCCAGTCCCATTGTAGACCACACCTGCTCTCCACTTGTCCACCACGCCTCCTCTCCCTATTGAACCTGGCACTTGCTACTCTCCACCTACCACCATCGCTGCTGCTCGCTTAAGGTTGAAACAAAAAATTGCAAATTTCAAGTCCAATTTCTTGAACCGACCTGACCCAAAACCAACCTAACCTAATTGAATCGACTCAACTCATCCAAACCAAATTGCAATTTTTGTTAGACCCCGTTACTGGAGTCTAACTCCTACTTGCTTGCATGCTCTGATACCAACTCTGTTAGACCCCGTTA
>JANQAP020000503.1:1315687-1333457 GCA_026874005.2 Erythroxylum coriaceum
TATATGACTACTATATATCGTATCTGTGTTATACTATAATTATAGATATTTTAATTTATTAAATAATAAAATTTATACATATTATAAGAAAAATACTAATATGATGTAACTCGCTGCATTATCATTGGATTATTATTATTATTATTATTATTATTATTAAAGTTATAAACTTAATTTTTGTAAAATTAAATATCTAAAATCTAAATTCTTATAAGAATATTCAACAAAATATTAAGTAATATAATATTCATGTTCTTATAATTTTTTAAATCATATTCTCATAAATTATTTTACACATCAATGGTCAATACTAAACAACTAATTTTATCAAACATTTTTAATAAACAACATTCCGCTGTTTTTGCCGAACACGGTAAATATGTTCACTTGACGCCGTCCAACGTGTCCAAAGAACCCAATGAGTGTGATCACCACTAATATGCTATGCACCCTGGGCATCCTATTCTAGAATTAGCAAAGAAAGCATTGAAAAGCTTCCTTTAAAAATCGTGATGTTTATCTTGGTTTTTAAGTCATAGCATGTGAATGGAAAATGTGACTCACGTATTTGTCACGCCATAAGATAACTTAGTAGTCATGATCCAATCTGGCATGGAACTAAAACTCAGACTCGACGAGACCTCATCATCCATCGTGAGTTCTGGCGCCGCTATCTTCTAAATACTGTGGGCTTTTTGTTAAATTTTATATAATTTGGTCTAAGTAAATTGAGTATATACAAGCTCATATGAGATTTTATCCTAAAATTAATTGATGATAAGAGGAGTAACTCACTAAGTTTATATACATACTCAAAATCTTGTATTCTTTCAATGTGGGACAAAATTTCATATATTTTAACACTTCTCCTCATGTATGGGTTAATTTATGGCCCAACACGTGACACAGTTTATCGTGTCGAGATGATAACGTGTAATTCTAGAACAACCTGCTTTGATACCATGTTAAATTTTATATAATTTAGCCTAAATAAACTGAGCACATACAAATTCATATCAAGTTATATCCTAAAATTAATTGGTGATAAGAAGAATAATTCATTAAGCTTATATGCATTCTCAAGATCTTGTATTCTTTGAAACGGGGGACAAAATCTCACATATGTCAACACTTTTCTTCAACGTACTAAGCAATGTGTAGCTTATACCATTCTGCTGTTTTACAGAGTACATGTAAATAAAAATATATGTTTTGTTTATATGTAATTACCTAGAATACATTTTCTTTAATTTATCCTTTTTAATTACCCAATTGGCCACTCACCAATAAAATGCTTTTACAGAATTTCTATGGGACCTAGTAAACTTCTATTTATTATTGGTATGGGGTGAATGTGAAGCTGTCTTTTCTGTTTTGCCTTATGGATAAGATCATATTTTTTCGTGCATGTCTCTGTCAGTGCTCCTATTGGGAAGAAAGGCGAACAAATGAACAGTTCTACCAAAAGTCAACAATTCGCCAAAGGTTCGCACAAAATTTCCAGAGAACCTCAGGTATCCGAAAACAGCAGCATGATGATGCCTGCAGTACTATGTATGCTCAAGTTACGGCTCAAGGCAGAACCTTTCAACTACTCTAGAATGATACTGAGTAGAAATGGTATCCACACACTATAGACGATTACGATGATGATGATGATTAAGACATTTTTGTATCATCTGCTTAATTACTTCAATTTGAAAAGTTCTGGAATGGATAAGCGTCTGGAAGACTTGTCTATGGTTATCGAACATCTAGCAGAACAAGTCGTCGTGTCTCGCTCGTTACGGAATATACAACGAATATAATGAATTACATTGAGTGTATTTTCTATCCTCTCTGGGTTTAGTTAATATGTATGGCAGGTACGACTTTTATTAGGTTAGGTAAGGAAGTCCAAAAAGAATGCTACCCGGCCTTTCGCTCTCAAACCCAAGAATGTTCTTGCTGTACCTAGATTGTCCGAGTGATTTACAGAAATTTCTCAGGTAACATTTTTTAACTATACAAAGTTTCAGTGATCACTTCATCTGCATTTTAAATTATCAATTTGGTGAATAATTTATTAAAAATATGTGATTAATGAATATCACACATATTCAAATATTTATTAAACATGTACCTAAAAATAAAGATTCTCATTTCACTATAAACGTTTTTTCTTCTAGCTATTTGCTCGCCGCAGAAATTACATACATATACTGTGATGTGGAAACTTTTACACGCCCACAATATAATTCTTACTGTTTTGAGGTTTAGCATTCAACGACTCTGCATGACTTTAGCCTGAATAGTCTCTTTCCTTGTACTTGGTCTTAAAATTGACACCCTTGCACTATTCAAATTTCAAACCATAGCAGCTTTCTCCTTCTGATAAATGAATCGTTCACGCAAGCCAATATTGATGGAAATGCATTCCACACAACAGTAGAATCCAAAATTGACCTTGTCTGGTGGACCTGAAAAGTCACGCTACGTTCATATACATCCGACTCATACACCACTCCATTAATTCTTTATTTGATTTTTTCAAATTTGATATGCCTAACCAAATTAATTGAATTCAGTTTCCAACTATACTAAAATAACCAAATTAATTGAATTTTCTCATTAATTTTAAGAGTAAATGTATATGTTTTATTATTATTAATATTATTGAAAGTGAACTTTAGAACAACCGATAATATTACTCTTTTGTAATCAAAAAGGGCACGGCACGGGTTGGAGAAACAGAACCAACCTCTTTGTTAATTCTAGACAGGCAACGGCCATGCTATATTAAATACTTAGGATTATGGTGCATTAATTTAATAAGCTGATAAGGAACATCATGCGTGCATATATTGGTGTATATGCTTTCTTCACTCGTCAAAATTTGGGTACTTCTACCACGATGATAGGACTTATTAGTTAATGCGGGAGTTTTGCTAACAATTGTACGTCTTTTTTTAATTGATTTATGAGTTAGCTTGTTAATGTTATACCAAACAACAAGGTAAATATTAGAAACGTTGTAGGAAACGTTTAAAAAATATACAAAATACATGTACTTTTATTTTTAAATTTTAATTAATATATTTATTTAGATAATTATAAATAATGGAAATATTCATTATTATCAGACATGAACATAATAAATAGAAAATAGATAAAAAGCTTAACAAATATCTGAAAAACTTTAAGATGAAAAATATAATATCTAAAATTAAATAAAATGTTATAAGAAAATATAAAAATTGGTGATTTGAGAAATATAGAAACGTGTTTTAAAACCGCAAAAATATGAGAGATATGTAGTCTATATACATCCTATGATAGAAATGAAGCAATACAATAATTACTATTGTCAACAAAATGAAGCAAGATAATAATATTTATCGGAATTCGGAAACAACTTTTATATTAGATAAGAGTCAGATTACGTATTATTAGATCTCTCCAAAATTTCACGTCTTAGCAAGACTTCAATTGGCTCAACAATTGATTGTTGAGGATGACGAACAAAATGAATCAAAAACATGAGGTAATATAAATATAGTCAGACTTCATTTCAAGTAGCTAGGGTGTAAAGTAAATCAACACCTGCATATGTTTTTCAAAATTTCACATTGTACGTATTGGGATCAAATTGTACGATGTTTCTACAATGAGATCCTCTGAAATAAGCATATATGGTAAGAAAAATGACAACTAAAAGGCTAAACTATGGGCTTGATGCTGGTACCTAGCTTAAATTATCTTTCAACCGATAGCATTCAAACACGGAGCTCTTAAGATAAATTTTTAAAATTTATAATTTATAAATTACCTAGTTATCTGTTGAATATATAATTTTAAGTACACACTAAATAATTTATTAAATATTTATAATGACTCGTAATTTATGTATAAATCACTTAATAAATTGATGAATCAAAAGTGAATTAAATATCATATTCAATCTAACTAATATTAAGAAGCTCACGTGCTATGCATTCTTTTTTCTCGTAGAGTTTTTACTTGATTTGTTGTTTCATCTCCGTAACCTAAGGATTAGAGGCACTTGACGAATCTCCCATCACCAGTTGGATCAGCCCTCAAACAAACGGGAGTTACGGGACTATACTATTACAAATATCGAGACTATTAAGCTACATTGAGTGTGTACAGAACGTGATACCTCTGTATAAGAGTTATTAATTATTTCATGTAACCTTGAAAAGAGAGCGATAAAGAAAGGTGTACAAATAACAATAGACAATTGAAGGAGCAACAACAACGTCCACATGGGAGGGTACCCAAGAAAAGTTGAAGATCCTCTCTCTTCTATTAATTTATAGACAAAGCAGGGTCGGTCTGGTAACTTCATCGGACATTGTTTAATGATATGGTTGTATATATTTGAAAACGGAACAACAAGGAGACAGAAAGACAATAAATTCTCATGTCGTGTGCGGGAGATGCACGTATTTTCCACATCATGTGAGTCCCACCATTTCAAGCCTCATCCTACTTATTGTAAAAGGTGATATCTTTTGGATATCATATAGAAAGAGAAGTTAAAATAAAATTCTTATATAACATTATTACCTCATTCATCAATATGCAAATTTTAGAAGGCGAGTGTAGTGTTAAAAATTTAGCATATATTGTAACTTTGATATACAAACAAAAAGAGTAAACTAAAATACCATAATAAATAAAATATGGAAAATGTATATGTTTTGTCTAAGTTGGGCCCGAAGAAGCAGGCAGAATGGGGACATCATAAACCTTGCACTCAAAAGGTAGAATCGCTCATTCTAGGCGCTCTTATACTCCGACCCGACAGAGAGGTAGAGGGGTAAATCACGGTTTAATCTCACTCAATTTTTCAGAGAGCGGACACCATAAACCTAATTATTATTGTGGATGTTGATAACTTTACTTCCGTTAATTGTGTCTTTCTTTGATGTTACGATGATTAGTTTTATGGCACTTTCCATGTTGTAGAGGCTAGATCTAAGCCTTATTTGACGCTACCTAACTCTTTGGATTATTGTTTGATACATATGTAGTTACAACTATTAAAACGCCTTCTATCCAGGATCTATTTTTGACTTGTGTCTATTTTATTTTTTATGATGATCCATTCTTAACGTTTGAACATGGGACTTGTTTCTGCAACCATATATATATACATATAAAAAAAAGAACAAGTGGTTGTTGAGGGCAACGAACTTGCCAGTGAAGTATGACGTGTCTTCCACTTTTTAAAAGTTAAGCGTTAATTAGTTCCCATCACTCAACCCAATCTTTTCTTCTAGCCTTACAAAACAAACATGATCTCTTTTTTTTTATTTTATTACATTAGGTATTCCAGCTTAGTCGGACTAATCCTAAACCTCTAAGACCCCACCCCAAGAATCCTAGAGGATGTAAATCTGGAACCCCAAGACCTCTCAGGTTCCTACGTAGCCTGTACACTTCTGCGCACAAGGAGTCGTCACATACTTGATTGGTCAACTGCTGATTGATCGCTGGCCCCCTACTCAGCATCAGGTTCCCAGCAGCCTCAGGTTCCTTAGTAGCTGCAACTCCTACGCTGCCGCTAGAAGCGAGACGTCCGTAATTGATCCGATCAAGGAGCTGTACCCACCCAATCTTTTCTTCTAGCCTTACAAAACAAACATGATCTGTTGATCGAAGGGTATGCTTCTTTGGTACGTCAGAAAGCAAGCGAGAGTTATTTTACTTAGTCATTAATTAAAACTCAATTCTTTTTTTTTTTTGTTTTCTTTGCATTTCTTAGTTTAGGTATATCAAAAAATAGTTCAGTCAGGAACTTAGCCAAGTTTTGTCCCATATGAAGTTGTGATTAAAAATTTTCATTAGAATCCAGCACTAGTGTGTACAAATTAAGTGAAAAAATATTAGCAAGTCATGAGCAATTAATGAAGATGAGAATCAAAATTAATATTATTAAACTAAAGACATCTTGAAATTTTAAATTTGCATATTTTTTAACGCCTATCCTGCTACATTTGACTCTTTATTAATAATTTTTAAAAAATATAAAATAACCTCTTTATTAATTAAGGATAAGATTACAGATTACTAAAACTCTCCATATTTTAAGTTTCAACATAATTTCTGCTAGATTTTTGCTAATGTTGTTATTATTGTTTTAAAAAAATATAAAAGTCCCATGCCCTTAAAATTTTAAAGACTTGAATTTAAATACTCTAAAACATTAATATTCAAATTATATTATGATGATAATCTTGAAGTTTAAATTGACTTTTCATTATTTTGGTGTTATTAAAAAATTATTCGCTGTAAGTTTTGATTATGAAAAAATTGAGCAAGTAATTGAGAGAACACATTAATAATAAGCCTTCTAGACCAAGTAACGTGGGGGCAAACCAATGATGTTCATCATCCACGACGCAATAGAGTAGAGAATAAGTTAACAATGTGCCCCGGGCATAGCTCAACTGGCAAAAGCTTGGGTGATGTGGTGTTTGCTATGCTGACGACTTGCAGAGTGGGGGTTTGAATCTTGGGGGCAACCATTAAGATTTGGGCCCCTTGTATGGTGAGATCAGTGAGTAAGCTCAAATCCCTGGTCAGTTGAGACACATCCTGCGATTTACATCCTCCACCAATCCCGAAGACACGAGGAGTAGGGGCTCCTAATGTTGGAGTTCAACATTTTTTTTTTAAGTTAACAATGTGAACAATAGTCTAGTAAATAGGGTTTTCTACCTTCCCAACTATAAAGTAAAGGCAGGGCAGCAAATACTCTCACACGTGCTCATGTTCTCCTAAGTCAGCTTGCATAACTATCTAACCCTAACCAGGGCATTTCACTTCTAAATCTGTCGGAGAACGTTTTTATTATTGTTTATTAGTCTTTCTCCTCCCGTGCGTGTGGACCTTGCCAACAGTGGAAAGAAAGAAATCAGAGAAATACGCGCCTACTGTACGCACACGTATGTAACACACATACGTCTTGAGAATTCATAACTAGGGTCACCTCACCACTACTCTTGCCCTTTTCTTCTTTGTACACGATAATGAGTCAATGTTATAGTTCGTTCAAATTAAGTATGCATCATGGAAATGATGAAACCAAATATATGAATGAATCTAAAAATATTAGGTGAGAACATAATTTAATATGAACTAAAACCTAAATATATATGCTCAAAGGCAATTTATGAATTATGTTTCAACATAATTAATAAAACCATAGCAATAATTGAAAACTAAAATAATAATTTTTAAGAAATAGAATGGCTAGGTTTACATAATGGATTTTTTCGCACCTCATTTACACTACTCTCCATGTAATTTGATAAAAAAAAAAAGTAAAAACATGAAACGATCCATGCTTGTTAGGAAACGACAGAGAAACTCGGGCAAATGAGGACAGACGCGTAGGACTTGCGTTGCTTCCGAGTTACTACCTGTTGTAGCCAAGAAAGCGAGGGATGTATATAAAGTCTATGCTTCTCATAATAAAATTTGGACTTTGTCTACTTCTTTGTCTATTCATCATTAGCTTTAACGCATCCACGGTGTTAGTTAAGTACATCATATAGGACCCCTCTTTTTTTCTATATATAGCTTCCTTCATTCTTCATCTTCTTCCATCTTTTTCACTCATATTCTTCATATCCAGTTTCCTTATAGCTTAATTATCTACACATATCTAAACCTTTCTTCGTCTCTAATCAATCTGAGGTTGTTGATATATATAATATTCATCTCTACCTAGGTTGTATGCATAGTGGACCAGAAGGACAAGTGATTTGTTCTATATTGGTTAAATTTGTTTGGTAAAGAGGATCGTGCTCAATCCTTTTTGAACAAGAAATTTTAGAAGATATGGCATGTTTGGTGGCTCGAACAGGGAGACAGTTGCAGAGATACGATAACATGGGTCGTCGCCAAGTTGTTGGGTGAGAACTTGAATTTCTTCTCGTTTCTTGGAGTTTTGTCATTTAGATTTGTGTTCAGAATCAGCCAAGAGATGAGTGACTTTCCCATAAACCTTCTTCTGACTGAGGCCTCGGTCTCTTTCTGTAATATTGTTGCCAATCTTCCATATTATGCATACTGTTTTCTTTGAACATACCTTACTTAGCTGCAAACTCATTTTCTTGAATTTTGCTCAACTTGCAGATGCATTCCGTATAGATACAAGATATGTAGCGACGGCTCTGTCAGTGATGAATTGGAGGTTCTAGTTATCACTTCTCAGAAGGGTAGTGGAGGAATGATGTTCCCTAAGGTAATCCAGATACGTTCTATAGCTTCTATTAATTAAAACCACAGGCACACGTATTGATATTTTAGTGTATTAACATATATATCGTTATCTCGTGATCAGGGTGGGTGGGAACTTGATGAATCTGTTGAACAAGCAGCCTCTAGAGAGTCACTTGAAGAAGCTGGAGTTCTTGGCAAAGTCGAGGTTAGTGTCCATTCACAACATACCCTTGAAGAGGTTGTTTCATGTTGTAACACAGGTATAGCCATGGCTAATTTCATTCCGTTGTCTAATGTGGTTTTCTCATGCAAACGACAGGTAAAACTTGGCAAGTGGAGCTTTTTAAGCAAAAGGACCGGTACATTTTATGAAGGCTACATGTTCCCTTTATTTGTGACGGAGCAACTTGATATCTGGCCAGAGAAGAACATGAGACAAAGAATTTGGGTACGCTAGCTAGCTGCTGCTTGACACTTTCTAATTTGCACAAAAGAAATGACTAATTACTCTTTCACAGTAACCGAATGCTAATAAACGTGAAACTATGTATTAATCAGATGACGATAGAGGAAGCTCGGGAAGTTTGTAGACATTTGTGGATGAAGGAAGCATTGGACAGATTCGTTGAGAGGCTTACAGCTCTACAACTGCAACAGGAAGACAATGTATTGTAATCTTGGCCTTTGTGCTCCAAAAAGATTTCGGGAGCATGTACATAACAATATATAAACGGAACGTCCAAGTCGTCAGAGGAGAGAAACAGACTGCAGAACTGCTTAGAGCCGAGTGAAATGTATTGACACGGTTGTAGAAAAAGAAGTTTCTTGTTTAAGTGATGAAAATCTGACATTTTCTTGAAGCTGCTTTGCACCCAATTCAGGAGATCAAATGAAAAGAATGTCACAGTGCTCATGTTTCCTGTCTTTTCCTATTATGTCTACCGTTAGAATCATATACAAGTAATTTACGGCCTTATGTAAGAACTTGGATTAAATGGTTTATAAACATGCTGTCAAAATGTTAGTGACTCAGGGGTTTGAACTCAAAATCGTGCTATCCTTATTTTTGTGGATTTATAATTAAATGTTTATAGTTCATGTTAAAGACATAAAAGCTCTATCCAATTATAGACGTGAAAGCATTATCCGGGTATGGAAACTTACATTCTGTCCGTTTCAATATTTGTCAATGTGATGGAAGAGTATCAGGAAAGTAAGGGCTGGAAAACTCTCCATGAGCAAAATTAAGACGTAGAAAGCGTCTTTTAATTACCAAAAGAAGTAAGACTTCTTTTCTTAAAGTAAGGGCCGGAAAACTCTCCATGAGCAAAATTAAGATGTAGAAAGCGTCTTTTAATTACCAAAAGAAGTAAGGCTTCTTTTCTTTTTCTATAACAAAAGACTCGAATAAGCATCTCCTTCTTTAGTCCATTAATGCCTACCTTCTTTCCCTTACTGCTTGGCTATGATAAACTAGTCGTTGGTAGAACGAGCTTAGCCTGAAATTAAGCTATTAAGAATCACATGGACAACGATATGCAGCCTATGACTCGACGATTCAAGTTGATGCCTATAGGCAAGAATCTATATCACAGTCCACAAGCACAATTAGTAAACGCCTGCATGGTTTATGATTTAAGAGTTTAGGAAATTGGATATCCATGACCTCCATCAACTACTACCGCTTCCACAAAACTTAACTAACCACAGAAACTGTCTAAAACTTTGTATATGACAATCTTAATCTCAGTGATGCATCCTCAACATTCCAGATTAAATAAGCTAGAAGCTATGCTAAACTGACAGGGATTATCTTGCAAACCAAGGTTTTAATTCTTTCAAGATGATGGCCAAATCAAGTGGTAAAATAGATAGTCAATATTCTGGTCCGAAACAAGTGCAGAATATTTCGAGCATCAGGACAAGTCAAACACCACGCAGTCTTTGTATAATTAATGGCCTAGAATGAACTTAATAATGGCAGCCTTTGTCGTTGCATTGTTCTTGGCTCACCATTAGCAACTATTTTCTCAACGAATGCCGCACGGCAAACGTCATGACACAGACCCTTGTTTCGCAACGAGCTACATAAATTGCTAACCTGTCTTGAATTTCATGCGAGATCAAGTACTTTTAGCTACGAAATTTCGTGTTAAGAAAAATAAAATTAAGTCCAGTCCTTCCCGTAGACAAATTTGATTGATTGATGCCTAGTCATTCTCCACTTACAGAAGGGATCATTGGTGAGCTATTCGATCTTTTGTTCTTATACCAATCCTATTATAAACTCATAAGATGGCCTGTAACCTAACCTGAGCATAGCCAACAGCCCACTCTTTTTGTTACAAGAGGAAGACATACAGCAAGTTCAACATTAAAGCATAAGAAGATGACTCGTTCCTTGTCATCAAAGTCTTTTTATAGAAGTAATTAACTACAGCTTTCCGCAATCCACATCATGGTTACGGACAATGTGGCCACAGCTTTCTTTTGAATTTTTGTAGAACCAAAATCGAGTTGGCCGGATCAACACAAAGGTATCTTTTTCTTTTGTCTTTTTGGTGTGACGTGAATAGTTATCTTTTCTCTTGTCCAGCGCACTTATTTTCAAATCAGGGATACACTAGCTGTTTACATAAGAAAAGTATTGACAAAAACCTTAAACGTACCGTTTGTCTTTTTTTAATATTGTTGATTTATGTATTACAAACAACCAACCACGTGACATAATTAATAAAATGTATTTTTTAATTTTATACGTATTTATTTAATTAACTAATATATAAACTAAATTTATAGGATAAATACATTTTTACAAATGAATTTATAATGAAAACAAAATTATGAGATTTATATTATATTTAAATTGTTCTTATTTATAAAGTAGAAAAAAATAATATACGTTATATTTCTTTTTTATGAAGGAAATAGTTGATCTTATAAACTAATTAAGATATGGTGATACCTAATTAAACATATAAATACTAGTTAGATAACAAGTTTACTGAACTGGCTTAACAAGAAAATTTCATACAGAAGTTATAATGATTGTATAAGTGATCATTTGACTTGATATTTCTAAAGTGTCTTATGTAGAAGTTGTTATGTTTTGATACTACTTATGAAATATCTTATATGATGGTAGCTGACTGATTAATATATGATTCGTCACTTTAAAGTAATTAGTACGGATGTTTCGTTAATGATTTGAGAAATATTTGGCCAAAGTGAAATCATATTTTGAAAACAGTTTTTAAATTTTATTAAAAGAATCAGTTACTCAAGCTAGAGAAATAGTATGATTGGGCTTAAATAAAGTATATATTAATTTTATATTATATATTTAATTAGAATATCATATGATGAAATAATTGAATTATATGAAAAATTATGCATGAAAAGTTTAATCAAAATCATTTTAAAAAGGTTAATCGAAATTATTTTAACATTCTTAATATTTGGATAGTCATGATATGTTAGTAAGTGATAATCTTTGGTAAGAGATAATCTTGATCTATAGATATAAATTATTTACTTAGATAATTAAACGTAAATTAAAAGAGTTTAATTAAGTACAATCTAGGATTACAATTTATATCTAATACCAACATATTTAAGAATTTAATGTGTCATATACAAAGATCAATTGCAAAGAGAATAGAACAATATAATCAAGTTAGACGTGAATGTAAAGTTTGAAAAATTTTTAAATCAAATATAAGATATTTGACCAATAAGGACTAATACTATATATTGGATCTTAAAAGGATTTAACTAGTATTTAAGTAGATTTAATTATAGTCTTAATTAAAATTTAACTGAAATTAGAAATATATTTCGAATTAATCATTAAAAGGTCTAAACTCTATTATAAATATGTGTACGCTTGATAAGAGATAACACTTTTGGCTTACACCTATATGTACCACTTGTACAATTCTCTTAGCTTATTCGTGAGGATAGTGAGGATAATGTTAGAGGCTAGACATTTTGTGTGATTATGGTTATTTTTACATATGACATAAATTCGAGGAAAGATGTAAAGAATGAAATCAAAATTTATAATAAGATACAATTTACGATTCATGTTGATGGAAATCAAGCATTAGCTACTCAAATGTTGAAAGTTACTGGACGTTTGAAGCCTTTAATAACTTAATCATGGATCTATATACAAGAACTAAAGCTTTACTTCTTTAAGAAATTAAAGTAAGGCCCATAATGATGATTTAAGTGAAGTAGAAAGCACTCCTAAAAGATTACAAAATGTAACTGGCACCAAATATAGCAAACAATTATTGCTAATCTTAAACTAAATTTTGGTAGGATGAGGAATAAAATGTAAACAACATCATAGTCATACTTGTGATCAATGCCAGACTTATTCTAGTTTTATAAAATGAAGAAAATGTTATAGTCTAACTTATAATTGAATTTGAACTCATCTTTGTTACACACACTGGGAGTTTTAGAGCAAAGTTGGTGCTAGTGCATCCTACGACAAATGTTGAACTCGCGTTTTAATTGGTTAGGACTTTGTGAACTTAAGATGTTGTTTCCTTTTAAAACTTTAATTTTAGAGTTTTATAACTATAAAAGCAATTCTTATGATGGTAATAGACATCTTAACATCATTATTGATTAATCAAAAACTTTATAGAGATTTTTCCCTTTTTTACAGTATGGTAATTCATATCCTTCTAATTATGTATTAATTTAATCTATTTCTAAATAATAATCGTCCATCATAATTCTTACTAATATCGAATATATCATATTCATCTTTTATATTCAGGTTTGTTCTTAGTATCGTTTGTTTACATTTTTAATATTCTTATATCTTCTTACTGTAAAATCAATTTTTATAATCTTGTCATTTTAAAGATTCATTAAGAATAAATTATTCTTATCTATTTTGTTCCTTATTTCTTGATTTTCCACATTAATAAAAAAGTTAAAAAAGAAAAGAAAAGAAAATTATTTAGTTAGGGGTTTATCAAGAGAAGCCTTAAAAGGTATCATCTAAAGTTTACATCAAAAGGGGTGGCTAGTTGCAATACCTATTACAAACCATGATTTCTAATTTGCTCTAAAAAGGATGAAGTATTTGATACATCATATATATTATATTTATTAATTGTCTTGTTTCTCTTCCTATATAATTAAAACTTGTCAAATTCTTCTTCTTTTCTATTAGGACTACTTGGGTTCTTTTAAGCTCAAAATTTTCTTGTTCATTGGCCTCTAATTACATTTCTTTATTTTGTATCATATCCAAATTTTCTTCCTTAGATGTTACTTGATAAAGGGAAAATAATTAAACTATTTTTCTTTATTTAGATTATCTAGTTTGCTAAGAACCTTGATTCAAGAGTTTAGGTTATAAGTCAAGTGAAACTTTAAGAAAAAAATGTGAGGAACTACTAACTTTCTTATGCAGGCACATTATGACTCAAACCCAACACAAAACATGTCCAAATATAAGAAAGTAAGTAAGGAGGAACGAGTGAGAGTAATCCAGGAGTCCACTACGAATGTCATACAAGGCCAATATAAGTAACTTATTTGACAATTTGGTAAAGTTAAGGACTGATGAAGCTGTCATAACTGGCTTATAATATAGCTCACCTATTACTATTAAGATGGATGAGGTTGAGGGTGTTGTTGATTACTTGAAAGAGATAAACATAAGGAGTTATAAAGGAGAAAGAGATAGAAGATAAGGTGGAATGAGTAGACAAGGAAGGGAAATATATGATATAGGTTATGAAAGAGATTATGAACAATAATAATATGGGTAGCATTAAGATGATGATATCACATTTAGGAAGATACACCTAAATTCTTACTTAGTGTAGAGAAGTGTGTTGAGCTAGTTTTTTATTGCTACAACTTATTAAAAAAAGAAGAAAGGTTAACTAACTATTGTGGAGTTTAGTGACTATGTTATGGATTAGTGAGATCGACACATTCTTACTTAAGGAATCAAGAGATGCCAATTAGAACTTGGAAAGAGATGAAAATGGTTATAAGGAAACATTTTATGCCAATTTCCTACTATATGGAGCTCTTACCAAATGTTACAAATTTTAAATCAAGGTTTCAAAAGTGATAAAGAGTGCTATAAGGAGATGAAGGTTGCAAGGCTAGGGTGAACGTAGAGGAAGATCATGAAATGACAATGACTCAATTTATCTTTGCATTGAACCTCAAAATTATCAATATTATAGAGCTACACTTTTATCTAGAGTTGAAGGATATGATGCATATGACCATAAGGGTAGAAAGACAACGTAAAAATAAGACCTACAAACATTAGAATGTTTTAAGTGAAGACTTCAACATAGAGCAAAGCATAGAGTAAAAAAGAAGACAAATTTTTAAAACTTAAATATGAAGTAATCGAATTGAAAGTGCAAGCATAAAGTGGAGAGAATGTTAAGACCAATTCTAATTTAATAACTAGGAATCAAGATTAAGCGTTTCACATATTTTGGAAGAGGATATATATCATTACAATTTCTCAACAAGAGAGTGATGATGATGAGGGAGGATGGGGAGTATATGTTTGAGAGTGAATAAGAGGCAGATAATGGTATGCTTAACTTAAAGGATACGAGTGATGATAAGGGCCTTAAGAGACCTAAAATGGGAAGGATGTTGGTCACTAGGAGGGCATTGAGCATACATGTAGGAGAGGATGATGTGAATAAGTAACGAGAGAACCTCTTTATACAAGATGTGTAATAACGGATCGAGTGTGTAAAAAGTCATAAATGGAGTTATGCCAATGTAGCTAATGTCAAGTTGGTGGAGAAGTTAGGGTTGATAACTAAGAAACACCATAAATCATACAACTTATCATAGTTGAATTAGAGTAAGAAGGTTAGGATAACAAATAGGTACTAATTTCTTTCTTGATTGGGAAGTACAAGTATGAGGTTTTATATGATGTGGTACTTATATAAGCTGGCCACATCCTACTGGATAGTCTTTGATAATTTCACTAGAGAGTCATGTATGATGGATAAAAAATAAATATTCTTTTACCATAAGTGACAAATAGGTCACTGTTACTCTATTGTCACTAAAAAATAAGATTATAAAGATTAACACAAGATCTATAATAGTGAGAAAGAGATATTATAGGGAAAAAACAAGAGCAAATGTTATGAGAAATTTTAAAAACTTTAAGTAAAGCAAAAATAAGAGATAAACATGAGGATAAAGGTGTGAGCTTGGTAGCTAGTATAGGAATATAAGAGATGCATCCTTGGTCAAGCATCAAATGCATTTTTTTATTGACAAAGAATCCTTCCTTTCTCATGATGTTAATGCTAATATTACTTTGCCTAATATGTTATGTCTCTTTTGTACGGATTCAATAATCTCTTTCAAGAGGATATTCTGAGTGGATTACCAATGATGAGAGGGATTAAACATCAAATAGACTTAATTTTTAAATCTCAAATTCCTAAATGACTAGCTTATAGAACAAATCTAGAAGAGACAAAAGATATTTAAAAGTAAGTTGAAGTACTTTTGAAGGAAGGTTATATGAGTGAGAGCTTAAGCCTATGTGTTATTCCTATTTCACTAATATCAAAGAAAGATGAAACATGGAGAATATGTATAGATTATCGCGAATTATTATAAAGTATCGACACTATATTCTTAGGTTATATAACATACTTGATGAGTTGTTTGGTGCCTATTTATTCTCGAATATTTATTTAAAATTTGGCTGCTATTGAATTAGGATAAGAAGGATATAAATGGAAAAATTCTTTTAAAAATAAAAATAGATTGTATGAGTGGTTAGTAATGTCTTTTAGTTTGATTAATGCACCTAACACTTACACGAAGTTAATAAGCCATGAATATGAAACTTAGAACTTATGATGATTACCAAATTAATCTTCCTTTCGAAAGCATGAAGCTCTCGACTATGAAGGTGCTCTTGACTACGTCCATGCATGGAAATTCATGCAAAACTGGTTAACTTAAAGGAGGTACACTTACTCTTTCTCCTTCTCTTCTTCTTCATTTGTTGTATACTCGTTAGACTTTCTCTTCCTCCTCTTCTTTTGTTTTCTCTTTGGGTAACTAGATCTTTCTAGGAGCATTTTATTACCACCATAACATATTCCTTATCCTGCCATCCTTCCTTTCCTTTTTGCACCATTACCTTTTCATTCTTTCATACTTGTCAAAGTTGTTTGTTTCCTTTTCTATCTTTGGATCCTGAAAATGCAGACTTTACCTGACAATGGAAAAGATGAATTCCTAACTTTCCCAACCTGCATCCTTCCTGCATTTCAAACAAGCCAAACTCTATTAGACACCACCTCCATCAATCCACCAGTAGTGTTGAACCCCTAGAAAAGCTGGAAGCAAGTAGTCGGGGATCGCTAAGCTTTGATTCTCAACTTCAAACCTCCTAAAGAAATAAACGGGAAGCTCATAGTATGTCCAGAGATTGAAGTGATAGATGAGAGAGCACGTAGCTGGGAAGCTACACTAGTTGGCTTTTTCTTTGACCAACAAACTAATTCCCAAACATTCATAAATGGGCTCACTGAGTATGACATAACAAAGGTTTGGCAGATGTGTTTCTTATTAAGGAAAATGTCATTTTATTCACTTTCAATTTAGCCTCTCTAGCTTATAAAATATTAGAGGAAGATCCTTCGCATGTTGGGAATCAACCTTTATTTTTGCAAAATTGGCAGCCTAGTTTGAAGCTAGAATCTATCAAAGTTTAGAACATTCCTCTACGGATTAATGTCCATAATGTACCCCTTGAATATTAGACTACACAAGGATTGCGTGCCCTTGCTAGCTTCATAGCAGTATTGATGAGACTACTATTAAGAAAAGAGAGTGGGGTATGATAATATATGTGTAAGTGTGGAACTCACCAAGAACTTCCAATGAAATACCTATTATGAGATAAAGAGAGGGAAGCAAGCTATGGGAGGATAGTGTTGCTGTCTCCTACCAATGGAAGCCACTTCCAAAACATTAAGGTAAATTTTGGAAAGCTATGGGGAAAAAATTCAAAATAGGAAGCTATCTTAAGCTAATGGGGAACGAGTTAACTGAGGAAGAAATGATTAGCACCAACACTGAGAGAATTGCAAATGTTGACCCCTTAACAGAAGTAGTGAGTCCTAATAATATAGGAGTTATTTTTACTCCTAAGATAGAAATAGTATCTTCTTGTAATAATTTACATTCATCACCTGTAGACTCCATAGTTGAGCACTCTCCTTTAATTGAAAAAACCAAAACAGATCCTTCTAGTGAAAACTAGACTTGATTCTTCACCAATCATTCATACCAATACTGAAAGCAACCAATCTGGAAAGGATGCTGACATTGTTCATAAGGAATTGAGTATGCCATTTCACACAGTAGAGAAGAGAAGATCACAGAGGAGAAAGAGTAAAGGCTCTATAAACAAACACTCTTAATATGTCAATCATAGTGTGGAATCTCAAAGGATTAAATTGCCCTACAAAGAAAGTTGCTT
>JANQAP020000503.1:1339326-1350709 GCA_026874005.2 Erythroxylum coriaceum
ATAAACAAACACTCTTAATATGTCAATCATAGTGTGGAATCTCAAAGGATTAAATTGCCCTACAAAGAAAGTTGCTTTAAAGAATTTTGTCAAGAGCGAGAAGCCTTTAATAGTAGGACTACTTGAGACAAAAATAAAGCTAGAGAATGTTGGCAAGTTAAATATATTAGGATCTAATTAGAAGTAGATTAAAAATCATTCACACTATGTATATAGGAGAATCACCATTTGCTATAAGTCTGATGAGATTAGAGGGAAAATTCTCAATTCCACAGACCAAATTATGCATCTCAAATTATCTTTTTTGTATGAGAAAACTGACATCATTGTCTCTTTTATTTATGCAATTGACTTCGGGTTCCAAAGATTAGTATTATGGAATGATCTAATCAACTTCAGTAGAGGTTTAAATTTTCCTTGGTTAATATAAGGAGATTTTAAGTTCACTCTTTATAGGTCTGAGGCTCAAGGCAATTGCAATCTTCATTGCTATTAAGAAGATTTCAAGCAATGTGTAGATAAATTAGGGGTGACATACTTGAAGTACACAGGCCACTTGTTCATAAGGTCAAACAAACAATCCTCAAGTTGGTTTATTCAAAAGAAATTTGATCGAGCATTGGTGAATGCCAAATGGCTAGCGCATTTCACCAACAACAATGCTATATTTCAAGATCCTCTCTTCTCAGATCACACCCTTATTAAAATTGAGAATCTATTTTAGAAGGCTACTGGTTTCCACTGATTTAGATTTAACAACTATTTGGCCAAAGATCCATAATTCAATGATGCTTATAGGAAAGGAGTTAAATGTTCCTTTAGGGGAGTCAAACAATTTACATGTGTACAAAAGATGAAGGCAATCAAACAAGAACTTAAACTGCTACATTCTTTAAGGGGATCTACTGATGAAATTTTATTAAAAGCTAAGGATGATCTCTCTGAAATCCAGAAATTACTCGCACTTTCACTATATGATCCTTCACTCCTTGCCAAAGAAAAACAAGCTCTCTCAGACTATTTGCTTTCTGTCAAAAATCATGACTCCCTACTTCAGTAAAGAGTTGGAGTGAATTTGCTTAAATATGGAGATGGACGTTTGAAGTTCTTCTTTAACTCAATCCTATCTTATAAAAATAAAAACAAAATTTGCTCAATTACCAATAATGAGGGGCTGATCCTTCATAACCATATGGATATTCAAAATAAATCTATGAATTACTTTAACAATTTGCTTAGAACCCCAAATTTAGCATCAGTCTCTAGTGTAGATCTCTCTACACTCAATCTAAAGAAAATTAAGCAGGATGATAATGCATTGTTAGCAAAAGCTATGGAGGAAAAGGAGATTAAGGAAATAGTATTCAATATGGATGGCATGAAAGCCCCAAGTCCTAATGGATTGAATGGTTTCTTCTTCCAGAAGTCTTGGGACATCACAGGTACATTTGTCAAAAATACAGTGCAAGAATTCTTCTTAAAAAGTGTGCTACTCAAAGAAATCAACAAGGCATTTATATACTTGATACCAAAAGGTTCTAATCCCTCTAACTTTAATGAATTCAAACCTATTACTTGTAAAAATTTCTTTACAAAATCATCTCCAAGATTCTTGCATCAAGACTGAAAAAGGTAATTGCTCCACTCATAAGTGACAATTAGGGTGCCTTTATTTGCAACAGATACATTGGGGATAATATATTAATTGTGTAAGAGTTCTTAAAGGTTATTCAAGAGTTAATTCAGCTCCCAATTGCACTATCAAAGTCGAATTTCACAAGGCTTATGATAATAATTAGTTGAAATTTTTTTGGAAGATGCCAGAAGTTTATGGATTCCTAAGAACTTACATCGACTAGATCAAAGAATGCATATCCACTGCTAGTTATTCAATTCTAATAAATGAGAGCCCTTCAAAGTATTTAAAGTTGGGAAAGGACTCAGGTAGGGGGACCATCTTTCCCTTACCTTTTCATCATATGCATAGATGTACTCAATTCTATAATCAATCTTGAAGTGGACTCAAATCCAAGATTTAATTATCATTCAAAGTGTAAGGAGATTTTAGAATCAATTAAGAGTTTACTTAAAATATTCCTAAGTTCTAGCTCATAAGGTAATGCCAAGGTACATAAAGTTAAATGGCAAGAAATTTGCATACCCAAAGAAAATAAGGGGTTAGGAATCATCTTAACCAAAATCCTTAGCAAAATGCTATTAATAAAAAGACTACAAAAGATCTTTATAGATAAAGAGTCCTTTGGAAATAATGGAATCATATAAAGTTCTTGAAAAGGACAAGCATATGGTCAATGAAAGCTAAAACCAACACCTTTTCGACCGACCTTGAGGTAGATCTTAATGATGAGAGAATTGGTTTGTGGAAAAATTAAATGAAATATTTGAAATAGAATAAATACATTATTCTAGTTTGAATATTTGTATGACTTAGGCCCCCTCAATAGATTCAAGGTTTTGATAGATTAAAAGCTACTATACCACTTACAACCAAGGTGGAACTAATAATTGAAAGCAACTTATGGAAATGGCCTAAAAATGCTCAAAGGGGATTTGACCTTATCATAAATAGCCTTTTAGCATACCTCCCAAACTCTTATAAAGAGGATTCAATCTCCTAGTTTAAGAGTAAGTCCATGGCTTACTCAAATAGTTCTTATAAGAAGTTTTTCACTAGTTTTATGAATCCTATAGAGTGACATAAATAGATTTGGAATACTAATATCATATGTAGCTCAGCTTTTATCTTATGGCTTACTATTAAAGGAAAATTAGGAACAAAGGAAATTTTAAAGTTCCATTAACTAGATCTTATTTGCATCATAGTGACATAAATAGATTTGGAATACTAATATCATATGTAGCTCAGCTTTTATCTTATGGCTTACTATTAAAGGAAAATTAGGAACAAAGGAAATTTTAAAGTTCCATTAACTAGATCTTATTTGCATCATTTTTTAGGAGTATTAAGAGGATATAGATCATTTCTTCTTTAATTATCATTTCTCTAGCCTCTTCTTAAACTATATTCCAGCACTATGCAACTTTTCTTGCTCTCATATAATCTAAACATGTTTAGGATTGTTTTTCGAGCTTTAGTGCATACTATATGACTTGAGCAAAACAACAAAATATTTAGGGTGTCCATATATATCCCTCTACCATCTATCATAAGCTCCTGTATAAGATTAGAGACACTATAATTATAAGAAACATATATTGGAAAATGACCCCTAGTTGGCTCTTAAGGTGGAGGTTTCTATAAGTTGCAATTATATTCAAAATTTATAATTATTTATGCTCCTATACATTACTAATTTGCATAAATCTGTTGTAGGTCTATAAACAAAGTTCCTTCATGTTCTAGCTATTAGGTAGCTTTAGTGTATATTATATGGTTTGTGCAAAACAACAAAATATTTAATGGTGTCCACATATGTCCCACTACCATTTATCATAAGCTCCTGTATAAGATTAGAGAGGCTGTAATTATAAGGAACATAGATAGGACAATAATCCCTAAGTGGCTTTTAGGTGGAGGTTGCTATAAGCTACTGTTGTATTCAAAATCTATAATTTATGCTCCTTTACATTGCCTAACTAGCATAGGTTTGTTATGGGTTTATAGACAAAGTTCCTTCCTATTCTAGCTATTAGTTGGCCAAATGTTCTAGCTATAACTGACCTTTGCTCACCTTGAGCTAGTCCTAATGATATACATGTTTACTTTAAAAAAATATTAACTTTAATATTCTTAACAGATATATAAATACTAAAGAATAAAAAGGTAAAGAAGAATAATTAGATCTCACAATTCTTGAATAATCAAACTTCAATTAACTTTTGATTAGAAAAAGAGAATATTGTTACAAATGATTCTCAAAGATAACATAGGAGAAAAATAAAGAATTATCACAAGAACACAGAGAAAAACTAAGATAAACCAATAAGAGAGATAGATAGATGACTGCCTGCTGCGACTCATTCCTATAAATAATTCCAAAATCCCTAAAATCCTATCTAATCTTCCTAAAAAGGGGGATAAAAGTTAAAATAAAGATTAAATATGAATAAAAATCCCATTTCTATCGGGATTATCTTACCGAAGTAAGTCCTTCCTAAATAAGACTCCTAAATAGAGCAAAATAGAGGTAAAAATAACTAAGGCTCGGCGATTTTTGAAGGGCCTTATCTATTGAAACACATTAAATCTTAGAGCATCCATATTGAGTAAAGTGTGGGCACGCTTATACTCAAACCTCTTTTGGAACCTTTCTCCTACAAGCCTTCATTCTTCTCTAAAATTTGTAACCTTTGTTCCTTCTTTACTAATCCACTTTTAATCACATTTTCATCTAAATCTCTAATATTTTTTACAATACATAAAATATATAATTATAATTCATAATTACAAGCATTTTATCAATCAAAACATAGGAAATAATATGATATGTGTACTTCATGCATGCTATCACCTAGTCATTTGATTACCATAATATCTCAAATCTTGAACCTTATCTTCTACTAAAAAATCTCTAATTTTTGGTTTGATGCTCCTCGCCTAACCATTTTAGGTACATTTTTTCCACTTTAACTACCATATTAAACTCTTTAAAAATAATCTAGGGTTGTATGTTCACCAAGCTATTTTAGATTCTCTCAAAGACATTTTATTCGCTATTTACCATTCATTGCATACACTATTGTTAATTGGAATTGACATCCGTCAGTTTTGGTGATGACTTTTAGTTAATAAATTGAGAGTTTGCCTATAAAATATGCAAATCTACATCTTGATTGGATCAAGTTCTCCTTGGCCTATCAAGCTTTAGGTAGCTCGAAGCTCGATTGGGCCTCAGGGCAAGGGCTCAAACCAAGTCATTTTTTAATTTTATATTATTTTTTAAAAAACTAAATAATTTTAATAAAAGAATTTATCTAAAATTCAAATAATTGAAACTACAGATAATATATAGCAAAAATTACTTTTTTAAAAAAATAATTTATAAATAATACAAATATAAATTAATGAACTTCTCTATGTAAATTCCTATAATAAAATATATCGTATCAATTAGCAAATGTCTTTGCTAAAAGAAAAAAGATTGTTAAAAATTTTATAACATACTTTATTATCCTAAAACTCATTTTCATAAAAAAGTTAACATGTATCGTTTTATATAAAAAAAAGTGTTTGTAACTCATTCACTTTCTTAGATAAGCCTAATATTATATGCCTTCAGTCCAATTTTAAAATATAGTCTTGCATCATCTATATATTGTTCTTTTTTTGTCAAATTATCTCAACTCCAATAAGAAATCTATATTCATTTTATTTTTATTATATTAATATTAATAAGTCTGATATCTTATTAAAAATTAATTAAAATCTATTTACTTTATTTTTTAACTTAATGTCACTTTAAATTATTTTCTCTTTTTTTTACTAATCACTATTCGCTTATCTAAGTCTAACAATAAAATGGTGCTTGGTTTATTCTAAACATAAAGAATAATATCAATTTATAAGTCTACCTATTCAATAAGTATCACGTGTTATCAAAATCATTTTATTTTTAAAACAAAAGAGTATCATAGTGCTATTATTATCTAAATGAAAAAAGATGCAAAAAAGAATTATTATTTATAGCCGGAGACTAAAGTTGAGCTAATGTACAGAGATATTAGTGTTTTCTTTGTTAACATGCACAAAACCACACAAGTAAAGATATATATCTTCAATCTTAAAAAATCAAAGCAATCAAATGAAAAAAAATAGTTAACTGAAAAGTAAAGATTAAAGAAAACAAACCCACAATAGAGGACAAAGGCTAGCTAATGGTTATAATCAATATCATCAATAGTTTGCACCACTCCATCTATATGTAGAAATATTATTATGTAAATTATACTCGATTATGCAATAATTGTATTAAATGAATATTCAACACATGTTAATTAACAATTAAATATACCTTCATCATCGAATATTTGTTCGAAAAAATTTTATAGTTGAAAGAAAGATTGGTCTCCATATATATATATCAATATAAAAAGACAAAATAAGATAATATAATATATGATTGTGAAAATTATTAAGGTAAACAAAACTAATCCATAAAGAATAGAGTTTACCCTGAATATCTTCATAATCTAACTAACTTCAAGAGCACATAAGGACTTCCACAGTATTAGGATAAAGTCGAGCAAGATGAGAACTAACTATCCAACTATTTGTGCTTAAACAAGACTCTGAAGTAATAGTAGATATTGGAATTGCTAAGAGGTCTCATGCAATCGGTTACATGATTGGAAAAGTACTTCTATATGTCTTCCACCATCTTAATACATCGAATTGCACATTTTTAACTTCGATCACAACATTTATCTCCAAATAGTTGTCTAACTACATCTTATTACAAGAAGTACTAGCCTTTTTCTTTGATGAATTGTGCAAATTCAAAGCTAACACTAGTCTTCTAAACAACAAATAAAGCTAAAGTTGAAGTTGAATCTGAAGTTAAAGTTGATATTGAACTACTACAATCTTGATCTGTGTCCAATCTTAATTGATAATTATTAAACAAGTCATACTATAATTATTTAATGATATCAACATATTCTTTAGCCTAAGCACCATACAACTTTTGATAGAAAAAATATAACTCCTCCATCTTATATCTTGAGCCCAATATAGAAATGACTGTCATAGTTTGTCCCACTATATACTAATAAGAATTAAGTTTCTTTATGATATTTTATGTCATGACATGATCACCTCATTGAAATATAATATCTAACTAGATAAAGGTCATTTGATCTTGTACATGTTGCTAAAGAAAATGTGCAATGTTGGATATTTTATTCCTTAGAAAAACTCACTAGCATTATAAAATATCTCTAACTTCACACAAAGTGCTTTAGTCAACTCTTATTGCTCTTTTGTCAATCGGTAAGTATAATGAGAATCTCTTTATCTTAGCCTGTTGAACACCTCAAAAAACTTGGTTACAAACTCCAACATCTTGAATGTTTAATTCCATCTACTAAGACAATTCCAATAACTTCTTCATGAACATAATGTGTAATTATCGTGTAGTTTCTTCAAAATTTTCTACTCTATTTTGTAGTGCACTCTAATACACTATACTATTCTGGATCAACTATAGTACTTCCTTTATCACCTCTAATTTGTCCTTTATAATCAAATTCATGATATATCTAAAACGACGCATATAGAACAACCTTCCGCTAATTAATAAGCTCTCAACCTATAACTTGCTATTTAATTTTTCTATCATCACATCATTTATGCAATCCACTAACACGATTATCAACCTTTTCTTGTATGTAGCACTAACATATAAATAAACCTACCACTTAAAAAATATCAGTAAATATGAATTATAACATAATCAATAAATAAATGATAATAATATTAAAGAATATAATTTACCTTAGCAGCCAATTGCAATACAATCACTGCCAATATAATATGTCGTCACCATCATATAATCTTTCTTTTATTTGTCAATCATCTATATATTTGATGTGACGTCTACCCGACCGTGATACTTGATAACATTTTCAATATTTCATTCTTTTAACCATGAAGGTGTCAGAGTGAGGTAAGCATAATCCTGAAGTTTTTGCTATTGACAATGAAAAGGGGCTATTCATCACCAATAATCATCTTAGTTATCAAAAACTTTTTTAATTGTTGTTGTAAGTTGTAGCAGTCATTTCATTCTTCCCTTTCATTAGGTTAAGGATAAAAAAATGTTTGAACTCCTGATAAGATCTTCTTTCTATTACACGATTCTATATGTCTCTTCAAATGATAGGTTTCACTATTAAAACTCCCTGATGTAAATGTCCATAAACAACTTATATGCTCATATATGTTGGTTGTTTCATACAGATGAACATATTCCTTTAATGTTAAATGTTAATTAAAGTGTATGTATAGATGTAAATGTCCATAAACAACTTATAGTAAATTTAATGAGCATATAAGTTATTCATAGACATTTATATGTACATTTACACTATAATGGACCTTTACATATATACGCACTAAATTTAATGAGCATTTACATTAACATTTACAATTTTCATTTATACATACACACTTTTGTAACTTAGCTAATAAAAGAAATGATTAATCGAACTTTTAAGAAAATGGGCATAACTATAACAAAATTCTTTAGAAAATTTAAGTCACTAGTTATGTTTTACTATGGAAAGGAGAAAGAAAATATATAATAACCTTAATTAGTTAATTAAGGATATACTTGAACATCTAAACAGCTTTATCAAGTTGAGTTAGGAAATCTAAAATGTAATTGTAATCTTTTCAAATATAGAATGCAAGTGATAAATCCAGAAATTGAGTACCAAAGTCATTTGCATATATGTATTTGGACATTAATACATTTCACAGTTTCTCTATGAAATGTATAAGTATTAATTCCTTTTATAAATTAATATGTTTTAAAATCCATACAGGAAAATTTCCACTGAAAAGTCCTTAGAATTAAGAGTCTTTTGGCTTGATAATTCAACATAATTAATATTCTAAAAGAACCAATGGAATAGTACATAAATACAACAATACACTAACAAATACATATCCATTTCATATGTACATCTTTTACCAACATATATAGTATATATCATTTATAATGCTCAAAGAAACTGAGGTTAAATTTGAATAGGAATTCAAACCTTCTATGTATGGTAAAATAAAAGGGAATGACCTTTGCTTTGGTGATCATTCAAAGGAGTTATATTAGAATGGGTACTATCATCAATATCCTAATTTAGAGTAAATTGAGGGGAAAAGAAAAGATAATGTTTGTATGATCTTCTTTTTCTTTTTCCTTTCCTCTCTTGTTTGTTATTCCCTTTTATTCTCTTTGCATGTATAAGATCTGCAATATGTTACATTCTACTATTTTTATCCTAATTCTCTTATAAAATATAGTTGCAAATAATATTCTTTTGAAATAATGTTTCTCTTTATGTTTTCTTAAAGCCTTTGCTCAATTTTCTTTATAGTTTGTATATATAAGATTATGTTGCACTTTTTCTTTTGTTCTCTATATCTATTTTGAAGGCATTCCAACAAAATTATTGGCTATCTTCTAATATAAGGGAGCAGTGAGTAAGAAATGATATCTATAAATGTCTTAACCTCTAGTTTAAATCTACATTGAGTACTTTTATGTTGAGGCTTGTCTACATATATTCTGTTGCCAATTAGCTTATTTGTACTATGAAATCTCTAAAAGACACAAAACTCAAGCAAAAAGCCAAAAAAAAAAGAAAACCCCAAAATCTGAAATCAAAACTGGAACATATAAATAATAGATAACCATATATTTAACTACTCCACACAGAACCCAACTTTAGTCCATTTCTAAAAGGAACATACAATACACTACATGCATTTAAAGAAGAGCAAACATATTGGTGCCAATAATGAAGAAGAAAGGAAGAAAGCTATGAACATATCAGAGGATAAGGGAGACAAAGATGTATACACAAAGGATATAGAGACGGTGACTATGGTAGATGGTTGAGGACAAGTAGCAAAAAGCATTTAAGCAAAGGAGCAAAGTAGAGGACGAGGATGACTGGATAAGGAGTGGGGTCATTAATAAGGAACGAGAGAGCTGAGGATTGAGGAATTTAATTTCAATTAATCTATAGTGAGTGAAGGTGCTTACGAAAAGAACTGAAGAATAGTGTTTATTGAAACAACATTGTTTTACTTAGCATAATATTATGTCGTTTCATATATAAAAAAGGAGATAGGTCAGGCTTTCAGTTGGGCTGAGCTCGAATGTCCAAGCTTCACCAAAAACCTGAAATTTTGAAAATAAAAGGATTAGGTTTGTTGACTTTAAATCGAGCTATGTTGGGCCCAAATAAACATGCCAATCCTAATCTTGATCTTTCCTTAACAAACAAAATTTAAAATTTACTGTAAGTTCTCCATTATAATTCTACAAACATGAACTTAGAATTTTGTATCCTCACTCTAGTCTTTCATACTGCTAGAGTACTTACTTTAAATTAAGAGGTAAAATCGTTAATGAACTTTCTTTTCATGGGATCTTTGATTCCCTGATATTTTATGCTACTAAGTTAAGATTAGCTATTGGGAAGATAAAAGTTAGGAGTATTACTCTCGAAAGGTAGGAGTTAGGAGTATTGCTCTTTTTTATCCCTTAAGAATCTGCAATACATTCATTACCTGTAGCTACTAGGAAGGTAAGAGTTAAGAATATTGCTCTCTCTTATCCCCCCTAAGAATCTATAATACGTTCATTGGCTGTAACGATTCGGAAGGTAAGAGTTAAAAGTATTGTTCTTTTTTATCCCCTAAAGAATCTACAATACATTCATTTCCTGTAATTCCCTCTACATACTACCCTTTATACATTCAAAAGTTATTTCTTTTCCTTTCCTTCTTCAAGACATAGTTTGCCATCCATCCTAAGAAGCATCTTTAGTCGTGTTAGTCGAAGATTCTAGTAGTATGGGATTTTACTGGATATGGTTTGTAGTAGTTGCTATAGTCCCACTGTCCACTTCTTTTTTAGTGTTCATTCTTGCTTCATCCTTCTTTTCTTCAGCAACATTAATATTTGTTTCCTAACACAAACTTGCATCACTTGTACCCTCCTTTGACAATGCTCTTATTTATAGCCAAAAGTTGAATATAGTTTGCATTGTTAGGGCTTCCACTTATAGAATATTATCTAGTAGTACTCAGAACCATCCAGCCCCATAAATTTAATGTGATCCATTAGTTCTTTTATTGCATTAACCTCAATTAAGATTTGGGCATAGGAGACTCTGGATTTTGTTAAGGTAAGCTTATGTCCATAATAAGGTCTCCCCATATAGCTAGTAATCCTACTTAACATCTTAGTTGATCAAAACTGCATGTCCAATTAGGAAAGGTGATCAATATAGGTAGTTGAAAAAAGCTTTTTAAATCTGGTTTTGTTAGAGAAGTGCTCTAAAGACAATCACCTTTAGCATTTATTGCACAAATCATTTTATTATTAATAAAGGCATTTTTATTATTTCGATGTTCATACGTTTATAAATTTGATGTTGATCTTAAGTTGATTTAATGAAGTCCTTGATACAAAACATAACATGGAGGAAATTATGATGAGATCATGATAATGAGATTCCTATCATTTGTAATTATGTTAGTATCTAAACTTTCCCTAGTTATAGGATTAATGAGATAGGATATCATTAATTCGAATAGACTAGCGTATGTTATACCCCTTGATTAAATTAAGTAGTAGATCTCATAAGCTGTAGATATGAGTTGTTTAGT
>JANQAP020000503.1:1412273-1425524 GCA_026874005.2 Erythroxylum coriaceum
TTACTTATATACAACATTTATGTTTGTAGAATTATGATTCGAAAAACAAACCCAAGTTCAACAACTATATTGGACCCAGAAAATTACAGTTTTGTGGGTTAATAAGTGTTATGCAGACTTTCTGGGCAAAAAGAAATCCTGAAATACGCTTTATCTTTTGTCCTATATGTAGAGTAAGTTATACAACTAATTGGTTTTGTAAGTTGTTTGGCATTTTAATCATGATAATCTTGTTAATTTTTCCATTATATGTTTAATTTCAACATTGAGGTTGTAGATTTTTTAAATGGATTTATCCCCTAATGTGTGAAAAAGCTTTGAGGATCATCCCTGATCTACTGAAGAAGATGAACAAGCTAAAAGAATATAAAGAAATGTTGAAGTTAAAAATAAAAATTATGAGGATTATATTCTTTGTGATTGTCATTAAAAATTGTTAGTGGATGTAAAAGTAGAAAGATTGGTTTGTATTTCACTGATTATTAATGTTGTTAATAATGAAATTAAAGATAACTTGTTTATGATTTTATACGAGTTAGAAATTTCTAACTAATTTTATTTTAAACTTGAGCATTAATTTACTGAAAGATTGAAATATTAAACATCTTAAATTTCAAATCATGTTGGATTGTGAAAAAACCTTACTTGCCTTAAAGGAAAGCCATTTCAAAATGTTTTACATGAGGCATATATTCTAAAACCATGCCACTCACCATAAAAGCAAGTGAATATCCATAAATTTATTCAAAGACTGAAACTTTTATAGCACCTCAACATTGTAAGATTTCAAACAAGTAAACGGCAAAATGATTAGCTTCTGAGAGGGTCAAAAGATTTGTCTGTAGCTGTATAACAAAGATTAAGCATATATGCAATAACTTTTATATAACAATCATAAAGGTTGTAGATACTAGCTAAAACCTATTACAAAAACATCATATTCTTCGGTCAATAAAATAAACCAAAAAAAAAAAAACCAAAGTCAATGTTATGGACATTATCTTATATGTTTTAATATTTATAATAGCTATTGTTGACATTGTCCCAAATGATTCAAAAGTCAATGATAGGACATGTTATATACTATATAATGTTTTTGATCTTGTCCTCCCCATTCTTGCATTTGTTGTTTCCTAATAAAAACAGTAATAAATAATTAAAAACTTGATCTAATTATTAGATTAATTCTAAACCTAAATTTTATACTTATAACTTTTCACGAGTTATGACTCATCTAGTCACTAGTGGTTCAAGAGCCTCACCTCATAATGTCCCATATTCGTGGACTGTCTCTTTCTTTTATTTGATTTTAATATTGGTAGTTGACTTAATGAAACAATAGTACAATTTGCTTCAACATAACAAGTAGTCTACATATATAAAAGAAATAAAATTATTAAGATATACAATTAATATATAAACAACTAATGTTGAAATTATTATGTGAACTTACAGTCAAATTGACTGGGCCTTCAGTTGAAGCTTATCTCGATACAACTTTTATTGGGCTTGTTTTTTCTTTTTTGTTATATCCTTGTTAGAGGCATGTTTGACAAATCATTTTCATTCCTTTCCTTGATAACTTATTGCCTGTAGTAGAATTCTCCCATATCTCCTTTCTTTCTTTTTTAGCCTACTTGTCATTTTTTTCTAAATGGAGGTGGTAATGGTGGCTCATGTTCAATTTCAGGGTAAAATTTCTCTCTTTGAATTGGCTTCATGATATATTGATAAGCTTGTAAATACTTATCTTTCAAAAACCAATGTGATACATATTTTTCAAGAAGCTCATTATTGTAGTTGATGGTAGCAATATCATGTGAACATGGAATTCCTGAAACATATCAACTTCTACCAACATGTCCTATATATTAAATTCATAATATGCTTAACTCTTTTTTGCATTACTCAAAATGCCCCAGTAGCATTATTCTCAAATTCACGATCAATATTTAACTTCTTATTAATTCTCAATTTATTTTTTATTCTTGGACTAATCTCATCTATCCATTTGATTGACAGATTTCTATTCTTAACCAATCTCTTCATCATAAGCACTCTAATTTACTCAAACATTATGATAAATTTCTTTATCTGGGCTTTAATAATACTTTCATTAAACACTTCAGAAAGATTATTATCCACAATATCATACTTCAATAATATGTTGAAATATGCTCTTGACCACTTTTCTTTTGGAATTTTTAGCAAATCCCTATGAACACCTTCTAACTCCTTCAAATATGAAGTAAGTTAAGTTCATTAGACAACTTAAAATATTTCTAAGATAGTCTTTGCAATTTGAGTCCTTATGATGCTTTTTTTTCTCCAATTAGAAAACATATGTCTTATACAAAACCTTACTTTAGACTTTAGGAGTTGCCTATCAAGTGCCTCCATAAGACCTTTTGTAACATTCAATTAACAAAAATTAGTTAGTAACTAATACTAGTAAATTTATATTATAAAAGAAAATAAAGTTTATATTAAAGCTTTTGTTGATCTGAAATCATTGCCCATCTACCTCCATCTTTTAGATCCAATTCTTTCTTTAATAACTCTAAAAATCGGCTCTAAATGTCACACATTTCACTATGTTAACATATTCTATGCTAGAGAGAACATCTAATTGTTTTCGTCTCTTCCTAATATTGCCAATATATCACCTTTTACAATACATTTCAAAAAGCAACCATATAGTCCTATCAACCTTCTAAAACCATCTAAGAACCCCTTCTTGCAACATTTAAAACACACATAAATTATACAAAAATGATGGTTGCAAATTATCTCTAATTGATGGCCTTTTAACAATCAATTCAACTTTGCTATCAGGATTTGACCTTAAAAGTCCTTTTTGCCTACAGCTTGCTATATTGTGCTTTAACACCTCCTTGCATTTCTTTTATCACCAACTTTCTAAACCTATAACATATTCTATAGTCCACATTAACTCTCAAATCTTTCTTCACAAACTTACCCCAGTCTATTAGTTTCAATGCATTAAGTATTAGGAAATTATTGAAGTAATTCTTAGCAAGCCACTTTAAACCCATACTTCTGTTGTGGAAAACATAATTGCGTGTGTGCTTTCGCTTAAAAAGTCTCACTTATATCTATATATGTGAGTAGTTAGTCTATAATACTAATGATTCCTAAATTGAAAATAAACAAAAAATTCAAATTACTTATTTGAAAACTATTCAAATCATTTACCAAGCTAGATAAAATGTACCATATGCAGTAGTTACTCACACATTTGACTCTCATAATTTTATTAATGTTTGTTATAAATTTAAAATTTATTTTATCCATAACAAGCTTGTGAGGTCCTTCCTTAATTAGTTAGAATCCTTAAACCATATACTAAACCTAATGTTAATCTTTTTCTTATAAGGGATAAATCTACACATTTTTTATTTACGTCTTAATTTCTCATCCACATCTGAACCACCTTCTTCTTTAAAACTACAATTGTCAGATGACTCGAAGTAATCTGTTATATTTTCATTTTATACATCATTATCATCTTCATCATCAGCTGCACTTTTTTCTGTAGCTTTCCCCTTTTCTACTGTATAATGCAGGTATTGCTTTAGATTCTTTTTCTTTAAATGTCCCTTTTTAGTTAAATACTTAAACAATTCCAACTCTTCATCATACAAATCTGAATCAAACTCTTTTTTATCCTTACATTAACAAATAAACCCTCTCCTTCCTCAACTGGATCAACTTCACTGTCACTTACATCTACATCTTCTTGCTCGATAACAACAACTTCATTTGCAACTTCTTTCTCAACATTAATAAGATCATCCATATTTTGTTCTAATTTGGATCTTTATAACCTTATATTTTGTAATAAGTTTACATATCTTATCACATAAGCATCACTATTTCTCACCTTCATCAACCCATTTTCTAGACTACCACCTAGCACCTTATACATAAACTTATATATTTGCTTCGGGTCCTTTAACATCTTCTACAAGAATCCTTTAAAGGTCATAATAACAAAACCTATCAATTTCAATGCCCAATCTTTCATTATTTCCACCTACATATTTAATATTTTTCTCATATACAAACTTCCCACTATAGAACATAGTTAATTTCCCATCCCAACCATCCATCTTTGTTTACCTATATACAAATATCAATGTTACATTAAGCATAAAGGAATATAATACAACATAAGCAATTTATTGCTGAGGCATAAGACAAGCACTTCATTTAATAAAAGGTAAACACTATAATTAAATCTTCGAATCCTTCCATTTATTTTCAGAATAAGACATGATATTTTTAAGTTCCAAAAGGATAAAGTATACTAGTTGTTTGGAACAAGCCACATACTAGTTGAAGAATGATGTAATGGCTAAAATCTTTTCAAGAGATATATCTTTTAGGATAATTAAAAAAGAGAAACTTGAAAATAAACATGCATTTGGTAAATTCATTTATTAAATGCCTATCTGCACATTTGGTTCAAAATGTTGAAAACTTCCTTGAATATATAAATGTTTCAAATAAGAAAATTCACTTAGTAAAGTAAAAAGTAAAAGAAACACATTACAATGGTTTTGAAATTGCCACATGCTGAAAAAGCATTGATGATTAATGGTTATGTCATGTTACTTAACCTAATTCTACAAGCAATTTGAGCCTACCCCATTGTACTGATAGATTCCTGGACAAGGAAATGAGTCAACAACCAATTGCTTCAGTAATTAAGAAACAAATATGTTGCTTAGCTACTACAATCACCATTTACAAAGTTCCAATTCATCCAAGATAATAAGAAGGCGAAATTGCCACATGTTAAAATATTAAATTTAATAATAAAGAATAGTCAAAGCATAAAGCATCTTAGGGTTTTTTAGCCAAATAATTTTATAATATATAGAGGGAAAATGCATTCCAAAAATATTAGTTCTTTTTAATTTCAATTGACTGTACCTAAGTTAAATTTATTAGCTTTCAATTCAACAAATGATTTTAGAAGACCTAAAGTCCTTGGCCTTTCAACAACTTAATAATCGATCTTACAAATCCCTCAAAATCCCAATATAAACCACTTATTACAAGACCAACAACACAATTATATCATGAATTATGCTAGAATACAAGAGTGAATAACTTATAATAGGGGTTATCCAAAACTTCACAAATGTAGTCCAGAATATGACATTACTTGAAATAACCAGGTGGTCAATTGCGCACTATTGTACGAGTTTCTTACTGACTTCAAGAACTTAAGAGAGAAAGCTCCCATTATACATGAATTGCTAAAGTATCTCATTATTCTTAGCAACCCCAGAAAAACTTATAATGAAAAGTGAAACTAATACCTAGTGAATGAAACCCATAAACGAATAAGAAAGCAACTAAGAGTTTAAAAGTGTTTTTAGATGAAAATTGGTTTTTCATTTGAAAGGTGAAAATTAGGATTCAAAGATGTGGGTTATTTTGGAATAAATGGGTGGGTTATAGGTTATGGATAATCCATATGGGTGTCCATGTGTCTAAAAACTTTTCGCGTGGATGTCTAAATATTAAATGTAAAGTAGTTCCGTCAACTATATCAACAAAAAACTAATAGAAAGTAACTTTTTAAACTGAATTGTAAGGGTTTTGAAAGGTTAGTCACTTAATTAAAATTTTAAAAGGTTTGGAACTAAAATGAAAAAAAACCCGAAAGATTTAGCACCGATGAATATGTTATTCCAATTTTTATATGGATGGGTATAATTTGGAATCAAATTTCAAGAACAACAAATAAGTAGTTAATTAGATATTACCAAAATATTACCAAAATATTATCAAGATATTGATTCTTATAATCATATTATTATCAAAATTATGATCTTTTATATTCAATTTCTTTACTACCAAGTAATGATCATGATTTTGATTATCCTTCTATTAATAATAAGGCAACATAAGGCTACATATACTGTGAAGGGGAAATCTATACTTGTAAGCCTAGTTTGATGCATATATCATAATAAGAAAGCAAAAGGTTCCTATGCCTATAAAACAAAAGAGGGAAACTTCACAATAGAAAGATAATAAACCATAGAAAAAGATGTAACTAAACTCCTTGATGCAGGCTTTATTAGAGAGGTTAACTACCTTAAGTTTCTTGCCAATGTTGTCATGGACATGAAGGCCGAAGAAAAGTGAATGATGTGTGTCTACTTCACATCTAAATAAGGCATCCTATAGATAACTATCCCTTATAAAAATAGATTAATTTGGGGGTGTCACTTTAGGACACCAGACCCTAAGCTTTATGGATGCTTACTCAGATATAATTAGATCAAGATGAATGAGGCTAACAAAAAAAGAAAATCCTCTGTTATGTATAAGGTTATCTATTGATACAAATTCATTCCATTTGGTCTAAAAATGTATGATAACCTATCAAAGGTTAGTGAACATGGTATTCTATAAATTGTTTTAGATAAATAAGAATTCATATGTGAATGACATGATTATGAAGACAAAACTTAGAGGAGACTATGTAATGGATGTAGAGGAAGTCTTTATAATCCTACAAAAATATAATATAAAGTTAAAACCTTAAAAAATGAATATTTGATGTAAAGGCAAGCAAGTTCTTGAATTCAAAGTCACCCTTATAGGAATAAAGGTGAACCTATATAAAAATTAAGGCTATTTTACTCTTGGAAGCACCTAGAAATATGAAAGAGTTACAAAGATTAACATGCAAGATAACAACTTTATTAATATTCCTCTCGAGATCTAATGGTTGCTACCTATCATTCTTTAAAATAGTGCGAAACTCTAAGGAGACTTTAGTGGACTTAAGAATGTCAATAGGCCTTCAAACAATTGAATGAATATTTTAAAAGTCTACCACTACTACCGAATACACATATAGGCGAAATGTTATACCTCTATATAGCCATTTCTTAAGCAACCCTCAATTTTTTACTCATCAAGGAAGAAGATAACATCTGGAGTCTAATATAATACATAAGTAAGGCATTAAAAAGCCAAAATCTAAACTACTTAAGACTAGAGAAAGCAACATGCATGCTACTTATCAGCATAAAAAAGTTAAGACCATACTTCTAAGCTCACACAATTAACGTATATACATATCTACCATCAAGACAATTTTTTACAAATTAGATGTATCAAAAAGACTTGTGAAATGGTTAACTAAGTTGAGGAGTTTGACATCAGGTACATCTAAAAAATTCCTTAAAATCACAATTCATATTGGATTTCATTATTAAAATGTTGATACCCTAGAAGATGATAGTAAATTCCTTGATAACCCTATGTACAATAATAAGCACCCATCATAGATTATGTATGTAGATGGTGTAACAAGGAAAAACGATAGTAGGATAATCGTATACTTAAAAGGGTAAATGGGAATAAACATACAATATACAATGGGAAACTACTTCAAAATGTCCATAAATGAAATAGAGTATGAAGCCTTACTTTTTAGACTGAAGACGCTAGTTCACTTTAAATCACGTTCATGACCATCAGTTCAGACTCCTAATTTATGATCAACCAACTCAATAACACCTATGTGCTGGCCAAATACAAAGAAAAGTTTAGATAAATAAAGGATCATATTCAAGTAGGCTAAACCTAGTAAACAA
The DNA here is from genome assembly GCA_026874005.2 of Erythroxylum coriaceum. Classification (NCBI taxonomy): domain Eukaryota; kingdom Viridiplantae; phylum Streptophyta; class Magnoliopsida; order Malpighiales; family Erythroxylaceae; genus Erythroxylum; species Erythroxylum coriaceum. The sequence continues at coordinate 1,419,923 of JANQAP020000503.1, forward strand.
AACTACAAGGTTGATCATCTATCAAAGACAAGGGCCAATATTTATGTAATCCCTCAAGGAATATTTTATAAATAACGAGTAAAGCTAATGATAACATAACTTAACTAGGTAGCTACCATAGAAGATGATGAAGTAGATTATATATATCTAATCCAAAATTTCTTACAATAGGGAAAGTTACCTAATGAAAAAATGAGATTAAAAACTCTATAACTAAGGCCATTCAATCATATATGAGCAGTTGTACCAAAGTTTATTCACTTTTTGATATCCAAAATACATATTTAAAACTCAATCACAATTTGTCCTTACAGAGATTTATGAAAGGGTATGTGTGGCTAATCAAGGAGGATCATCCTTAGTCCAAAGATTCTTAAGGCATTTATACTTCTAGCCTACAATTTTTTGGGATGCTAATGACTTCATCGAGAAAATGTAATGAGTGTTAAAGGTATTCTAATATGAATTACTTACCTATTGTTGACTATATTACAGTATCAAGTGTCATCCTTTTCACCCAATGGAGAATGAATATCCTCAAACCATTTCTCCCATAATAAGACAAATTAAATTGTTTCTTATTGTAGTTAACTATTTTATGAGATAAATTTGGGCAAAACCCTTAGTCAACATGATAAGAAGGCATTTGAAGGCTTTTAAAGGAAAAAATTATAATAAGATACATAGTCTCACTAGTACAACAACAACAATAATAACCTAGTGAAAGTCCTGTTGATACATGGGGTCTAGAAAGGTCATGTAGTATGCAATTTTACTCCTAATTAGTAGAGAGGTTTCCAACACCAACACTAACACCAACACCACCAACAAAATAAAATTTTGTATAAATAAAAATATAAAAATAAATAATAAAATAAATATAAAACAAGGTAAAGAGTTAAAATAAAAGATAAAACAAGTGAATAAATACACAAACATGAAAGAAGACAAGTTAATAAATAAATTATACTAGCCATTGTAAGAAAATATTTAGACTAAATAGGAAAATATTTAGGCTAACTAACTAAGAGGAAAATACTACATATTAAATATTTAGGCTAAATACAAGACATTATTACTCATTAGTAATAATCATAACTAATGAGATCTTACTTGGTCGAATTACCTTTAAAGAATTTTGCAAGAATAGAAATTAAGCATCACTTTGCATCCATTGCCTATCCATAGGCTAATGTGCTAATTAAAGTTATGAATAAAACAATACTATAAGGCCAGAAAACCAAAGTAAAAAATGTTAAAGGAACTTAGGTTGAAGAGATATACAATATCTTATAGACATACTAAACAACACTAAGAATTTCTACTAGAGAAACTCCCTTCAACCTTGCATTTGGAGTTAAAGTCTTGATTTTTGTTACTTTGAAATTACCAAGCCTAAATGTACATGCATGTAAATCTTAGGCTAATGATCAATTTAACTCCAAACGTAACCTAATTAAAGAGCGCAGGGATGTCACAAGTATAAAAAATGAAAGGGATAAAAAAAAGTGTCAAAACTTTTTGGATTTGTTCACTTTATAACCAATATTTTAAATTTTTGATTAAAATTTTAAACTTTTAAAAATCAAAGACTTAATTTAAAAGATTGTCTCCATTAATATTTTACTAATGTTGTTGACGAAGTAATGTAAAGAATGATATTTGAAGGGTTATATGACCCTACATCTTTATTAATATGATTTTTAAGCTTTATGGAGCAAACATATTGATAGTTATATATTTAAAATATAGGCATTTTGTTGATGTTAAAAATTATGTAAGGAAGAAGATGTTACATAGCCCTCTAAATATTAGTCTTTACATTAATTTATTAGCCACATCATCATGATGGAGATAACCTTTTGGAAGTAAGTTATACAATTTTTAAAAGTTTGAACATCCAATTAAAATTTTTAAAAGTTTAGAAACTAAAATGAAAGAAATCTAAAAAATTTATTATCTAAAAAAACATAAAAACAAATAGCTAAGCAACCATAAAACATGCAAGATGAGACATCAAAATCTCAACTTCCATCGTAAGGAGAACATGTCATCAATCCTAAAAGTTACAAGCTCGAAAGGCTAGATGGGTTAAAGGTACCATATATTTAGAATGAAACTTGTATATGAAATATTACCATTATAATAATTAATAAAAACTCATACATTCAAAAACATGATTGCCAACAATATTTCTTTTATTTTTTTTTCATAAAAGTTAGGTTTAAGCACCAAAAAGAAAAACATTCAGATCAAAAAGTCTCAGGTTGAGGAGAAGTCATCTTAACTTCCTAACTTAAAAAGAAAAACCCAGCAAGTTTAAAAGCCTCAAGTCTAAAAGGAGTAATCTAAGCTCCCTAGATCAAAAAGAAAAACTTACAAGTCTAAAAGCCTTAGGTTTAGGATAATTCCTTTTTATCTCCATCCATACAAAATAAAAACTTACAGGTCAAAAAACTTTAAGATTAAGAAAAGTATAATTTTGTTCCCTAGCTAAAGAAATAATCAACAATCAAGAGGCATTAGATCTATAAGTAATTATAAAAGAACAACCTGATAGAAATTTCATTTTGCCAATATAAAGGAGCTATACTTTATAGCTTTGCGATCACCAAGTTTAATTCTTCAAATTTTTCTGTAGCCTAATGAGTTAGGCTACTTGTCTCTTAATTATTAGATTTAAATTCTAAAATTTTTATAAAGAATAGGACTTGAACTTCTTAAGAGTATGATGATTAGGTTCAAGTTCTTATAATTTTGTTAGGGAATAGGAGATAGTATCCTCAACCTATGATCATCAAATCAAAAGCATTCCAAATTTAATAAGGTTAAGGAGCTAGAATCCTCAAGGCTTTCACATTTATTTTGTGTTTCAAAACTTAGTTCCACAAGCCTATCATACTTTTTGTTCAAATTTGATTAAGGAATAAGAGCTAGATTCCTCAGGCATGCGATCATTAAGTTTAAATTCTTAAAACTTTACTAAGGCACATAAGAACACTCCTCATAATTATTACGTTTGTTTTTTGTTTTAAAATTGGTTAAGGCATTGAAGATATACTCCATATGCATGTCATGTTCATTTTTTTGTTCCATATTGATTAATTCATTTGAGTTAAACTTCTTACGCCTAAAATTATTAGGTTAGAAACATTCCAAATTTGTGAAAGTTGATGAGCGAGACTCACCTAGGTAGCCATGTTCCTTTTTTTCTTAAAATTTGGTTAAGACATTAGAGATGTACTCCACAGACCTATCAAATTCTTCTTTTATTCAAAATTAATTAACACATTAGAGCTAGACTCTATATGTCTGTCATATTCATCTTTTGTTCAAAATTGATTAAGTAATTAAAGCTAGACTTCTCAAGCCTAATAAGACATTTATACATACTGGTTAAGAGTTATTCAGTGATAAAAGCAAGTCTAAAAAATTAATAAAAGAAAAGATTTACAAACAAAAGCATAAATGGATTAAATTCCTTCAATCATCTATGCATTTGTACCCCCAATAAAAAATGAAACGAAACTAAGAGCCTAGATCTAGAGAGGTGCATTATTGAAGGAAGCAAGGTTTGTACTGTCAATGTTAGGTGATGCTCCACCAGTAGGGCTAGTGACCTTATCCTCTCCATTAATGCTACAAAACTTATTACAACCTTTGATTTAAGTAGGCTTAGGCTCACGAAGCACATCAATAATATCCATATTTATAAAGTATATTTTTAAAAACTTGTTTAGCTTAATCTTCCTATTGGCCTCAAACTCTATGAAGGTTGCACTTATGAGATTATCATAGTTTTAATTTTTAAAGCACTTGAAACTATAATAATGAGAACTGAAGTCAAAATTAAAGTTGTCTTTTATAATGTTTTTACCTGCTTTTCAAGACCATCTCTTTTACCCATTAGGCTTATAACTTCACCTTTCAGTGTTGTAATCTCCCTCTCAAGCTTGTTGAGACACTTGAACAATTGTTCCTCGATAGCCTCCTTCTTTTGTCTTCAAAAACTCAAGATCACCATAGGCCTTTATAACTATGTTCTTAACCTTTTACTTCTTTTGGACAACCCTAATAATTTTTTAGAAAGTATTTAATAGCCTATGCTTATAGAGGTGATAGATTGAGAAAAATTCAAATTCAAGCTTGAAATAAAGTGGAAAAAACATAAAATGCTAAGTGAATTACATTATCAAGATGCTTTTTAACAAACATATGTAAGCGAATGATAGTTATGTCCTCTATGCTTTGTATGGTCCTAAGGAGGAAGATGTTCTAGACTAACTCAAATCCACTTCTAATCTTGTCAAAGATGGTATCAATCTTCTTTAGTTAAAGTTAGGGAAGAAGCATTTTTCGAACCTTATAGACCCACTTGGAACAGGGAGGATTATTTCATTTTACACTTGATAAGAAGAGTGAATAGATGAAGATTGAGAAGAAAAGGAGATATGGAAAAATATAGTAGGCTTGGTTTGCTAGATGACAGTGATCTTATTATTATTTATTCTTATTTGTCATCCTTTACTTATTCCTTTCTTTGGCAGATCACATTGTTAAGCCTACTTGGTTTGCTTGATGATAATGACCTCATCACTATGCATCACCCTTTATATATTCCTTTCTTTGGAATATCACATAGGTAGGCCTCTTTCCTTCGTTGCCTTACCATTGTTAGTATTATTAGGCATTTATGGCTTTTATAAATACGATATATATTTTAGTAAGATACTTGAAAGAACTAAGCAACAGAGAATAAAGAATAAAAATCTATATGGATACTCTCTCCACAAGAAATTTAAAAACAAATTAAGCTTTTTTCATACACAAGTTCCTCTTGATGCACAAAAGGAATAATTAGATCTACAAGTTTACGAGATATGAACTTTAAAGATGCATTGTCCTTATCTCATTGAAGAAACCTATTATTTAAATCCTTCCATAAGAAGATGAACCTTTCCTTCCAAAAGTGTAACCCATTTGGAACTATATGCATTCAATATCCCTGTCTAATAGTTAGGTTATAACATCCACTCTCTTTCCCAATAGACATGAATTTTTATAAATAATTCAAGGTTAGAGGCACCTCCCTCATATGGAAGGTAACAATGAACCTAATTAACAAATTCCAAGTATGCAGATGTAATTGACTAAGACTCAGACTTGTCATATTCAATATTTTCTCTATTGTGGGATAGAAAGGAAATTGAAGTAGACATTTAAGGGTGTGAAATTAAAGTAGACATTTGAAGGTGTTTGATTGACTTATTTTGAGTTAGTCAATATTGTAATAACCGTAAGTGTATAGCGTAGCTGTAGCTAGTACTGGTAAATACGGGTCGATCCCACAAAGACGATAAATACTAGTAATTACCCTTCTCCTATTATCTAGCCTAAAGATTTATTTTAGATTTTTAATTTAATGAAAATAAAACTAAGCAAGTAAAATAAAATAGGTAACAAAATTGAACAGAGATTAAGGAAGCTGTTAGGATATGAGTGCTGTTATCTTGTTCAAACAAAGACTGATAAAGATTGTTAATCTTGCAGGAATTGAAAGTTGCAGAAAAGTAAAGAACACTGATTTTACTTGGTTCGATAG
>JANQAP020000504.1:0-14065 GCA_026874005.2 Erythroxylum coriaceum
AACCCTCCTCGTGGGATCGATACTTTAGGTATTACGCGAACGACCAGTGCGCTTGTGGTATTATCGAGGTTAAAATAGTAAAACTTAGCACACGTAAACCTGCAATCAACTATCTTCTAACCCTAAGATATTGAGAAAAACACTCCATAATAATTTGGCTTGAGAACATTTGAAGAAAATTTGATCTAAGGTTTCAATTTCTCCACAGCATAGAGGGCAATTAGTGTTTGAAAATTTGGAACTTAATTCTATCTCTAACTCCCAATTTCTGTAAAGCAGTTAACCATAAGATGAAAAATGAGTTGGAGTAATACCTGATTCCTATATCGATTTGTAAAATGGAAACCTGACTATAGGTCCTAGGAACACTTCTTTGCGTGATTGAATCGTAAATTTGTAAGACTTGTGTAGTTCCTATATGATCTTATCTTCTTATGCACTTGGAAGATATGAAAGCCATTACTCAACAATAGAACAGACTCCTCTACATATATAGAACGACCAGTTCCACTTGTTATTCTGGATTAGAGTTTAAACTTTAGTATATCCAAGGATAGATCCTCTTAAGTTTGTAAAGAGGTTAGTGTTACATAAAGGCCCTAAGGCATGCCAATTATCCCAATTATCAAACCAAAAAGTTGTGTTCTTCCCATTGCCAACTTGATGTTTGATATGAGGAAGCATGAAGGATATGACATATAAGATTTGTTGAAAAGTGTAATATTGCAAAGCAACTTGAGAGAAAGACCAAATGCTTTTTTGTTTGATGTGAAACATTTGAACCCATCTTACCTAAAGGCTTTCTTTGTCCCAACATAATCTTCGCAGTCTCTTTGTCAGCAAAATTTTGCTCATTCTACTAGTTGAGTTGATTCCTAACCCTCTATACTACTTAGGAAGACATAAGACACTCTATTTAACTTTGCATAGTTTTATCCCAATAAAAATCTGTCCATTCCAGATGAAGTCTCTAATACTTCTATCAATTTTCTTTCGGACTCCTTTGGGAATACCCAGATGTGATAACCATTAGATATGCAAATTATTAAAAATGGAGATGGCCAACTGTACTCTGCCCCCATATGGTAAGAATATGTTATTCCATTAAGAGAGTCTTCTGCTGAATTTTTCAGTGAGAGGTCTGCATTCAACTTCCTTAAACTTCTTTGTAGAAATGGGGACACCTAAATAAGTGAGGTAGTTAGTGTACTCAGAGTCGAACATCTACTATTATAATTATCAAATTTCCACTATTCTGTTTGGAAAGATAAGTTGTACTCTTACTTGGATTAAATTTGAGCCCAGAGACATTGTGAAACATCTGCAAATCTTTCAAAAGTGTTCCCATAGAACTAGGATCACTGTCACATAGCATAAGTAAATCATGTGCAAATGAGATTTGAGTAATCCCAAGACCACCACATCTATAATGGAATTTGAATTTAGAATTCTCCTATACACATATTTGTGTAATAGTTTGCAATACCTCCATAGTAATGGAAAAAAGATAGGGAGAGAGAGGATCACCTTGTCTGATTCCTCTAGCAACTTTATAAAGTTAAGAAGGTTCTCCATTCATCAATACCAAGTAAGAAACAAATGTTATACATGAATGCATCCACTAAATGAACTTATATGGATATCTAAAACCTGCACAGAATAGATAAGGAATCTCCATTCAATGGTAGCATAAGCTTTGGTGAAATCAATTTTGAGTGCACAACTCCTGATACACTCCTTAGTATTGTAATCTTTGAACAATTCTTGAGCTAACAGGATGTTATCACCTATGCTTCTTCGTAGGACATAAGCACCCTGACTTGGATTGATTAAGCCAGGTAAAGTAACTTTTAACCTATTGGTAAGTATTTTCACAATAATCTTGTATATCACATTACAACATGGAATGGGCCTATAATAATTTAAGCATTTAGGATTAGGGACTTTGGGAACCAAGACTAAATTAGTCTTATTCATTTTAGTAAGCAGTCTACCATTTTTGAAGAACTCTTAAACATCCTTTACAGCTGGAGTTTGTAAGACATTCCAATTCTCTTGGAAGAACCTTGCATTGAAGCCATTTGGTCCTGGGCCTTATCAGGGTGGAATGAAAACAATACTCCTCTTATCTCCTCAGAGGTCACTTTTTTGAGCTTGCAAGTATCTGTATAATGTTGCCCTCTGAAATTCCCAATTTGCTGCATATATAATCATAATTGAAACTCAACTCATGTCAACTTTAATAGTGAGCTCACAGTATAGTAGCTGGTCAGTACAAAACCAATTTGTTAAAATCAAGTGCATTGGATCAAGTGCCATCTAGATCCTACCATTCGAATGTTTGGAATGAATGCTAAGAGCCTACCATTTAGAAGGGAGAAAATGTAACCCTCTTTGAAATACACTCTCTTTTATTTTGGTTTCCACTAAACCAACAAAACTCGATTTGGAAACTAAGTAATTCTTTAAAGCTAACTATTTATTGTGGAAATTCAATCCCCTCACATTCCATATGGAGCAAATCATTTGAAATGCTTAATATTGGTTTTCCTTTTGGATCTACGTTTATTAGATCCACCTTTTTGCCACAGTTTAAGCTTTCTTATTTCCATCTCCATCACCACTAATGCTCCCTGTTTTGGTTGCACTTTCTAGATTTATTTCATCATTGTTCACCTATTTTGCTTTAGCGATTATCATCTCTATAGATTGCTGAGAGTTCACATCAATCTCACCATCCTCATTTGCATGCAGTTGCGAGTTTACACCTATAGTGACCAATGACCAGTGGAGTGTGTAACTGAGTATAAGTGTCTATAGTAGCTTCTGTCTAAGTTTCCTAATGGCCCTGTATCTTGAATGTTTGCATGAATTTCTTCCCCTATCCTAGAATCTGCTGATTATCCAGTGGACTAGCATTACTCATACTACTTTATTTTGTTTAGAAAATTATTTTCGGGTAGTCACATTACTTTCTTAAAGTTCATCAATTTGTTGGGTACTTTCTAAAGTCTTTGGGATTGGAGTTTCTACTTTTATGCTCTCTCCTTCCTTGTGGATTTGTTTAGGAACCCATACCTTGGTTTTTTCTTTCATATAAGGTCTCCAAGGGTAAGATAATAAGACCTTATCCTCAACAAGCTTACCATCACTGCTGTATTTCATGACTGGAGTGCTCTCAGGTTAGATTTTTCCATGTTCAACTTCACTACATACTTTACCATACCTAAACCTTCTAATGTGTGTAGTATTCTCATCTATAGTTAGAGGAACACCAAGGTAACTAGCCAAGTAACTCAGCCCTTCCGATGACCAATATTCAAGAGGTACTTTATGCAAGTTAACCCACATCGGGATAGTTCTAATTTCAACTCAATCAAGCTTAAAACCAATTATCCACTTCCTTATGAATATAGGTTTACTTTGTATATGCCAAGCTCCCATGTCAGCCACTTTGCTTACCATTTCCTTAGAATTAAATTGAAAGATGAATAACACATCTTCAGTTATCAAAATAACTTGGAATCCCATTTTTTTTAGTTTGCTTTAGCCCACCACTGCACCATCGAATAGGCCATCCTCTTGTCTAAGAAGTGGCCTACTAATGAAGCGTTCCACTTCACAGCTCCCTGTTGCAACACTATCTCAGATGGAGACACTAGTCTATCAAAAACTCCAGCTCCAAAATGTAAACGTCCGAAAGTATCCGAATCTTTAACAAATCAACTCTATGTAGGTTTCTTGATTTTTTGTGAGGAAGGAGATGACGTCTAGGGTAGGGGAAGGTTCAATGGAGGAGTAGGAGGGAATGGTAGTGGAGGGAAATCCTCAGTGGTCAAAGGGTAGATTGAGAAAGATGGTAGATCTGAAGGAGACATGTTTACCACTAATGGTATCTTTTTTATGTGGTTTGGGTGACTTTTAAAAACATAAGTAAAGCAAGCTGGTTAAGCAGATCTAGTGAGGTTGAAGATGAAAGTAAGAGTGTTTTAGTAATAGCAGATGAAAACTAAGCAGTAGAAAAGAAGGTTGGAAAGGAGGAGGAAGTCGTGGGTTACTGTAGATTAATTACTAAATCATTAATCTACAGTAGCATGGAGCGTTCCTATTATCACCATGTTTGACACTCACTCTCGTTCACCTCACCGCTCTCACCTGTTGTTCACTCTCTAGCCTATTGCTCACTCGCCTATTTGGTCTGTCACTCTCTTTTAGGTTTCGCTTGCTTACTTGCCTGTTGTCCACTCTCTGGCCTAGCTTTCTTTTTTTTCTACTCATTTGTTCACATAAAAGCCTAAAAAGCCTAGTCTTGTTGAAGTTAAATGAAAAAACGAGTAGAAAAAAATGAAAAAAGATGTTAGACCCACAAGAAAGGTTAAAACAACTTTTTTCATCCTTAATGCCTAAGATCAATGGACTATCATGCCATTTGGACTTAAAGTTTCTCTATTAGTATTTCAAAGGGCTATGAAAAGATCTATGAGCCTATTCTTGTCGGTGTCTTTATTTACATTGATGACATTCTATTATACTCCAAAACTCATGACGATCATAAGGTACTACTCCAATCTTTTTTGGATCTCACAAAGCAATATGGGATTATACTCTCATATAAGAAAATTCACATTGGAATAACCTAAATAGAATTTTCGGTAATAAATTTTCAAGATAGATTTTAGCAGTCTGACCTATATATAGCTACTGAGTTATTACATTTTCCTGATGACTCACCACAAAGAAAATTTAGCAATTTCTTAGAATTATAAGATTTCCACACGTGGTTAATTATATATGTTCCTTATCTAAATCGCTGAGAAAGGATCAAACCAAGGCTGTCCAGTACTTAAAGAAAGTGAGTTAACATCCACCTAGTTTAAAGATTCCTGACAAAGGACAAAACATCCTTTAGGTAGTTGCTTGTGACCACTATTAGAGTGCTATCTTGAATGAAAGCGTTGATATGAAAAAACTCCATTATTGTGGCCATATTAGTGGCCAATTCAAGGAATCAGAAAAACACTACCATATAATCTACAAAGAGATCTTGGCAATAAAATAAGGCATTGAAAAGTTTAATTTCCACCTCAGCTTATATCATTTTGTGGTGGAAATAGATAGCAAGTCCTTTCCAAAGATGCTTGAGCCCAACAAGAAAATATTTCATAATAACCAATTACTTCATTGGAAAGATTGGTCCTCTTGCTATAAATTCACAGTCCATCATATCAAAGGTCATCACAATGTGCTTGCTGATTTCTCTCAAGACCTAGAAAGCCAATCTAACTTCTCATTCCTATCTTGAAAAACCCAATTCCTCTCGTCATCCTCCCAATTAGGTATTTCTTTCTTTATGTCAAAATCAAGAAATCGTTTCCTCTAATTACCTTAAACCCTCCTCAAACTCTCAATGAAATTGTTTTCCTTCTACACAAAAGTCTTTTTTATTACCTTCATTTTGTTCTTATCACCTTGAGCATTCCCACTCATCCACACCATTTTGACATCTTAACAACATATCAACCTTTGCACCATATCTATAACTTTTATTAAACCCAGTATGTGGCATCTCTTGGCTTTATCTACCCTTTATACTTGTCCCATTGCTTTATCTCCATTACATGTTTACTAACATCTGGCTGATCCCGCCAATGTCATTTCTCTATTGTGGACATTCTTAGAATGGTTTCAACCTTTGGAAAAGTGGCATATCCAATTAGGTTAGATACTCAATAGATACCAATTATGGAGTATTCCCTAGCTGAACACAAAGTTGATTATATCTTCATCATCCACCATCTTTATAGCATGATTGAAGAAGGTTATGTTTACACCATTAATCATTTTCAAATATGAAGGAACTCCATTAAATATCCTAAAAACAAAAAAGACATGATGTGTGATCTTTATCACTTTTTAGATCACTTTAATCATCATCCAAAATTAAGTAAGCCTACTACTTGCATATCTCTAGGACTATATCCTGAAGATTTTGCCCTACCAAAGCCCATTTTACTAACTTTTGGATATTGGTCTTCCATTGAATAGTTTGCTCACATGGGTTTTAGCGTCATGGAAGGAGAGCTACCATGTCCACCCAGATATAAACCCTAGAAGACTTATAAAATTGGAGAAAGCTCCACTGCTTATAAGCCCAAAGAAGAGCCAAAACTTCCAGACTATTTCCAAGACACTCAAAAACCATGCCTCTAGTTTGGACTGATGCAGAAATATCATTTTATTAAAGACATAGAAAATTTTGATAATGACATGTCTGTGTCTGATGATGATAATAGACCTCGATGCTTATCTGCACTACCTTGTTGAGAGATTCCTTCTTATCACTAAGGAATAAGATTGGGACCCAACGTTTCCCAATAATATTCACTTTCACTATGCAATTTTATATTTTAATTTACATTATTGTATTATGTAGGGTTATCATTTAAAAGTTGTTTGTCTTGTTGTCCCTTAGTTGTTCTATAAAAGCAAGGATTCTCTTCCTTTTATAATAACTCATTATTCACACCATCAGTAATATGAAGTATGTTTTCTATCTTATGGTTTTCTTTTAAGTTTTCTCTCTCTTAAAAGCTTGATTCTTAAATAATGTAGTTTCAATCATACATAAAGATAAGTATGCTTTACACTTTCCTCTTTACGAGGATCTTGTGCATCATAAAGTTTTGAATTGTAGATCCTATTTGAGGTCTTGGTTATACACGGAAGGATTGGTCAGGTTAGATTCCTAAAAGTCAAGCCTTGAGAGTTGATATCCGTAAAGAGAAGAAGGGCTTGTGTCTCTGCTAGCATAACTGGAATATAAGTTACATTCAATTTTTGTTTATCTTGTCCCTCTGAACAAGGGTTGCATTTATGATATGAAGTGTGTTTTCTATCTTATGGCTTTCTTTTAATTTTTATCTCTTATGAAAGCTTAATTCTTGAATAATGTAGTTTTAGTTACACAGAAAGACAAGTATGCTCTACACTTGCCTCTTTACAAAGATCCTATGTATCAGAAAGACTTGGATTATAGATCCTATTTGAGGTCTAAGTTATACAATGAATGATTGGTCAGTTTGAATTCCTAAAAGGCAGGCCTTGAGAGTTGATGCTCACAAAGGGTAGAAGGACTTGTGTCTTGGCTAACATAACTAAAATCTAGGCAATAGTTAATCCTTGTTTATCTTTGCCTTCTGACCAAGGGTTGTTATAACTAATTAACTAACTAACTAATTGAGTAATTGAGTAAGTAGTAATAAGTCATTTTACAATACGAAGATTACAAAAATAATTTAGTATAAGAAAACATCAAGTAGTATAATCTTTCTTCTTTTTGTTCTTAATGAGGGTCAAATTTAGTGTTTGTTTATTATTATTAGTCTATAAGTTTTCCCAATTCCTATATTTAAGGTCTAACTTGACTAATATTAAAGAATGTTGGTTTTCCCAATTCTTATATTTAAAGCCCAACTTGAATACCTATTAAATTAAATCCAAAATGTCAAATTATTATTTTTATAACAATGCCATAAGAGAAGGTAATGTTAAAGAATTGGATAAAAAATGTCAAAAAGATAAAGTGAAAAATGTAATATTTTCATACCAAAACTGTTATTAATTATTTGCAGGAACTAGGAAAGTTAGTTTAAATATTATGTATCATAAATGGATGTACATAGATTAGAGAAGAATATAAAGACTAAATAACATGCCATACTTATTCTTACTTTATTATATCAAAATTTTCTATGAACCAGCAAAACCATTAATTAATTCTAATTTTTCTATGGTATGTAGACAAACATAAATTTATAGTTAAAAGAATTTTAATTTTTGATGTTTAGGATTTACTTATAGTTATTGGCAAAAATATAACATACTCTTCATCAAATTTAACATTTGGAAAATATGAGAGAAAAGAAGAGTTTTAGAATGTTAGAGATCATAATTTTTTTCTTTTCTTACTTTAAATATAAGGTAACCTTAAACCTTTATTTACAAATGAGGACGAGTGAAAAGTTTAAGTAGATGTCTCATTTATGATGATATCACTTATTATATCATTAATTAATCAACATAATTTTTTAAATCACAATTCCAAATGACATTATTACATACATCAAACATCAAACGTAATTTTAACACTAAATATAATTAGAAATACAAACACAGTTAATAATATTTTAGTCCTTCTTATCATTTGAAGATATATTCATTTCTGAGGGTACATTTGAGATTCTGTTCCTATCTTAACGTCGTCATCATAGTTGTGAAGATTTCACAATTCTTTACCTTCTTCTTCACTGGTGTCCATGATCAATAGATGAGTATTTGGGCTTAGGCAATACTTTAGATATACCCAGTGTTTTTATTTTCGTACGTACCACCTAGTACTAGTTGATATGTACCTACCGACTAAAAATGGTACTAAAATTCATTATTTTATACTGGTTCTAGTTACCAGTCAATAATGGCTAAAATATCAGTTTGATTCATTAATTCGAAAAAATTAGAGAACCAATTTATTAAAAAAAAACCTTAAATTTGTAAAATAAGACGAAGACCGATAATTTTAACCTAACGTAATAACGTTGCATCTGTTCTCTCAGCCTCTTTGTCTTTATACATCTGGAGTGGACTCCCCCTAACCCTAATGCGACATCTCCTTACTCCTCTACTCATTTGCCGTTTACAACTGCTCTTAGGTATGTTCTACGAAACTCCTGTCACTAGCACTGCCTCAGCCTTTGCAATCCGCACAAGGCACAACGGCATAGCCCATCGCAGAGCGCAGACATACAGGTTGTGCAATTTATCTTTGTCCTTCAAAGTCAGTATTCGCACATCCCATTACCCAAGCCTACATAGATGAAGTTTGTCTTTGTCCTCTACAGTTAGCAGTCGCACATCCCATCTCCAGCGCTACACAGGCGCATACAGGTCTTTGTTGTCCTCAGTTCCTCCGTCATTGTCCTCTATCGTCGTTCTCCACTGTCATACTCCACCATCCCAAACTCAAGGTTACTGGACAAATCGATATTAGAAAGAATATGAATATTTTCTCATATCTTTAACTGCAACTCATCACTGGTTATATACAAAACTCAGTCCACTAACCGACTAATAAAATAACCGCTACACAACTCACTCTTTCACGTGGAAAAATAAATAAATGAGTATAAAGAAGGCCTCATGAGGCTGTGACTTAACATATCACACTCGTGACATATAGCTATTTATAACTATTGTTCATCCCTCCATCAAGTTGGACTTAGATGTATATCACACAAGTCCAACTTTGGAGATAAACTGCTGAAATAGAGGAGCAACTAAAGACTTAGTAAACAAATCGACAACTTCAAATTTGGAAGGAAGATGGCATGGAAAAATCAACTCCTGTTTGTATTTGTCACGAACAAGATGACAATTAATTTCCAGATGCTTAGTGTGTTCATGAAAAACAGGATTTGAAGTGATATGAATGGCAGCTTGATTATCACACCATAAAGAGATTGGTAATGGGACCAAAATTTGGAAATCTTGCAACAGATAAAGAACCCACTGCAACTCATAAACAGTAGCACCCATGCTTCAATATTCTGATTTTGTTGAGGATGGAGACATAGTAGTTTACTTCTTAGTTTGCCAGGAAATCGGACAACCATCTAGAAAAATGCAAAAGTCAATAAGAGAACAGTGTGTATCAAGACAAGAGGCCCAATCAGCATCACAAAAAGCTTCAACTTCGAACGAGTTGTGAGAAGAGAAAAACAACCCTTTTAAAGAAGTGTCTTTAATATAATGTAAGACGTGTATTACTGCATTCTAATGAGAAGATCATAGAGCTTGAACAAACTGACTAAGTTGTTAAGCTACATAGGATAGATCTGGACGAGAAAATTGCAAATACAACAATCTGCCTACCAACCATCTGTAGCACTTGAGATTAGTTAATAAGTCACCACTATTAGCACTAAACTTATACATCTTTGGTAATGGTGTGGTTGGAGACTTAGAACCCAATAAACTAACGTCATCGAGAATGTCCAAAGCATATTTGTGATGATTAACAGAAATTCCTTCGGTAGATCTGGCTATGTCCAAGCCTAAAAAATATTTGGCCTAACCAAAATCCTTGATGGTAAATTGATGATGTAACTCATTCATAAACCCTTAACTACCAGCCTAGCTTTGAACTATGCCATCGAGTTTGAGTTTGATCTTATATACCCACTTTGAACCGATGGCCTTTTTACCTAGTGGCAACTCTATTAACTCCCATGTTTTGTTGTCCTCAAGTGCCTCTAACTCCACATTCGTGGCATCTACCCATTCTTGTTTTAGTCTAGCTTGATTAAAAGAAAATGGCTCTTGAATATTAGACATTACAGCTAAAAAAGAAAGGCATGATGTAGAAAGATTGGTTTAGTGATGATAAGGAAATGTTTATGGTGTAAGGTTGCTGCCAGTAATGGAAGAAGAAATAGAATGAACAGTAGATGAAACAAAATCATTCAACCATGCAGGTGGTTTTCGAGCTCTATCATTTTTCTGTAAACGTGACTGAGCTAGTATCATAATTTTTGATTCATTTTCTAAGGGAAGTGTAGTTGAAGGAGGCAAAGAAGGTTCATGTGGTGGAGAATCAGTGGAATGATCACAAGGATTAGGAATATCAACATTCTCTAGAGACAAGAACTTTATGGTTTTGGAGATCATAAAGTTTATATGCTCTTTGTCCAGGACTATAACCAATAAAAACACATTTATATGCCCTTGTATCAAATTTTTGTCTGAGAAGGTTGGTGTTTGCAACAAAACAAAGGCAACCAAAACTTCTAAGGTGATCATAAGATGGTGATTTATGAAAAAGAATTTCATATGGGGTTTTCCAAGAAAGTATAATAGATGGCATACGATTGATTAGATAAGTGGTCGTGAGTATAGATTCTCCCCAAAACTTACTTGCAAATGGGGTTGAAACATCAAAGCTCTTGCCATCTGTAAAAAGTGTTTATGCTTTCTTTTTACCACCCCATTCTATTGAGGGGTATGGACACAAGATTTTTGATGAATGATTCCATTATTTGTGAAAAGCAAGAAACAATCTTGATTTAAAAACTCTAAATCATTATCACTTCGGACAATTTGTACTTTAAGATTGAATTGAGTTTGGGTCATTTAGAAGAAAGACTGAAGAATAGAAGGCACTTAAGATTTATAATTTGACCAGAAATGTCCATGTATATCTGCTAAAATCATCAATGAAAGTTAAGAAAAAATTGGAGCCACTGATGTTTTGAGGATGATAAGGACCCCATAAATCCACATGAATAAGTTCAAAACATCTAATTGTATGTATATCACTATTTAGAAAAGAAGGTCGCTACATTTTTGACATAAGACAGATATCACAAGTAGTTGGGTAATCAAAATGAATTCTGTTCATGGATCAAGTTTATTATGCCATACTATCCCATCCATTATAGAAACTTGATTGAAAAAAGAACAAGGAAAAACACTGGTTTTTTCAACGTAAGACTCTATTACACGTTGATCAAAAGAAGAATGATCAAATATGTATATTCTACCTATTGTTTTCCCAATAGCTAATATATCATCAGTCTTCAGGTCCTATAGAAGACAACAAAAGGGATAAAAGATGAATTTGATATGTGCTATGGTTGTTAACTTGCTAACAGATAACAAGTTAAAATGAAAGCTAGGTACATGTAAAGCTTTGGTTAAGGTAAGATTATCTGTCATATGTATATCACCAATATGTTGAACAAATTTAACAGTCCCATATGTTAGATAAACAGGAGTTGGCTAAATGATTTTCATTTTTGTTACATCCATACACATATGATTGGAAGCTTCAGTGTCTATTATCCAAGAGTCAGTTCTAATTAATTCAAGAGAACTAAAATAGTGGTACGGAATCGTACCTACAAATTCTGCAAAATTCACATTATTTTCTCTACTTATGCCAGACGTTGTTGTCCCTTTCATGAATCTTTCCACTTCTTGTTGAATCAAGCAAGAAATGTTCATCAACCAGTCATTAGTGCTATTATGAATAGACTCCGTATGTAGCTTTTTTATTTTTCCTGTTTCTACCAAATTTGCCAAGTTTTTCTTTGACATTTTCTTTTTTTGCTCTTTTAATTCCTTATACCAGTCTGGATAGCCATTAATTTTGAAATAACTATCCTTGGTATGTCTGATCATTTTGTAAAAATCACACTTTAACTCAAACTTGTCTATGGTATCTCTTCATTTATAATTCCCTTTCCCACTTTTATTGATCTTAGTTACTTGTCCTCTAACGAACATGACACTGTTTTTATTGGGTTCAATTATCGCAAGATGAATTTCCTTCTGTCTCACCACTGTCAAAATGATTGAATATGCTTTGTCAATACTTGGTAATGGATCCATCACCAAAATTTGATTCTTAACCTGGTCGTAACTTTCATTCAACCCCATCAAAAATTGTATCAACTTACTGGAATTGATCTCCATCATTTTCTTTCCAGTTCCACACGTACACTGATTACATGAACACTTTGGCATTTGTAACAAACATCTTAACTCATCCCACAGTTTCTTCAGTCTTGTAAAATACCTAACAACAGACACATTTCCTTGTGTGATTGTATTGATTTCTCTTTGCAAATGATACAAAAGAAGACTGTTACATTTTCCATATCTCTTCTCTAATTCCTTCCAAAGCTCAAAAGCACTTGAGGCATACAAATAAGCATCAATGATCTCTTTAGAAATCTATAATGTAACCACACTATCAACTCGACATCATGAATCGTAAACAAACGAATTTTCATCTGTAATTTTTGTATCTAACATCGATGAATCCTAACTTCATTTTTGCTTTAAGTGCTAACTTCATAGCATGACTCCATGAAAGGTAATTATTACCTATTAAAGGAGAAGTTACCAACGCCATTCTAGGATGATCAGATCCTTGCAACGTTAATGAATTGTTCATAGTTTGAGTAACAAAATCCTTTGTCCTTGAATTGAAATCCTCCTCCTCCATACTGTCTTAAAAACGATTAACAAAAAACTACCAGCTCTTTTCAATAACTCTACTCTGATACCATGAACAAATCGATATCAGAAAGAATCTGAATATTTTCTCATATCATTAACAACAACTCATCACTAGTTATATACAAAACTCAGTCCACTAACCAACTAACAAAATAACTGCTGTGCATCTCACTCTTTCATATGGAAAAATAAATAAATGAGTATGGAGAAGGCCTTACGGGTGTGACTTAACATGTCACACCCGTGACATATAGCTATTTATAACTATTGTTCAGTTACTAGTGCTAGATGACAATCGTGGACCGGGCCATAGTGGCTCATGGCTCGGCCCCATGGCTTGACGGTCAGGATGGGTTAGCCAGCGACCCGGCCTGTGGCTCCAGCTATGGCCCTACGGGCCACGGGTGGATCGGGCCGGCTAGCCCGCTATTTATTTTTTTAAGCTAAAAACTTTCAAAACAACGTCGTTTTAAAAATAACGGACGGGCCATAGGCCGAGTCGGGGTAGCCATCACCCATAGCCCGGTCAACCCAGACCAAAAGCAGGCTGGGCCGATTTTGCCATCCCTAATCATAGGTTCTATAACTGTATGTTGTGACTAATATAGATAAAGACCCCTAACTCCTAAGCCCTAACATATTTTGTTTGTATGTTGAGTTGAGTGTTGAGTTGTTCTATTTATGGACTTATGTTGTCTGTTGTGATGGATCTGTGTGAAATTATGAATGTTTTATGTACTCTGCAGATTGTGCTGAGTGACTGATTTGTTGACTTGTGAAGTTTTGATTTGTGTATTTTATCTCATAGTCTCAAATTTGAGCTGAGGAATACAAATTATGGAGTTATGGATTTAATTTGGATTATTGTTGCTTTAGAAATTAGAATTAAAATTGGATCTAAAATTTTGAATTTTGAAATACTATTGTGTTATCTCATTTTAAAAGAATATTATGTTATCTCTTGTAAATTTATCTATATTAATTAAAG
>JANQAP020000504.1:124663-136140 GCA_026874005.2 Erythroxylum coriaceum
ATTAAATACTTGAGCTATTTTTATTTATTATTGTTTTGAGTGAAAGTAGTTAGACAAATCCTCTGACGAGGTTAGTATGAGGCGGTCGTACTATTGGGTGTGAAAATCTTTCACGGGAAGTGAGGTTGAGAGATAGTGCCAAGGGTTGAGTGGTGTCGGTCAGTAAAGCCTTGGGTAAAACTATTATACTTTGGTGAAAGTGATTAAGCTGGGTGAGGGCCTGCAGACGTAGGCAAGGTGTGCCAAACTGCGATACCAAATTTTTGGTATTTTTATTATTTCGGTTTTGATTGTTTTTATTTTGTTGGTGCCAAATCAGTTTGTGGAAAGTTTGCGAAATAATTAACCCCCTTCAGTTTTTCAAAAGGTTATTAAATAGGTTGGACCTAACATGGTTAATCTAGTTAGTAAGGAAATGTCCTTCTGAATTACAGTTTGATTTTCTTATCAACTAATTCTTGATACCTGTAAAAATTGATAATACCCATCATGAAAGTGCAAAACAACTGTGTAGATGGGAATTTTGAAAGAAGCTTATCCCATAATCTCTTAACTGAGTATATTGCTTAATTATTTTTGTATTTCAATAATGGTGGAAGTTTATAAACTTAAATCCCTCTTTAAGTTTATTCCCATCTTTCCCCTTTCTTATTCTTCTTCTTAGACCTCTACAAATTTAAGGTGTACTACTTATTTCTTAATTATTGTCTTCTATTTTCACCAATACATTAGAGTGGAGATACATTTTCCAAATCTATTTTTGTTTTCCCTTTTTAAGGAGCTCTTAATCTTCCTGTATGAAGTTTATTGTATTCTTTTTAGAAGCTAAAACATTTTTATAAATTCTATATGCTGATATTTTTACTAAAAGTTTTGTAATCTCTCCGAAGACATAAAATTAATATAATTGTGGTTCAAATTGAAATAATAGACTGAAAAAAGGAACATATTTTTTGAATTTATAATATTTTAATAAACAAAAAAGAAGCAATTATATTATTCAATAACAACACCTAGTAGAAATCTTACTAAGACACAGGATCTGGAGAGTTCCAATAGTATTATTGTCTATCACAAGAAAATTGACTAGAAAGAAAAAAAATTCATACTTTTGCAAGTACTTCCACAATCTCAATAGGGTACATAATGAAATGATTCATTTGCTACTGTGACATGTTCTTCGGTTTAAGTTCACCAATTCATAACTTCTCAAAAGTTGATAAAGACATTAAATTTATATAGTACCTAAATCATACAAACATTTAAGAACTTTAAAATTATCGAATTTTCAAGGAATGGCAAAACTCTACTTTAGAGGTAACTTATTGTCTATAATGACGTTGTACTCCTCCGCCAAAGACATTGTAGAATACTTATCTAACTTTTCTTTTTATTGAATATGATCAGCTTCAAAAAATTCACATATGATGGTATTTGGGCTAATACTTCAACGAATGGCAAGTTGATATTCAATTTCTTAAGGGCATTTAAAATTTTGTTAAATTTATCTTTGTTTGTCTTTATCTTAAGCCTTTAAGGGGTGGAATAAAGCTTCACATAAGTGGGTTTCTGTCTGTGACTAGCACATGTTAAAGATGGAACTAGTTTCAATTTTATTCTATTCCCATTACTCATGTTTTCTAGATCAACAGTAATAGCACTAGATGTTGGTGGAAGCAACATCAATATCATTTTGTTTCGCCTGCTCTTGAGCTACTCTGCAACTTCTTCTAACTCCATAACTTACTCTTCTTTAGCAATATTAGAGTCCAATATTTTTCCACTTTTTAGGGTAACACCAATAGTAAAACAAGCCAAGATTAAAAGCAATAGTAAAACTAGCTCCTAGAATGAATCTACTGTGGTCAATCACAAATCTAACATTAAAATCAACCAATGAAATAATCAAAACATGTATAATAAATTAAATAAATCTTTACAAGCTACATTTCTAACTCTAAGTAAAGTTATTGGCCACTAAATATATTGAAAACTAAACATAACAACTTCAATCTTAACATAAAAAATAAGTGTAAAAGAAAGAAAAATAGAATATATCACTAGCTTCTTCAATCCTTGCTCCCAAATCTTCTTCTAATTTAAAGAAAGAAGTGAAAATTTTTAATTGAAGATGGCTACCACTTGTTATAATTGCGTTAGAAGTCTTTTAATACAATTATTTATAGATAAGGTTACATTAGTATATTCCTAGATTGTTTAAACTTAAAGAATCACAATCTTTTTCTTTCCCTTATCCGACCACTAATGCTTGACACCTTTTATAATCGATGCATGTCTTTTTCTACTTCTCTCTTATATAACTCAACAGACATTCAGCAATGATCTTGGACCAACTTCAATGTTGTTCTTGTATTGTATCTCATTTTCTAAGCCCTGGAAAAAGATAGGCACACCTGTTTTGCTTCATTCCTAAAACTTTTTCACTTTTCAACATCTTTAAGTTAGAATTTGCTGTTGAAGTGTTCTACAAATTTTTTTATTAGGTTAGCTTTTATGAATCTAAAATCAATTCAGATGGAAAAATATGGAGAAAGTTGCATTAAATCTTGTGTTTATTTTGCAAATTCTTCACCTATAATACAATGAAATAAATATAGAAAACATAATAAAAATCCATACAGAACATGTCATCTAAATGCCAAATACTAAGTAAATTAATCCCTAACAATATGTAAAATATTGACCTATCAAATTCCATAAATTAGAAGTTGACAATAAGGACATAGGCAACTGAGATGGGAGTTCAGATTATGGAAGGAAGAAGCTATACATCAATTAACATGGATTACAAAGTTCAATTTAAGTAAGGGATGATATTTGATTTAGTGACTACATTTAGAAAGGCATAAAAGAACCATTACATACAAAATGGTTCTAACTTTGTTTAATAAAAAGACAAGTTGAGGGTTTTTAGCAATGTTTTAAAAATTAGATTGGAAGTTAAACTATTAAGATAAGAGGTTTAAGGTTTAAAAGGGTGAACTGGTATTAGACCATCATAAAACTGGTTAAAGATTAAATAAAATTAAAGAATTTGAAATATAATTGAAAGAGATTATCCTTACCCATTGACTAATTTTAAGTTTAATTTTAAAAAGATTATTAAATGAAAATTAATTGACTTATTTTGTTTTACAAGAACTTATTAATTAATAAAAATTAACCAATTAATTAATAAGTTGATCGATTTTTAACAACAAGAAATATTAAAGTAAATCGAACTAAAAAGTTAAAAATTGATGAACTGAAAAGTTAGACTGTTCAAGATTTTTACGATCAAACCGACTAAAATGGTTAAGTTTTTAAATCATTGTTTTTTAGCGAGTGCGTGAAGGTATGTGGGTGGAGAAATCATGCTAATCATACTTAAAATATATAAGGTTTTCAAATTAAAACATTCGAAGATAAGCAAAACTAAGAGTATTTAATAGGAAGAACCTTGAATACAAATATATTATAAAGAAGTAAGTAAAACATTTTAGAGATAGACATCTCTAATTTAAAAGTAGTTTTAAGGGATCATCAAGAGCCTTTTATATATTGAAGCATATAGAGATAAGAGATATGCTTCACATTTAGTGCTTAGAGATGGAGTGCAATATGAAAATTTAGATTTCTTAGCTATTATAAAACATAACAAAGGTATTTCAATATATATTAAAGCTTCTAAAGAAATTTTTTTATTCTTACTATATTTATTTAGAGTAAATGAAGTCTAGTTTGCCAATGCTTATAACCCTATAATTTGCATCAGTGAGTATTGTTTGGAGATATAATATGATGGACAATTATTGACAACAATACTTGGATACCCAAATGAAAATGTGTACTCACTATTATAGGCATTAGTGAGGGTGAAAAATAAGAAGATATGAAAGTGGTTTCTTGATTGCCTACTAGATGATCTTAATAAGAGGAACTTACAGGTTTTCATAAGTGACATACTAAAGATAACATTGACATCCTTATTTATATTTTTAATAATTAATTTTAGCATTTTAGTAAACTTATTTTATCATGTAAATTCTAAACAAGCTCTTGAATAACTTTTCAAGAATGAGTTTGAAAAATATGATTATCAATGTTGTTTTAGGTATTTATAAGCAAACTTACAAAGGTAATACAAGGTGTCTAATGACATTTAAGATCATATGTGGAATGTTGTTTTTGATTATATAGCGTAAGAGTCTGAAAGAAAGATGGACAAGATGAAGAGTATATATAAGGAAGCATATGAATGGATGGATAAAGTTTCTA
The DNA here is from genome assembly GCA_026874005.2 of Erythroxylum coriaceum. NCBI lineage: Eukaryota > Viridiplantae > Streptophyta > Magnoliopsida > Malpighiales > Erythroxylaceae > Erythroxylum > Erythroxylum coriaceum. Next base: position 128,942 of record JANQAP020000504.1, read on the forward strand.
ATAAAAGGTGTTGTAGGCATGCCTTTGATAGAAGATGCAAAAATGATCTTTTGTTAAACAATAAAGCAGAATGTTGCAATGTATATATGAGCAATTCCAGGGATAAACCTATTCTAACTTATTTGGAAGTCATTCAAAGGGAAATAATGAGGAGATTCCACTAAAAAAAGGAAGGAATGGATGCTTAAAAAAAGGCACATGTCCAAACATTTTGAAGAAGCTAGAGATATAAGAGACGTAACCAATTACTTAGCTTATATTTTAGGTGATGATAAGTTTGAGATTAAGTGCTACTATATGGATGATCATAGAACATAAGAGTGCACTTGTGGTAAATAGGAAATGATTGATGTCCTATGTAGTCATTCAATTTTAGTATTTATTTTAGAGAGGAGATCTAGAATAATATGTTTATGACTACTATTCCAAGAATGCATATTTGAAATTCTATTAAAAATCTATTAATCTAGTTCTAAGTGAACAATTTTGACCAAGATATAGAGAAAAGCATAAGCATTTTATAAATATGCTAATAGATAAAAAGAGAATATGAAGGCTGAAAAAGAAGAGAATAAAAGAACCTAGTGAGCAGAAGAAAAGCAGTATGTTAATCATAAGTAGGGTCAATATCACTTGCAGTAAGTAAAAAAAAAATTTAGACACAGTTCAAGAACATGCATCATGAGTAGATCACAAGGGTTTAAAGTCATCTCAAAATCAACCTTCACAGATAAGCGTAGCAAAACTTGCATAGCTTGACCCAAGTTGACTGGGCTTCAGGCTAAGCTCAAGCTTTTTTTCTTAAAATTTTGGGCTTCGAACTAATTCAAACTTTAGCTATTGAGCTCAGTCCGAAGTCAAAAATCATAAGTGAAACGAAATCATTTTGAGTAAAATGATATTTTTAATTTTTAAAAAATTAAAGATATATTTAATCTTTGAGCCACCTAAACTTGATTGGGCTCAAGCTTAAACTTGGGCGAGTCTAAGCCTAACCTCACCTATTGCTACTCTTCATAAATGATAATCTTTCTTATACATAACATTGTAAACTTTCATGGATGTTTATAAAACCTATAACATATTATTCATTCATGTATGGTCATTTTTCATCTTAAAAAAAATGTACTTTTTTTAATATAATGAGAGCTAAAGGAAAGCAACCTACTAACACAAGCAGGAGTCAAATAAATAAGACTAGTTCTTAAGATAAAGCATTGGGATATCTATAAGAATTATACATAATAGAGAGGAGGACTAGCTAAGAAAACTAGATACAAAGTCGATTCAAGAACATTTGGACCTAGTGGCAAACCACCTAATTGGTTGTCTTGATTTTTGCATTGTGTTTTATATTTATTTATTGGTTACATATGGACAATAATTATGAATATGAGAACATTATTTTTGAAATAGGAAGTGATTGATGTCCTATATAGTCATTTAATTTCAACATTTATTTTAGCTAGGAGATCTAAAAGAATATGTTTATGATTATTAGTTTAAGGACTCATACTTGAAATGCTACTAAAAATTTATTAATCTAGTTCTCGGTGAACAATTTTGACCAATACTTAGAGAACAACATGGGCATTTTATAAAATTGATAGTATATAAGAAGAGAATATAAAGGCCAAAAAAAATAGAATTAAAGAACCTAGTAAGGAGACAAAAAGGCATTATGTTAATTATAACTGGGGGTAATATCACTTGTAGTAAATACAAAACAATTAGACACAATTCAAGAACATGCACCATGACTAGATCACGAGACTTAAGGTTATCTTAGAGTCAACCTTCACAAATGATAAGCTTCCTTATATATAACACTATAAACTTTTATGGATGTTTATAGTAACATATGATTCATTTTCATATAGGGACATTTTTCATCTTAAGAAATTATAGTTAATATTATGAGAGACAAAGGAAACCAGCCTATTATCGTAACTAGAAGTCAAAAAAATAAGACTAGTTCTCATGATAAAGCATTAGGATATCTGCAAGAATTAGATATAATAAAGAGGAGTAGCTAAGAAAACTAGAAGCAAAGCTGAGTGACGAACATTGGGACCTTGTGGTAAAACATCCAATTCGTTGTACTAATTTTTACATTAGTTTTATGTTTTTGTGTTGACCCCATATAGACAGTAATTGTAAATATGAGAACCTTATTTTTTTCCTAAATTGTTATATAGTCTAAATTGTTATAAATGATCCCTTATTTTCTTTAAGTTTATGTTAATATCTCACTTATATTCAACTTCTCATTTTGTATGTAAGAGTTACATAAAATGTAAATGAGTATACTTTATTTGGACAATATATAGATGGTTCTTTTTTTACATTTTATTTTATGTAATTGAGAACTTTGTTTTTTATTCATCGATCATGGTTAATAAGACCGTTATGAAACCTTTTAAAACTATTTACCATTATTAGCAATTATATTGATATTGGATTAATAAGCAAGTTAATCATTGACAAACACACCGTATATGCTTTAAACTCATTCAATTAATATATCTTGAAAAAGATTAAAACATGTGTATCAACCAATCTTATCAAAAATTCACTTACACATAATTTAAAATTTTAAGATAATGGTTAAACATACACTATATTGATCGACTAGTGTACCTTAAATTCTATTTGCAAAGCTTTTTAATTTTTTCTTCATAAAATTTTAACTCAAACACTTCTAAAAAATTTTTGTAAATAGTACCTTAAAGATCAAGAGTGTAGCAAGTAAGAGGTTCACCTAAAGTCATAGTTAAATTTATAGACCTATTATGCCTTAATCTTTTTTGATCTTAGTTTTTTTTCTTTTACTTGAATGTATTTAAAGTTTCCAAAAATTTGATATACTATGTTTATCTATAGTCTTTATAAAGACTACATTCATTATAGAAATAAAGCCCATAAACATTATCAAAATTAAAATATCTTCAATCAGTCTACCTATTAATGTCCGATCCCTTTTGGTTTACCATATGGCAAAGGAAAATAGGAAAAAAAGAAGTTAGTCAGAGTTATAAAGAAATAGGCTCATCAAGGACCTATATTAATAAAAATATGGAAACAATTTTGTACGATTGTTGTTGTATTTGTGAAGAATACATGACAATTATTTATCTTACAGCTAACCATCAAAGATTATTTCATTGACCATCAAATTATTATCAATATACACATAAATAATGAGTTCCAAAATTAAAAATTAAAGCTTTCCAAAATCAAGAGCTTACATGACCTTATTGAACACTTTAAAGTAAGTCAACCAATGTCATATTACATCACATCAAGATATGCTTAACTTCTTCTTAATCACAACTTCCATAAAAACTTAAAAAATAAAGGACGAATGAAAATGAAAAAGTTTCAAAGACATAAAGCCTTAAGACAAAACATAAGTGTTCTTTTTAGAACTAATTAACCCGTAATTACCACACAAACTTATAATTATTTTCTAATAAAATAACAAAAAGAACTTAACTTGTGATAACCATAATAAAAAAATAAAGAAAATAATGAACTTAAAGGGAAGATAACAGACATCAAGTTTGATTTGATAACATGAATGCACATATAAACTCTTAAAGCGTGTCGAATGCACCAAGAAATAAACATACTTTACACTACTAAATTTATAGCAACAGTGAGTAGGGATTATATCCACAGGGAGTGTTCGTGTAGCTTTTGCAATGAAAGATTCAATGTTTAGGATATAAAGGGGGTTTTGGTTGAATGTAATTAAGAAGAAAAGTAAAATTAAACTAATAAAAGTAAATCAAATTAAACAATAATAAAAGTAGAAAATTGATGAATGATTTTGGAATCCTGTTCTTGGTTTAACCTCAGCCTACACACAAATAAACATGTTTCATTGTATGATTGTTTTCACATCTCTCTTAGAAACTATTAATAGAGTAACACATAAGTTCTATTAACCCCGATTTTTCCTTAGGTCATGTTTAATCAAAATAAGTTCTTTAACTAAATCTAGATATTGAACAACCTAGAACAAGCTCTTTAGATTTCATAGGACAGTCACATTATGAATAAGGAAAACAGATTCATTTAGGTAACAACCATACAAGCTCGGGTCATTTAACCTATGTTACATTATCCCCAATGATTCAACACTATTAGTTACCATAAATGAATCCAAAACATAATTATTATGTATTGTATTTGAGATTCTAGCAATGAGTTTATATAAAAACAATCTAATAGAAGCATTTAGATTATCCTTACACAAATAACCAAATCAATAAGCAAAGAATAATAAAAACAACCCTTATAGACAGAGAAAGAGATTTAACAATACATAATAAAGAGATGCTCAAATGTGATCCTTAGCTTTGATTTCATCTTCGAACTGGCAAAAGGAAGATTAACCCTTTATAGAACCTAATTAAGTAAGTGCTCTACATCCCTTTATGTTCCAAAAATGATTCACCCTTCCTTTGGTCGCTTAAATTTTGATTTATACTAAAAATTAGGTTACTAGGAAGATGCACGTTTGGATGCATGGCTGTGCATCCAATCGTGCAAACCAAAAAAAATATAGTATTACATGACTATGCAAACCAAAAAATTTCAATCACACGGTCGTGCGTCTTGCAGGTTATGTTGAAATGTTCATTTTCTTGCATTTTCTTGTCCCATCTTCACCTTAATCCATCTTCTTCTTATTCCACAAGAATAAATGAGTTTGAACATCAAGAGGATGACTTAAAGAATGTGCTTTTAACTCATTTTAGCTCTTGAATTTTCGAATTGTACCTAAAACTAAACATTAACCAAAATGAGTTTCTTAAACATTTCATAATATTAATCACTAAGTGTTGTGGAGTAAATGTATAATCAATTAAGCACATATTAAGTTTCCCCATACTTAGTTTTTGATTGTCCTCGAGCAAAACAACAAAATCAAAGTCACAAACTAAAACATTTCCATAGTTTCCATATTTCCCAAGCTATAAGAAAAGAGGAATAACTTTCAAAATGATATCAACAGGTCAACATTTAATGCCTCTACTCATTATCAATTAACAATCATTCTCTTCAAAAACTAAGCAACCTAGGGATAGACTTTGACAAAATATGTTTAAATAAGATAGATCTAAAGGTACACTTAAATACCATTCATGATCAAGACATTCCACGACTTTGCATCTCATTTCTGTTCTCCATCACTATGATTCATATGCATATCGTGAATCAAAGGACTTTTTAGGTTGTAATATGGGTAAAGCTTAAGGTACGATGTATTTGGATAATGTAGCACAAAAACTATCAAAACTAGTGAAGCAAGAAAAATACTTAAGGTAACATCAAGTGCAAAAGCTAACATTCACTCAAAACTTGGTACTATTAGCTATGATGAATGCAAAAATTATGTTTCATAGCTCAGAGTCAAGCTCTCACACTATAACCCTCATGAAGCATAAGAAATTAGAAGGAATTATTCATACAATCAATGACAAATAATACCATAAGTGGTGATCCTTCAAAACAACATCTACATCATGTGGATCATACTCAAATTACACATTCCATACAACTTTAAGAGGATAAACTAATAAGGAATAACTTTACAAAATGATTGCGATTCTTCTGTGATTCTTTTATGTAAACATTTTGTTCTTTTTCATTTCTTTTGCTTTTTTCTCTGTCAGTTAAATGTCACGTCGCTTTTTTTTAGTTTTATAAATTAGTATGATCCACTGTTACATTTTTATTTTAAAGTAAAAGTGGATCCCACGTTTATATAATCTTGTTTTAGTTTCTGCCACCTTTCCTTCTCAGCATCCAACGGATGCAAACGCCACCAGAGGAAGCAGCAGCGATAGAAGGAGAAGGGAAGCTTCCTTCCCAGGAGGCGGCAGTCCTGTGGAGAGCTAATCCTCATATGGACCCTCATTTTCCTTCTGCTCTTGTCAAATCACCTTCGCAGACTTTCTTCGACTGCCTTCAGACACTTCTTCTAGGTTCTTCCGTCATAATGACAATGACTCCCCAGGGACAAGATGGGCCGTCCTGATTGTTGGATCTATTGAATATTGGAATTATAGGCACCAGGTGATTGTTTATTTCTCTCAGTTCAGTGTTGTTCCTTATATATACGACTCTAACTTGCTTCCTTTTTCTTTTTTTACGCCTCTTGTTAGATTTCTGAGAAAGACATGAAGCTGTTCATGTCCGTAGTATAGTAGATTATTTTGAATAATACAGTTTATGACTGTCTATTACATTGATCCTTTTCTCTATTAACTGATTGAAATTAGAAGTTAGAAAGACATGAAGATTTTATCCCTGTTATTGTGTTTTCTGCCATTGCACGTACGCTTTATGGCTGTTGCAATTATTGACTCCTACCGCGATTTGTTCCAAATGTTTCGTTAAACCTCCATAATTCTTCTTCAATTTTCTTAGCATTTCGATTTGTCTAAATTCAACCGCTATCAACGATCATGTCGATATCTTTATTAATCACTAGTTGGCAGAGTTTTGTGGCCACTTGTTCTTTGGTTTGAAAGATCGCATACGCAGCGGAAATAACAAAAAAAATTGCATTGCAATCTTGTATAGACCTATTGCGTTTAACATTCATACTAATAATAAGGATAGGCAAAAACACATACCTGGAATTTGCGAGGATTAACAGGTAATGAACTTCGAAAATACGAAGCCTCTATGTATTCCACACCGAAAAATATGTCCCACTTTCAACACTTGATATGGCTTTGGAAGATTTTGAAGAACCTTTTCTTCAAGAATTGAGAAACAATTTTTCTCTTCTTCTTCTCTCTTGTTTTTCTTTTCTTTGTAAGCGTTTTTTTTAACTCTCCTTTTTCATGTACCGTACGTCCATTAAAAATGAAAAAACCAAGACTGTTGTATTGTTTTTTCACTTTCGGTTTGCTATATGCAGACAATACTCAACGTTCATATGCATAAAGGACACGTCTTTTTGTAACCATTACAATGTTTTTATTATTTTGGTTAACGACAAAACCAAAACAATAACCAACATCTGACGTGTTTTTTTTTAATATTTTTTTTAAATCAAATAAAATAAACTATTTTATTTTATTATTATTTCTAAAATGAAATAAATAAAACTATTTTATTTTATTCATTTATTTTGTACAAGAGAATTTCCAATATTAATTATATTTTCTGTGCTAGCA
>JANQAP020000504.1:167831-177927 GCA_026874005.2 Erythroxylum coriaceum
TATATAATGAAAATTGAAATTGTAATATTTTAAATACTTTATATTGTTCTTAATTTTATATTTGTATGATAATGATTATCTTTTTTTATATAAATTGTAATTATTATTTATATGTGAAATATCTGAAAATTATTGTTATTTCATATTAATTATGGTTATTATTTATTATTTTAATTTTTGGAGACAAGGTTTAAAATATACAGTACAACTATACAATATGACAATGAATTATTTTGCAATTTTAAAAAAATTCAAAGATTATTTAATAAATTTAAAAAATTACTCGAAACGATATCCGGTATTGACCGATACCGATACAGTACCGCTCCAGAATCTAATTTGATACTAAGTCCAGTACATTATTCGTAACATTGCTCACATTAACACAATTCTAAGCCTATACATGCAATAATCATCTAATAAACGCCTAGAAACATACTAAAACTCCTATCGTAATATCTTTAAGTATTTTAGGAGAGATATTATTCGATCAAATTGTTATTTCTAGGAGTTGTAATAAATAAGAATTCAGTTTAGTATATTAAAAATGAGATACATCTTGATATAAATATTTAGAGAAAAATAATATTTTTTGGGTTCCTTACAATTAAGTTTGGCACTTGATATATGACATGTTCGTTCTTTATATTTGAGATACATAATTTTATTAATTAAATCCTAATAATCATATTAATTGCATCTAAATTATGTTTAGAAAATAATATTATCATTTTATTTTATAATTGGTTAATAATCACTACAACAAATCATAAAATTATTTTTTTTGATGAAAATGCATTTTTTTAAGAAAATATCTTTAATTAGAACATATTTTTTTAAATGAAAAGTACATACTCGGCTAATAGAAACGAGAACATATTCTTGTTTCTCATAAAAAAGAGAACATATTCTTATAATTTTATATTTGAATAGAATATGTTCAACTAATTATAAAATATATTTAGGATTAAATTTGAACATATTTTATACAAATATAAAACTCCACATTAATATACATTTTTATTAAAGTTTTAAAATTAATTTAATCTTAAATAGATATTATAATTCATCCATTTGACACAGGAAAGATCTATTTATTTACAAGTTTAGAAATTATTTGATATAAAATGAAGTTTCCTTTGATAAAATTTTAACTAATATTGACACAATTCAAAATTTTCTTATATATTGTAAAACGCAAAGCAACTCTCAGACGATTCAAACTCAATTATCAGTTCATTTCCAGCGTACAGAAACGAAAATATGTAAATGCTAAATATGTAATAAGGAATTGAAGCTAAAAAGAAAACATGTAATAATGAAATGTAACATGAGTGCGACCGTTGAATTTATCCCACATCAGCACTGGAAACATCCGGGTTGACCGCGACTGTTTCTCCTGCACAAAAAGGAGCCTGATGCATAAGAAATTATATATTCTGCGGTGCAACTTAGCACTGAACGTGCACTCAATTCAATCTTAGCCGTTCGATATCTGACATCATGATCAGTTAACCGGAATCTACTCAGAACGCTGTCCTTTTAATACGAAAGAAGATAACTAAGCTAGGGGCTTCTCAACTATAAAAACTCCCAATTTTAGTTTAGTTGATAGTAAACTATTCCACCAAGTCCATAAACACTAAGGTTCCATTTCACTTCCCACAGAACCTCAAAAGGAGCTTCCTTTTCTCTCTCCACTTACTCTCCAGAGGCTCTATTCCATCTTTTGTTCTCTCTCTGTCTCCCTCTTGTACTTTTTGGGGTTAGTCTCCATATCTGGGTTTCGTGTTTTTGGAAGATTGGAGAGCTCAAGATTCAATGGCTACGGTGCTTTTATTTATGTTGTTGGCAGTGTCCGTTGTTTCCGCTGATCAAAGTAAGTTTCTTTCTATTATATATTAATTGCTGTTGGAGGTTCTGAGTTGGTTTCTCTTGGGTTGGCAATCAAACAACAGCATTCTTTACAACTAGACTCAGTCTTTTCGAGTTACTGACTTAAGTTCACTACTATGTTTCTTTCTTTTCACGAGAAATGATGGCTTCTGGTAACGAGGTGTTACTGGTTTGCATTTTTGAAGTGATTTCTTTTTGTTGGTATTCCTTCTCTTGGAGTGTGGAGCTTTTCCTCTGCATTCATGTTCTTCTACCGTTGGCTTCTGTTGCGCTTTTCAAATAATTTGTATGCGGAAACTGGGTTAGGAGGCTTTTGCTTCATCTTTCTTGTATGTATTGCCTCTGTTGAATACCCCATCTCCAACAGAGTTTCATCTTCATTTGTGATTTAGATGAATTCATTGGATGGAAGTTGTTAGCTGCAGGTCGTCGGTTAGCAGCATAGGAATTATTACATTTTGAATGCTAGACTTGGTTAGTACTTAATGTAAGTTTGGTTTTGAGTTCTGAAGCAACAATTTTGTTTAGCTTTATGACAAGTCTTTCCGTAGAAAACAGCAGGATGAAAGTAGAGAGAGAGAGAAAGAGAGAGAGAGAGAGCGCATGGTTGTTTTGGAAATACTTATTTTGTTGTTCTTATCAAGGCAATAAGTAACCCTCTGCAGAAAAAGTTTTTCCTACATTGGAAACTTGTTAGATCTTCGATTCCTTAATGGGGAATCTCACCAACATTGCGTCCCAGCTCATAAGTAAAGGGCCCTTTACCTGCATATATGATACTTTCTATGTAGTGTTTGCTGTACCAAAATGCCCTTTTCTTGGAAACAGAAACTCAGTTCTTATTGAATGAATAGACGTCTACCTCCAAGGATAACATTGTCACTTTTTCTGTCACTGGCATAACATATTGCAGATTATGATAGTACAATATCAATTAGTATTTCGCTTTCCCCTTTTTATTTTCTCTTGATAAACAGACATCCCAACTCAGATCTGTTGTCAGGGTATTCTATGTTCAAGCCTACTCCTTCGCTTAATTTGGCCAAGGTGCTGTGACTCTTCCATGGTTCTTTTAACTATTAGGAATGTCAAAGTGAAAGGAAAAACAACTTGAGACTGACCTTTAACTGTGATTAATGAAAAAGATAGGAGAGACAAATCGTGGCAGTGATTGAGGTTATGATGCTTCTAAGCCTGGAAAATTAAAAGATTTTAAAAAGTATGAAAGTCTTCATTTTTGTTAAATAAAACGGGTAAAATAAGGAAAATCCTGAAAGTGCAAGGTACAATCATTTATCCGGAAATGCAATATCTGATATCTGACAATGGAATGGACGATTCTATATTTTTCATTAATGGCTTCGTAAGGCTTTCAAATCTTAATATGCTATTGGCGAACCATGTGGTGTGGGTGAAGAACTTTTAAGAAACTCTTCAATTTGTCAGATTGCCTCTTTTCCCCTCAACTTTTCTAGTTGAACTATATCTTTGTTGTTATCCATGTCTTAGATTCTAAACAAAGGGAGAGGTGTCTGCCCCAGCTGCAGGATAATGTCAATTATTTGCAAAAGGAGACAACAGAATAGACAGTACATGATGACTGAGTAATTTGTATAACTTGTAGGCATTTATACATCGATTCCATGTAGCTGTCAAAGTAGTCAATTTCGTTTTAGTGATTTGCTATGTACATGCTATTAAGTAATTAGTTGCTTTTTTTACTCGAGGGGTTTCGGCCTCACTGAAAACATCAAACTCTTGGGTTCACATCTCATTGGTAAAGGGAGACAGAATTAGATTTTCTTAATTCTCTATACCTCTTGCCTTTGGGCTAACCTGCCCTAAGCACAACCAAATCATTGAATCAAAAGAAAAATATCAGCTAGGTAGGCCTATATAGGTCCAGCTTTGGTAGTACAGTTCCCTTTAATTATCATTCCTTTAATGGAAACACATCTTTTGATACTATCATCAAGCAAGTTACTTCTTTCAATTGATTCCCTCCCAATGCTCTAAGTAGGTGTAGACATTGACTCTATGTCCTTAACAGAGCCAATCAAATAGGTAATGACATAGTTGGTCAATGAACATAATACTTCTAATGACTCGGTTTGATTTCATTCTTGACAAACAAGGTTTACTAGAATTTGTCATCTGCTGGATAGGTTATTAAGGAGTTCAGTAGAACTTCCATTAGCTTTGAAGTAGCTAAAGTTTTAAGCAAATAATATTCCAGGACTGTAAATCTAACAATGTCTGTCCTTGCCTTGGTTGGCTCTGTTTTCAAATGCATTCTTGCCTTCTTTAACTCAAAAGGCTTCTATGTTTACAGCGACATTGGCAACATGAGTAATTGTAAACAAAGTTATCTCCTTTATTTGTCTGAATCTGCATCCTTGAACTACTTGTTGCAGATGCATTTATTGGTGTGAACATTGGCACAGCACTTTCTGATATGCCAAGCCCCACTCAGGTGGCGGCACTACTTAAGGCTCAAAATATTCGACATGTTAGGCTCTATGATGCAGACCGGGCCATGCTACTAGCACTTGCCAATACAGGTATCCATGTGACTGTTTCTGTTCCTAATGATCAGCTCCTTGGCATTGGTCAATCAAATGCAACTGCGGCCAACTGGGTTAAACGCAATGTAATAGCTCATGTTCCGGCTACAAACATCACAGCAATTGCTGTTGGATCTGAAGTCCTTACTACTCTCCCTAATGCTGCCCCAGTCCTTGTTTCTGCCCTAAAATTCATCCATTCTGCCCTCTTTGCGTCTAATCTTGATAGTCAAATTAAAGTCTCCACTCCACATGCTTCTTATATTATTCTTGACTCTTTTCCCCCTTCCCAAGCTTTCTTCAATCGATCTTGGGACCCGATTATGGTTCCCTTGCTCAAATTTTTGCAGTCCACAGGGTCGTACTTTATGCTGAATGCGTATCCATATTATGACTATATGCAATCCAATGGTGTAGTCCCCTTGGACTATGCTCTGTTTCGACCCCTCCCTCCTAATAAGGAAGCTGTTGATGCCAATACACTTCTCCATTACACTAATGTTTTTGACGCAGTTGTTGATGCTGCGTATTTTGCAATGTTCTATCTAAATTTTACCAATGTGCCTCTTGTTGTAACCGAGTCCGGTTGGCCTTCCAAAGGTGACTCGTCTGAGCCAGATGCAACAATTGAAAATGCTAATACTTACAACAGTAACTTGATTAGGCATGTCCTCAATAACACAGGCACTCCCAAGCATCCTGGGATTGCTGTTAGTACATATATATACGAGTTGTATAATGAGGATGAGAGGCCAGGCCCTGTTTCTGAAAAGAACTGGGGGCTTTTTGATGCCAATGGGCTACCTGTTTATATCTTACACTTAACGGGGGCTGGTACTGTGTTGGCAAATGACACTACAAACCAGACCTTTTGTGTTGCAAAGGAAGGCGCTGACCCGAAGATGCTTCAGGCAGCACTGGATTGGGCTTGTGGACCAGGGAGAGTTGATTGCTCACCTATGTTGCAAGGACAGCCATGTTATGATCCAGACAATGTGGCTGCGCATTCAACATATGCTTTTAATGCTTACTTTCAGAAAATGTCCAAGGCTCCAGGGACATGTGATTTTAAAGGGGTTGCTACCATCACAACTACAGATCCAAGTAAGTGACTGTATGCCTAGTGAAAAGAGTTGGAGAGACTATTCTTAGAAGTTATTAATTAGTCACTGGTTGCTAGACCTTTTGATTTATTATAAAAGACAGTGGCATATATATAATCATGTTAAAAGCTATCTTGTTGGATGTCTCAGATGTTTGGGAGAAACCTCCCAAAACGGTCTACAGGTTTGCGAGCTTCTGTCTAGCTAGATAATTTGGTTGATATCACAAATTAATTTGATTTTAATTTCTTCCAGGACAGGACTAGTGGATAGGTGTTTCACAATGGGGCGGAGCTATATGCAATTCACTGGGGGCATGTACCTCACTGACTGAGATGAAAATTTAAACTTTTACATTAATCTTTTGTACTATTTTTGTTTACTCTATTAACAAAATGCTATTTTTTTACACAATATTAAGTATTTAGTTCCCCCCACTAAAAATATTTGCTCCGCCCCAGGCTTCAATGCATTATTATGTTTTATTGGTTTTATAGCGACTGCTGATATGGTTTCACTGGTGCAGGTCATGGTTCGTGTATATTTCCTGGAAGGTATTCTGATGCATGCCATTATTTTACATTCCTTGTTTCTGCTTTAGAAACAATACTGTTGCATGTGTTTACTTGTATTTTGTTTCTTTCTTGGCAAGTGCAGTGCTGGTAGAAATGGCACATTGACTAATAACACATCTCTTGCTCCATCCTCAAATTCAACTAGTTCTGATACCGCATCTCTATACGCATATGGTGCTGGTTCTTTCACGACCTCTGTTATTTTAGGCGCTTTGCTGACAACTGCAGTTTTGCTATAGAACGTTTTGTCTTTGTACAACCTTTGTCAGAAAAATTTGCTTTTAGTTCTGTTGTACACTTTCACTGAGAGGAGCTGCTTTAGATCTGTTTGGAAAGCTACAAGCCGATTCAATTTTGGTTTCCTGGAGAGGAGTTGAGGATTGGCCACCTAGCTGTGTAGTTCTAACTTCAGTTGATCGTTGCGGTTAGTGTTCAAACTAGCCAAGACAAAAATTAAATTGTTTGATGTAACTAAGGGTAGATTTGGTTTGATTGTATTCTTTGAACACCATTTTTTATTGGAATTTTCTTGTCATGTTCTTCATTTGCCGGTCATGGCTTTAATGGAGATGCCGCTGTTTTTTCATGTCTGAAATCTCCAAGGTTATAATCGAAGTTTTAATGGACAAAATTTGGAAGTAGCAGCCAAAATCTTGAAAAGTGGAGTTAATACGTATATTTCTGAGCAAGTATATAGTACAAGAGCCTCTTGGGTTATTTTCAGTCACTAACATCATTGATGAACTTGACGGCTTTCATGTGACAAACATCACAAACAAACCCGGTAGAACTGCACGGAATGACATGTTGATTGCAATATGGTTTATTGCAGAAGTTGCATTTTGGAAGGTGAAGCCAACAGTTTAAACACACAACATCTGCACAAACTGTCTCACCTATTTCATCATCCACACACCCTCCACACTCAGCACATCTTGAAATGCAGAAATTGCATCCTCTGCAGTCTATCTTCCTCTTGCAGGTCTCTCTTGAGCAGCTAAAAACCATTCTAACTTTGCTGCATATTGGACAGACTTCCACATCAATCCTGCGACCCTCTTTGTTTCTTGAAGTTTGAGAGCTTCTGTACTGATGATAAAAGATGGGCTGTTTCTGTTGGTTTGCTGAGTAAGGTTGAAGATAAGAACAGAGTGTTTCAAGGTGTTCTTTTTTAACGCCGTAGAGACCATTTATCTGTATGCTCTCCAGGTTGTCGTGATGTTGCGACAGTGTCTTCACAGCCCTTATAATTCCCTCTGGGGTCAAGCCAGTGCATCCAGGTACGTGGAGCTGAATAAAATAAACATGAAAACGTAACTTGTTACTGAGAGCATTAAATCACTGGTGCCTGCTTTTAACACACAAATTATGTATGCTGTCCATTCTCAACCATATCTAGAAGTTTAGAGCTCATTTAATCAATGAATATCCTGAGCCATTTGAGCCAAAAATGCAGAAAAAAATTGAAGGTTGGAGAACAGTTAAAACCAAGATGGGCCATTGAGTTTGTACCAGCAACCATTACCTTACGGATAAAAGGGTTTTCATCCACAATCCTTTGAAGCCCATCGTCTGTAATCTTTCCACAATTCACAAGACTCAAACTTTTGAGCCTGCCATTTGCTCTTGAAGCAATTTTCAGCAAACCTTCAATGGACAACCGAGAGTTAAGAGGCCTTTCGACACAGATATTCTGCCATGGCAGCACATCCTTCTTTAAAGCCTCTCTAAGTGACACGCAGACTTCACTCATAACCAGAAGCTCATATACAGGAAGGTAAGCCAATACAAAGAACAAAGCTTCGTGGGGTGATCCTGTCGGTTCAGCTTCTCTGTTTTTAGGTTCCTCGTCAGAGCTAAGATGGGAATCAATAGTAGCCATAATCTCCAGTTTCCGTGTGCTCACAGTTACGGTTTCAAACTCGAGGACGAATTTCAAATATGGCAACAGAAAATTTTCTAAATTGGAAACTTTAAAGGCATGTATGGAGAGAACTTGGGAAGAAGAAAAAGCAGGAAAATATAGACCATAACCTTCATTTTTGTTTCAATTTTAGAGGATAATATGAGATGACGTAGATTAAAATTAAAAATATAAAAATAAAAATAAGAAGTTTTATGGTGAATTGCACGAGAAATAGCTTAGCATTGTGGGTGGACTCGAACAGGAGTCTAACAGACACGCTAGACCCTTTTTTTGTCTTGTTGGTTGTTGTTTCTTTCATCCCAGTGCCAATATATATTGTACTATGCGAATCAGGATGTACCAAATTGCCTTAATTTGCAGAACAACTGAATTATTTATAAGTTTTGTGGGAAGACTTGAATCTATAATTTCCTTTATTTTCCAATAGGTAGTGTATTCCGTGACTAAATTGATTGTGGGAGCTAATTTGTAACATCAAGTTCTTAGTTCATGTTGTAACAAGAATAACCAAATGATAGATAATGAAATGGTACTCTTCGTCGTGTATCATCAAAGGAAATTTGATTGCAAGTACTTGCCAAATTATGTTAAAGAATCATTTAATTTCACTTCAGTTCTTTTGGTTGGGAGTTTAATTTCACTTCTATTTTTATTGTAATTTTTAATTTTTAATTTTTAATTTTTCTTTAAAAAAACAAAAACGTACTTAATTGTTAATATCAATGCATTTATATTTATTATATATTAGATAAAACTTTAACAAAAATTAACAAAAATTATTTATTTTATTAAAATAAATAATTTAAAAACTAAATTTTTATTTAAAAATTAATATTTATTTTAAATATATTTTAATTATTAAATCAAATTATATTTAAGATTTATATATCTTAAAGATATTTTAAAATTAATTATATTTATTAATAATTATTAAATTAAATTTATTTAGTTAATTACAAAAATTAAATAAAATTATTAAGTAAAATTAAATTATTCATAATTCTTATTAATAATTAATTTTAATTAACTAAGTATATAATATTAAATTAAATTATTTATAATTCTTATTAATAATTAATGTATTAAATAAATACATATTATTTATTTAGTTGATCGTAAATTAAACTATGGAAAAAAACAAAAACGAAAAACGAAAAATCACTTTTAAGGTTTTCATAATTTTTGAAAATTGAAAAAAGCCAAAAGCAAAAGCGGAAATTAAAAATTCAAATAAACATATTTTTTATTGAATTAAAAAATAAAAATAGAAAACTAAAAATAAAAATAAAAATAAAAACAAATTGACGAGCTCTGTTTGGTTGAGGGGTTGAGGATGGAATGGAATGGAATATAACACACTTCTATCGTTTGGAAGGAAGTTTTATAATAGAATGGAATAGAAAGGGATGGAAACGGAGGGTTTCATGTTACGTTCCATTCCATTCTAAACAATGAAAATAAGAAACCTCCGATTTGGGGGGTTTAGGATGGAACGTAAACTAATAAATACAAACTACCT
Source organism: Erythroxylum coriaceum (assembly GCA_026874005.2). Classification (NCBI taxonomy): domain Eukaryota; kingdom Viridiplantae; phylum Streptophyta; class Magnoliopsida; order Malpighiales; family Erythroxylaceae; genus Erythroxylum; species Erythroxylum coriaceum. Next base: position 177,416 of record JANQAP020000504.1, read on the forward strand.
AATATACCCTCAATAATTTTTCGTAATACCAACTGTGACCAAATTATAATATTATATTAAATAGAATTAATATATTAAATAGAATAGGTTAATATTTAACATAATAAATTTTATTAAATAATTAATAATATTGTTTTTATATTATTAATAATAAATTGTATATAGTTAATAATAAAATAAAAAAATTTAAAATTATTCTTTAATTGTTTGTATATATTTCTATATAAATAAAAATATAAATAAATTATTTTTATATAAATCACATATAATAGAATAAAATATAATATAATATAATAAAATTTATTAAATACTTAATAATACTATTTTTATATAATTAATAATAAATTGTATATAACAAATAATAAAATAAAAATTAATAAAATTTTTATTAATAAAAAATAAAAAATATATAAAAAACTATTCTTTAATTGTTTATATATATTTCTATATAAATAAAAATAAAAATAAATTATTTTTATATATAAATCACATAGGATAGAATAAAATAAAAT
>JANQAP020000504.1:659934-670129 GCA_026874005.2 Erythroxylum coriaceum
GACTAAGGTAATGGTGTGTAGGTAGAAGTGTGAATGAATCATAATGGTAAAAAAAATAGTGGCTGGTGAGGAATCCTGAACACTGGAACTCGTCATGGAAGATTTGGAAAAAGGAAACTCTTGTTCATCAAAAAAACATGACGTGAGATAAAAAAAAACTTTTTAGATTCAAGATTAAGACAATGGAAACCCTTATGAAGTTTGCTATATCCCATAAAAACACACTATTTGGAGCGAGGTACTAATTTATGTGGAGCATAAGGTTGTAACCAAGGATAACACAAGCATCCCAAAAACATGCAAACTATTATAATCAAGACTTTTTTAAAAAAGAATTTGATATGGTTTAGAATGAGAAAGAATAGGTGTAGGCAACTGATTTATTATGTAAACTGCAGTATCAGAAGCGTAAGTCCAATAATCTTTAGGAGCAGAGGAAAGTTGAAGTAAAGCCAAACTAGTATTTTTAATATGTCGGTGTTTTCTTTCTGCACATCCATTTTATTCTAGAGTTTTAGGACATAAGTTATATTGAGTTATTCCATTTTCAAGTAAATGTGATTGTAAGGCTTGATATTCTCCTCCCCAATCAGCTTGAAATCTTTTTATTTGTAGATCAAAAGTAAATAAATATGACAAAACCTGATAAAAACACTAAGCCTTCAGATTTATACTTAATAAAATAAATCCTACAATATTTAGAATAATGATCATAAAATAGTACATAATATCAGTTGCAATACACGGAAGGAACAGGAAACAAATCCCAAAGATCAAAACAAATTAAATAGAGTGGATCGTTAGCTTAAAATTGGAGAGTGAAAAAGGCAACTTGTGAATCTTACTGACGTCACTGCAAGCATGACAAAGACTCAATTTATTAAGAGAAATAAAAGGAATTTTATTAGGATAAATAAAAAGGAATTTTATTTTACTGAAGAGCTTGCCAAACTGTTTGATAATTTGCATGTCCCAAACACGAATACTACTGCTCTAAAGTGCAAGTCATTATGGTAACTGGACTACGAGGTTGTCAAATGTGTTCTAAGAGCATAGAGTATAGACCATTATCATTCTGGCCTAAATAAAAGAGCTCCTTCATATGGATATCCTTAATCATGAAACAATTGGGAAAGAATTCAACAGAAATGCTATTGGCATTAGCAAAAGAAAAAACAAAAAATAAATTCTGACAAGAAGAAGGAACGCATAAAATATTATGAAGCTAAAAAGAATTATTCAAAGATTGATAAAAGGATGAAGCAACATAAGAGATACGAAGGAATTTACCATTGCCATTTTTTATTGCTTCAGGACCATGATACTTATTATAAATGGTAAGATTTCTAAACCAGGAGTAAGATTGTGAGTTGTTCCAATGCTCAAGATCTAAAATTGAGGTTACGTAGTTGTCGTGGGTTGGTAGATTTACGATTTGGTGAAGGAAATTACCTAAAGATATGACCAAACTTGTTATAATTATGACACTGAATATTGTCCACCTAATTGCGAGTTATGTAAAAATTGTGAGGAAGCTCCTATGGAGATCTAAAATTTCGTTCAGAAGAGATACCAACATTGGAACATCCTTTGCCACACTTCATCAATTAGTTTCTCCCTCTACCACGAGATGAATATCCTCTGACAATTGAATTCACATAGTAAAGGTTGTATAAGTGTTTTTGCATCTATTTCAGCAACAAGATTCTCCTCTTCACTAAGTAATAATCCATATAAATCATCAAAATAAACTGCATCTAAATGATTTTCAAAAGACCGAACAAAGGGTCTATATACTGGACCTAAGCCATTAATATCAATTTGAACCAAATCATCCTCCATGATAAGACTATTAAGTTATGCTAATTTATCAAACATTCCTTTTGTTTGCTGAGTATAATAAGCAATAGATTCATTATGTTCCTTTGTTAGCTTAAAGAATTTTGTTTAGTGGTTTGTACATGGGGCATAAGTGTTGGCTAATTTTTTCCATGTTGCATAGGAGCTAGAAACACTAACAACTTGAGGAATAAAGCTCTCGCCGATAGAGCCAATGATCCAGCTAAGAACTAATTGATCTTGTTTATACCAATTAAGATAAGCTGGATTTGATTGATCATTAATTTGTTGAGGTGGTGCGAAGCAGGTGCCATCAATATATTTTGCTAAATCATAACTATGTAAAAGAGGTAAAAGTTGTGCCTTCCAAATGAGATGATTGGTAGAATTTAATTTGATAAACAACTAATGTGTGATGTTTGGAAGAGCTGAAATATGAGAAGTAGTTAATGAAGAAAAAGAAGAAGAAGACACAAAAGTTCCATCAGTGGACATTGTAGCTTCTTAGGTTGTTAGACCACAAAAAGCTCTAATACCATATAAAATATATTTAGAAAGGCAAATACACATTATTCATGTTGAGTATAAGATACATATATAGAGTTTATAAGAGTTTACAAAACGATAGAATAAGTTTGTATAATGTCTATCTAAATTGTAGGATAGGATAAGTCGTATAATGTCTATTTAAACTATATGATAAGTATCAATATAGATACACAATACGTTACAAACCAAATAATAATGGTTATAATAGATATGGACTCTATTTATCTTTATCAATTTGAGCGTGTAAGAAGATAGCAAATTACTTATGTTGAGTGATAACTAATCCTTTATTGGTGAAGTTTGCTTTGACTCTAAGGACAAAGTGGAGATCACCAAGGTCCTTGATGGTGAAATAAGCTTGAAGAGCACGAATGACATCCTGAACTTCTCCAAAGTTAGTACCTTTAAACATATATCATCAACATAAATTGGATAGAACAAATGGGCTTTATAAGTATTAATAATAAAAAATGTAGGATCAGTCTGAGAGGCTCGAAAGCCAAGGGTAAGAAATTTATCTTTGAGACACAAAACTTAGTTTTCAGGATCTTGATTCAATCTGTAAAGTGATTTTCGAAGAAAATCAACATGATGTGGGCATTGTTTGTTGACAAACCCAGCTGGTTGGACTATATGAACTCTTTTGATAAAGGCTTTATAAAGAAAGGCGTTTGACACATCAAGTTGACGAATGAACCAGTTCTTTTTCATAGCAACTCTTAAGATGAGATGTATTTTGTAAGGAGGATAATAGGGCTAAAGGTCATTGTAGTCAATGCCCACTCTTTAATGGAATCTTTTGGCAACAAAGCATGCCTTGTATCATCCAATAATTCCATTAGGTTTTCGTTTGATAAGATAAACCTATTTGCATCTGACAAGATTAGAAGGTTGAGAGGTAGGAACTAACTCCCATATTTGACTTGCCATGAGTGTATCAAACTCTTCTTACATAGTAGCTTATCATAATGGATCTTTTGAGGCAGTAAAGAAACTTATGGGTTTTGTTGTATGTGCTTAAAAAGTGCAAGTAGGTGCTAAGAAATTTGTCCTTAATCGAGTAATCATTGGATATTTTGAAGGTTGCTCCTACAAATTGTAATAAGACAAATCAATATTCATTGGAACTGAAGGTAAATGACATAAATTAGAAGAATATAAATGATTAACAGAGATGTTCAGGTCGTTGGGTGGTGAAGTGGAATTTGTTGTGATAAGTGAGGATGTTGCATGGGCGTGGACATTGTATAAGCTAATGGTTCTATTCGATGTGTATTCTACCAGGAGGCTAATGATCGAGGAGTGGGCATACTATTGTTTATAGGTGCAATTGTACAGGCAGTGTCTTATACGACTGCATCTTTGGCTTCATGACTAGTTATATTTTCATTGTCCAAGGTAGACGCCCTTGTTGTTTCTTGTTCAGTTGCATAAGGTTGTGCAATGAGATCATTAGAATTGATAAGTTATTGCACACTCTAACTTGTGTTTATTAAAAGGATGGTGGGATTACAAGCTAAACCTATCTCATTAGTTTCTGATTGTGATGTTTCTACAAAAGGAAACACAAATTCATCAAAGATTACATATCTCGATATATAAACTTTATTGTCAGAAATGTAAGGCACCAATAGCCTTTATGAACCTTATTATAGCCCAAAATTTGACGTTTTACAGAACGAGGTTATAATTTACATGTAGCTTGAGGACGAAGCTATGGATAACAAAGGCACTGAAAAATCTTAAAAGAAGTATAATTGGGTTTAGAATGAAATAAAAATTCAAAAGGTGGCTTATAATCCAAGAGTGACATGGAAAGACGGTTGATAATATATTTTTCAACATTGATAAAAAAGTTTCAATATTGCAGAGGTACAGTTGATTTATGCAACATAGACATAACAATTTCTAAGCGTCAAATGAATTTGTTTTCTATAGGTATTCTTAATAGTCAAGGGCATAAGTTTTTTTATGATGATGGGCAGCTTAAGGTAGTAAAGGGTTTTTTAATTTTAATGAAAGGAAAATTACAATATAGTATTTATGTCTTAATAGGAAAGGAAATAATGAAATCAGTGGTTAGGTCACAATCTTCAAAAAAAAGATAGTACTACTATATGACATATGCAGTTGAGTTATCTTAGTAAGCGAGAGATAATGGAACTTCATTAGGGGAGCTTAATGAAGGATAAAACATATGAAAAGGTAGACTATTCTAAGTTTCATCCACTTAGTAAAAATTCTAAGGTATCGTGTTTAGGGAGCAATATATGTTAAAAAATATGGAAAGAACATGTCAAGACCAAAAATGAGCAATATTGGTTCAAAAGTGGTACAAGATAGCCTAGAAAAAATGTTAAGGAGGCTAGAAATCCAAGTTCAATATATAAAACAATATCAGGAAAAAAACATCAATATAGTATAGTCAAAAATAGAGCAAGAAGGATTAACAAGTAGCCAAAGAGATATGGTCAGAGAGACTCCGTCGTGTATGCTTTTACCATTAGTGATAAAGATACAACTATCTTTCTAGGGACTAGGGAAAGTCAAGTGAAATATAGAGGGATGGGTGTTATGGTGAAAAGATGTGAAGTTTTACAAGATCAAGAAATTGGTTGCATCTGATCATATCTTACTAAAAAAGATTCACACTTTAGAGGATGCAACTGACATATGGATAAAGTCATTACCCATCAAAAAGTTAAAATATGGCTTAGACTTGGTGAATGCTCAAATAGGTTAAAATCCTAGGAGGTTTGTATAGATAGGGAATATTTCTTTATTAGACATTAACAAATTCAAATCAAGATAGGAAATTGTGAGATATGCCTTGCATTTGATGAATAGTAAAATTATAGAAACTAATTAGTGACGAATAAGGTTATAGGATCGGCACCAATCTCATACTGGATAAAGAAGATTTCTAAGATAGAAGCAAACCAGCATGAGTGTTAAACGTAAATTGGTGTCAAACTCATGACCCATTTTTCAAAGACATGTGAAAATAAAAGTTCTCAATTATTAGAATTTTAGCGAAATAGAGTTTTAGCGTCACTAGACTTTTGTAGAAATAGAGTTTCAGTGAGCTTAAACTTTTATGAAAATAAAGTTTTACTAACTTTAGACTTATATGGAATTAAAGTTTTGTTATAATCAAGTTTTTACAAATAACCTTGTTTATAAGTAGTTTGATAAGGGTTTTATAAGTAAGATTTAAGGGGATTTTGGTGTGAAACTTTCGAAAGTTAGAAGGTTGTTATTGTTATACTTCTCCTTGTACTATCTTTCTTATAATAATAAAAGAATTATATCTCTTTAATCATGAAGTAGGTCAAAGAAACTGACTAAAACATATAAATTATTATCTTTTTACTTTCTTATTTTCTCCTATATTTATTCCCTTTCATTATAATTATTATTAAAGCAATTAACATTATAAGAATGAACTTTTTGACAAGATAAAAATGAGTGAGGTCATTGGTATACTCTCGCCTACCTCACTCCTACTTGTTCTATGATTGTCTAATGTTGACCTATTTTTAGATGCTACAATGTATAAAAATATAATTAGGAAACTGCAATATCTATCTTTGACATGACCCGATACGTTTTATGCAATAAACAAAATTTCTCAATTCATGCATTTCCATATGATTAAATAATTGAAACAAGAGAATAATAAAAAATAAAACAAGAAATGGAGACTTTATTTTTCTATATAAAACAATCTATTATACTACCTATTTATACGTTTATAGTAGATGAAAAGATTGGCGCTAAAAGTAACTAAAAGATAAAATGAATGTTCTAATAACTATGAATTTTGGGTTTATTGACTTTCACTAAATAACTAAAAGACAAAACATAATCCTACTAAATAACTAAAGGATAAATATTTTTTTATTTTTAAAGCATTATCTTAGATACCTGCCCTTGCTTTAAAACTCGTTGCTCCCAGCAGTAACCTAAATTTTTCATGTTTAGCATATGACAGTAACTTAATCATTAGTACCATAATTAATGCTTCATTTCAATTATTTTTATCACTAAGGGGTACTTACAATAGCAACTAGTTGAATTGTATGAAATATTTTCTCAGGTAGCTCACTTTGAAACAATAAGAACTTTCCTAGCCTTAGTTACACAATTAAAGTGGCCAGTATACCAACTTGATCATGTTGTTGCTGCTATTGAAGAGTCTAAAGAGTTATCAACCTTTAATTTGGATGACTTAATGAGTTCTTTATTAGCCCATAAAGTTAGGTCAATGGTTCTTACGAAAAAGTTGAAGAGAAGTTCTTGTAGGTAAAAGGCAAGTCTTCGTAAAATTTTTGACATTGTAAACAAGGTAAAGGTGGCTTTCAAGTTCGTGATCATGGAAAAATTAAAGAACAATCTAGTGAAAAGAGGGATATCAAAAGTTCAATACAATAAAATTGTTGTAAAAAAAATTCGGATGCAAATAGGCTACTTGTTGGACTAAGTAGAGAGATGAGCAAAAGCAAGCAAATTCTACGGAGAAAGTTGGAGAAGAGAGTAATTTACTTATGGCTTATTCTTCTATTATTGATGCTTCCAATGGAGTATGGTATGTGGATAGAGGATGCTCCAATTATATATTTGGGAATTTTTCACTTTTTAAAAAGCTTAATAAGTCACAAAAGGGTGAAGTTTGTCTTGGAGACAATAAGCTAATGCAACTGGAAGGAAAAGGTGTAATTGTCATCAAAACCTCCCACAATAATGTAGAATTCCTCTATCATTTACAATAACTTCCTAATTTAGCTCATAATTTGTTAAGTGTTACACAATTGATGGATAGTGGTTACTTTATTATGTTTGATAATAATTGTTAATGTGTTTATATTAAGAAATTAGATCAGAAAATAGTTAGCATTCGCATAACACAAAATAAAATATTTCCTTTTGAAGGCTTAATACCAAAACTAATTGGAGCATGAGAATAAGAAAAAATAGGACAAAAAATGGAGGCTTTTATTTTTCTATACGAGACAGTCTATTTTGCTACTTATTTATGGAAATAATTAAAAGATAGAATTAATGAATGTGGTGATAATTATGAATCCAGGGTTTAATGACTTTCACTAATTAACTCAAGGATACTAAATAACTAAAGTATAAATATGATAACTACTTTTCCATTTTCGAAGCATTATCTTCAATATAAATAATGGGCGACTGTGCAACTCAAATTGCGTTATCTTTGTTCTAACTATGGTTTGTTAATTCGCAAATCCTCCAGTTTAGCAAGTTTCAACTTATAGTGATGTCGAACCGCAGTGGTAGTTTAAATGATTGAAAGAACACCACAAGCTACAAGCAATTAAATTGGTTGGAAACAATTTAATTTCATGTGCTTCTCACAAGAAACACACATTAATTATCTCCCTCTTTCAAAGAGGTAGCTGAAATTCAATGGCTGCAATCTCTTATCTGTTAGCTTGGTTATTCTCAGTACTATCGGCTATTATTCACTCACGGTGTAAACATCTTGAGATTGATTTTCATTTTATAAGGGACAAAGTTGTCAGAGGCTGAATTATCAGTGTTACATATCCACTGAGGATCATATTATGCACCTTTTGACTATAGCTCCACCGAAGGCCAAGTTTCAACTGCATTGTTCCAAATTGAACATTCAACTCGCAAGATGGTGATAAGTCTAAAGATAACTATGTTAATATGTGTTATTTGTAACCAACTATAGTAACAATAACACCATCAACTTGTGTCTAGTTTATCTCGTTTGTAAGTATATATTATCTAGAGTGATCCATAATATGAAGTGTGGCAATTCACATCAACTTTTCCACAATTGGGGTACGACAATTACATACTCACATAGCTAGGAGAAGACGAGACAATTAGAAATACAAACAGAACAAGATAATTATCCCACATTGTTCATAGTACAATACAGCTACAAGCTAAAGCACAACAGTGACTGAGATTACGAGCACATATAAAATATAAAAGTGATGCAAACACTCCCAACTTACTATTTCAGCAAATCTATAGACGTAAATGATACACAACGAAATGCAGATATGGCTCGGTAGAATTGATTCTATTTCCCACCAAACGCCTGCACTGATGGTGGAGCCATGGTTCCCGCTTCTTGGTTTTGTCTCCGCACATTTCCCTCCCAACCTTTGCAATCTTCCAGTTCAAATTAATATATGTAAATCATTCCTCAATTTCTTTACCAAACAATTTAAGCTTTTTGGCTGAACTTGTTCTTGACATGGAAGTAAAAAACGTAAAAATCCACTTTGACATTGCATAAAAGAAAGAAATATTCACAATGATCACAAGAATTATTGTTGTTAAGGTTGAGTAGAGTATATATCTAGATCATGCACACTACTTCTGAGAAAAGGCTGACTTTAAGGATCCGATACTGTATTTTCGACCTATGTATATGCATATGCATGCAATTGGAAGACAAGAAAAAGGTGATCATGCAGAGGGATTTACCAAGAGACATATCAAAGCCACGGTTTTTGAGCTCCCTGTACTCTTGACAAAGGGCACAGGTCTCGCAACACCAGTGGATTAGGCAGTCGTTGCAAGGACTCTCCTTTAGCATGTACTCTTTCCTCATTCTGGATCGATACGTGCATGAGTAAAGGCAGGCGCAACCGGTGAAATATGCAAGCAGACCGTAGATTGCTCCACTTGCAGGACAAGCTGCGTTGAAGTAAAGGCATTTATGTTACAGCCACACACAACTCTGATCGGGGTTTTTCGTTTGAAGATTTTCATTTCAAATATTCATAAATATTAATAAGCGTGAAGTGAAGAATACTAACTGGTTGTTCCTTGGTCGACAATTTCAGCAATCCTTCCAAAAGTGACACAGGGGCACCAAAAGGTGAGGCAACCTATAGTTGCACCAAATATTATTAGTATATAAGCTACAAAAAGATCAAACATAAGGCCCATTTGCCTAAACACAACCAATGACACCTTGTCTTCCTTCAAATTATATTGGAGTCTTTACGGCTTCTTTAAGGACTTTCATGTGGGCATATCAGAGCAGCAGTCGCATAATCCCGAGGACCAAGAACCTGCTGTTTTCATGTTGACGGTTGCAATTGCTAATATTGATATTTGACAAAGTTTTCAGATGAATCCCAGATACATGTATACCGGTGTGTGATGTCCATTAAAACTCACACAACAATCGAAGGTCAAAGATATCTAGGATTCCATCTAGCTTTCAACATAAAAACTTTGTCACATAGTACAATAATGTTTAGTTTAGCACAACAACATCAAAAGATAACTTCGGCCAAACAGAGATTTTTTTGCAAAATTGTTTCTGGCTATGCACTTGCCGTAGTTGGATTGTGGTCCATCGAAATTTGCTTGCAGGCACTTCCGGTTGATTTTAGTTAGACCACAATCCAACTACGGCAAGTGTATGGCCAGAAACAATTTTGCAAAATAATGTCTGTTCTTGTCATTGGAGTCATATGTTCACATGATACAGTACGAGGAGTTGATGGGACTTGAGAGAATGGTCCTATGCAACGCGTCTGAAGTTGTTGTGGAAACTTCGAACCGAATAATTTGTACTCGGAACAAGCGGACATTTGTGCCGATGCAACTTTGCCATTGGTTTGGTAGACAGTCGTCATCATCATAATTATTATCAATTAAAATATATCTATAAAAATCATTAATATGTAACACCCCACTCCCGTTGGATCCGAACCCGATATCGATGGTGATACCCGAATCCGTGCCCCGCGAGAATGGCGTGTCACGTCACTTACCATTT
>JANQAP020000504.1:808093-832815 GCA_026874005.2 Erythroxylum coriaceum
TAAAATAGTTGATTTCCTCTATTTTAATTGGTATAATAAAATTAATTAATCTTGCTTCCTTACTTTGAATTAATCCAAAAAAACAATAATTAACCGTTTTGTGTTAAAGTTAATTCAATGAAATCACTTGCGACAACTTACTTTAATGATGTAGGCAAGAGTTGGAGTGGAGTAGTATGCTAGGCTAGGCATGATTATTATGTCCACAATTGCATTGTATACAATACTGATGTTTTGTTTAGCATAGAGCAAACAACCACATGTGAGCATCCATTATTTCCGAATACTTTTGACCCTAATGATGATTATTGAATAACCTAGAGAAAGTCAGTTAGTTAGTTATAAAGTCATATCCTATGGTTTTCTTTTTTTCTTTTCTGTCACCTACTTTTGACCCTTAGGGCCGAACGCATAATAATAGTGGGGCCATTATCTTCTACTTTCTGCATCCATTTTTAATTTCTTTTTCTCCTAAAGAATTCGAAACAAATTCTATATCCTTAGAAAAAGAGTTGGTACTAAAAAATGAACTTGTTAGTTGCCTTGTTAAATGGATCAAAATGCACTCCTTCTTTATTACCTTTGTGAAACACATCAGGAGCTCGAATGACATGTACATATTTTGACGGACTTGAAAGGAATAAACTTATAATGTACAAGTGGTTTTACTTTTTTGGCAATTTTTATAATGGAATGGCTCCATGTGAAAATGATAGCATTGCATGTTCATATATGTGTTTATGTGTTTTTGTATGATGAGACATGCGAATGACACATAATACGATGCAGAGGCTCCACTTAATTAACTCATCACTAGCTCAGTGCATAGCGAACTTAGTGTGCATGTGAGAACCTGGAGACGGTAACAGCTACTCATTCTTGACCATTTAATTGTGAACATAATGTGAGGATTGATGGAGATGGGAAAGTATGAATTGTCTGGCTTGAACTGGTAACGTATTGGATGTATCAAAGGAGACTAAGCAACCCGTGAAATGAAAAGACTAGAACTGTGGGTTTGCGAACAAAATACATCTAACTGGAAGACAAAGCGTCATGCCCTGAGGATTGGTTGCTCTCACAGTTCACGAGATGCTAAACTAATTGCTTTGCTTCTTATTCAGCTTCATACGTCCAAATATATCTCCTAGCGGACAAGCTTTGAAATAATTTCCAGAGACTTGGTGGCTGAGAACAGCCATCCTTAGCCTTCCAGTATTCAAGGTTAATGGAATATATTTGTCTGTTTTTGGACCAAAGGTAATGAAATTTTCCTTTAAAACGTGTCAATTCTCACCTTTCTTTTATTTTCCTTACCGATTCTGGTAATTATTCTTATAGATATATTAATCCAAATATTATCTATATTTCCAGGCGGCCTCTGCACATTGATATGTGTCTATCGTTTTAGGAACAATTAAACGACCGTCGTTTAATTGTAGAGCTTTACCAACGACGCCTATGGATGATCATGTTTACTCACAAATGGTCCTAATTATTAGAATCTAGATAAAGATTCGCCATGATCCAATGTTGGCTTTTTGTCAAATTGTACGATACATTAGAAATTTTAAATCCCTTACATTTATAGAATTTAAAAATCAAAAACTCATTTTCATACTTAAGACTTAAGAGACTTTTTCTCTGTCACATTAGATGGGAGAGAGGCGAACATATAAAGGGCATCAGTGAGATCAATCCTAGAAGATAGTCTCCATGTAATGACTATGATTATTCACTTTGGTCAAGTATTCTCCTTTCATTTAATTGATCCATTGGGTGCATAGTGATGATGTCTTTGTCGTATTTATTTGGTTTCAAGGACTTCCATCATTGTCAACTTCATCGGATTTTGTCCTGTCCTGTCACCTGAGTCATCATAATTAATCTCATAAGCAATCGAAGAAACTTGCAATTTTCGTTTGTGAATTAACCGACTATGGATGGGTATCATCCAAGGTTAATTGTATAATTTTTTTCCTATTTCGTATTTTAAAATTTACAAGCACCGTAGTTTTATTTAAATTTACTTTACAGGTACACAACCGACTTAAGAGACTTTAATATTTTCATACAACAGTACTCGTTTTCTCTTTTAATTTACTAAAACCATTTCAACAAAAATTTGTCAACAATTTAAAATTTAATAGTTCAAGTCTGAAAAACCGCGTAGGTCAATTATTTCGCAAACTATCCGATTTTGCGTTATTGTCTCTGCACAAATAAAAGCAAAACTCAATCAAAAGAAAAATATCATATCACACCAGAAATTTGATAATACAGTTCGACACTTCTTGCCTACATCTGTGGGGGCCTCATTCAGATTAATTCTTTCATTGAAGTATAATAGGTTTACCCAAGGCTTTATTGAGCCGACATCACTCACCCTTGACACTATCTCTCAACCTCACTTCCCGTGAAAGATTTTCACTCCCAATAACAGGACCGACTCGTGTTAACCTCAACAGGGGATTTTTCTTAACAATCTTATAACTGAAGAACACTAAATAAATGACTCAAGTGATTAAACAGAATTTAACATAAATAAAAACTCTTCAGAAAGAGACAAAAATAACTTCCCAAATTTTTCTACACTCCACTACCGCAAGATTGATTCACGCAAGAGTCAAAAGTCAATCACGACTACACCAAGAAAATAATCAACAACACCCCAATAGCCAGTTCACTAACGTAGGCACATCCAGCAAGATAATCTCATCATCAACGAAGCTTCAGTTGAAGAGCCACCCACGTATGTGTAAAACTATCAGCCATGTGTTATATAATATCAACTCTGAAGCAAAACAACAAAACATATACTGCACTTAGCACTCAAGCACGCCCAACACTAGTCAGCCGTCAAGTGGGTTTTATTATTACGCACACCTCCAATTAATTCTCTAACATCTTACGCCTTTTATCCTTGAGATAGATGCAGCACCTTGATTTTTATTTACGCACAATGCACTAAATACGTACCCTGCACCAAACAAGCACACTACACACTCACACCATAAACCGTAGATCTAATATCTTTTTACCCAAGTTGCAACTTCGTATTTTTCAGCAGAAACCATTAATTCACAATTTAAAAAATACCGTAATGCCCTTCAACTCTTTATCCACGTAAGACCGACAATATCCCGCACCACACAGAACACACGCACACACCATAAATCACTCTACCTACTCACCACCAATCAGGCATGGGTTCTTAAAAAACAAAGACAAAAACACATACTCGTACCTTTTACATAAAACCACTTAATTCACAATGAACTTGCAGCAAATTACCCTTTTGCCACTGCCTTCATGTAAAATAACTTCATTCAAAATAAAACTTCCTGCAATATCCTTCATCAAATTTACATCTATGTAAGATAGAATTCTATTCTATCTAGAACATTATCCAACTAGTTCTTTTGAATCCAAAATAATAAAAAATATGCCAATTTATAAAAATATGCCAAAATAAAATAAATAGATATATACACCATATATCTAACAATCTCCCCCTTTTTAGCATATTTGTCACAAATACTAATCTCCCCCTAAATCACATATTTGGACATATAGATATCAAAATCACAATTCATATAAACTCCTCCTCAATCCAACATTAAGTTCCAAAGAACATCCATAGTAACAATAATTCAATCATCCAAATTTCTCCCCCTTAGGACAAAAGATGCATATATCATGATGTCTTCCTTTGGGACAAAACAGTGTCAAAACGTAGAATCATAAGAATCAACAATAGGTACAGCGAAAGAATCATAAGCACGCTAATATGACAAATTTTCACCGTTCAAAACACCAAGAGATATGGCCGAAAGAGAGAGAGATATCTGATAGAGAGACCCATACTGATGAGAGAGCTGAAAAGTTTTCGGTGGAGCCAAATAGAAGTCACAATACAAACTACTAAAAAGATGGGACGACAATGGCAACATAAGAATTAAAGAAGAACTAAAGAAGACAAAAAAAAATTAACTTTTCTTTTCCTTTTTTTTAAATAAATAACATTAAACCATACTTTAAAAATGTAAAGCACACAGTCCCTGTGCCCCTCAAAGAAATTCAAACCTGAGTTTATTCCTCGTCACATTATCTCGGTCATCAACTATCTGATTGATTTCTTCATTTGAAGTAACTGACTTATCCTCAGTCTGATCAGTTTCTTCAAAAGCAGTAACTAACTGTGAATCTGAACACTTTCTTGTTTTTTTTCACTACATCTTTGTGCTTGTCCTTGACCCTTTCTAACCCAAGTAAATTTCGGTACTGAAGGCTGATTCTGAAATTTATATGAGGGATATAGTGTCCTTCGGTTTTGATTTTTTTGAAACAACATTTGCAGTAACTTGTAGCATTTTGGCCTTATGTGGCCGATAACTTTGCAAAAATGACATGTGGGAACAATTCTTCAATTCTTCCTCGATGTTTCTTCTTGGACAGATATGGTATATCAATTTTCTCATCATTCATCTTGGAGCACTCACCCTTATAGCCAATGCCTTGAAGATCTCCTTTAACTTTACCGATTTCTATTAACTTTTCTAGTTTTTTTATGCCTCCATTCAACATCCTCAATCCCTTTTCTGTACTTACTAATTTCATTCTAGCTTCACCAAGCTCATGTAATGCCAACTCTAGATTCTTTTTTAATCCTTGGATAATGTTCTTCGTGGAGAGATTTTCTTCTTTCAATCTTTCATTCTTTCTATACGTATTCAGCCATTTTTCATACATAGCTTTGGAAGCCTCATAAATATTCTTCTTTCTATCATCTAGGCCACTTTCATCACTGTCATAATCTGATATTGGGTATTGAGCTGAGTTGTTTGTGTTTTTTTGGGAATTTTTCGTTTTTCCCCCTGTTACGTCTTCAGTTACTTCCTTCTTAGTTACTGTTAAGCAAGTAACTAGACTTTTGCTATGTAAAGCAACTAACGCAGCCCTATTAGTGATTTCTTCTTCACTACCATACTCACTTCCGGATTCATTCTCACTCTAAGTGCTTCTATAAGATTTCTCTTTTCTCTTCTTTAAAGTGTTAGCACATTCGGCTTGAACGTGCCCGAAGCCATATTGGATTCTCTTCACCTTTCTTTCACCCTTTTGAGCTTTAGCTTGTTGCTTTAAGTTGATACTCGATGAACTCCCACCATGTTGTCTGAAATCGGGTCTGTCTTTTTTCATTCTTTTCAACCACTTACTGAACTCTCGTGTTAATAGCTCCATATCTTCATTCTCATCGGATTCATCTTCTGTATCATTCACACATTTTCCAGTTTCAACCTGTAGTGCCAATCCTTTGCTTCTTTCTTGCTTATCCCTTAAAAGATTCATTTCAAAATTTGTAAGAATTCTAATTTCCTTCTCCAATGACAGATCATTAATGTCGTGGGCCTCTTCTATTGCTGCAATTTTCGGAATAAATCTCAGAGGGAGTGATCTCAACGTCTTCTTGACTAGTTTTAAATTGGAATATTTCTTTTCGAGTTGATGTGCTTGATTTGCTATACTTCGCAATCTTTCATGAAAGTCTCCAATAGTCTCATTTTCATCCATCTTCAGTTTTTCAAACCTCAAAGCTAACATCTGTAATTTTGACGCTATCACAGATTTGGACCCTTCATGAATAGTCTGCAAAGCATCCCACACTTCTTTAGCCGATTCACAGGTTGATATCATTAAGAAACGTCCTTCATCAACATCACTAAAAATCACATACATTGCTTGTGAGTTTCCAAATGCCCTCTCTTCTTCGACTCTAGTTCATTTAGATGGATCTTTTAGAACTATCTCTCCCTTATCATCAGTAATCATCATATGTGTCTAGCTATATAATACCGAGTTCTATGCTCTTGTTTCCTGTACCTAAATAAAGACCTTCATCTGTGATTTCCATGCAGGATAATTGGAACTGTCCAACAGTAGTGGCCCGATAATTGATGCTCCTTCTCTTATGGGCATAATTGCGAAACCCGGATCTGCACCAACTTGATGTACCAAGTTTTGATTTGATAATCTGGCTCTGATACTAATTGAAAAACTATATAGGTCAATTATTTCATAAACTATCCGACTTTACTTGATTGTCTCTGGCACAAATAAAAACAAAACTCAATCAAACAAAAAATATCAGATCACACTAGAAATTTGATAACACAGTTCGACACTCCTTGCCTACATCTGCGGGGCGCTCACCTAAATTAATTCTTTCACTGAAGTACAATATGCTTACCCAAGGCTTTACTGAGCTGACACCACTCACCCTTGACACTATCTCTCAACCTCACTTCTCGTGAAAGATTTTCACTCCCAATAACACGACCGAGTCGTGTTAACCTTAACAGAGGGTTTT
Organism: Erythroxylum coriaceum; assembly: GCA_026874005.2. Lineage (NCBI taxonomy): Eukaryota > Viridiplantae > Streptophyta > Magnoliopsida > Malpighiales > Erythroxylaceae > Erythroxylum > Erythroxylum coriaceum. The sequence goes on from JANQAP020000504.1 coordinate 814,464, forward strand.
TCTGAACAATCTTATAACTGAAGAATACTAAATAAATGACTTAAGTGATTAAACAGAATTTAACATAAATAAAAACTTTTTAGAAAGAGACAAGAATAACTTCCCAAATTTTTCTGCACTCCACTACCGCAAGGTTGATTCACACAAGAGCTAAAAGTCAATCGTGGCTACACCAAGAAATAATCAACATCACCCCAGTAGCTAGTTCACTAACATGGGCAAATCCAGTAAGAAAATCTCATCATCAACGAAGCTTCAGTTGAAGAGTCACCCACGCATGTGTAAAACTATCAGTCATGTGTTATACCAACATTTAATATCAACACTGAAGCCAAAACAACAAAACATATACTGCACTTAGCACTCAAGCACGCCCAACATTAATTAGCTGTCGAGTGGGTTTTATTATTACGCACACCTCTAATTAATTCTCCAACATCTTACTCCTTTTTTCCCTTGAGATAGATGCAGTACTTTGACTTTTATTTACACACATTGCACTAAATACAGACCCTGCACCAAACAAGCACACTGGACACTCACACCATAAACTGTGGATCTGATATCTTTTTACCCAAGCTGCAACTTCGTATTTTTCAGCAGAAACCCTTAATTCACAATTTAAAAAATACCGTGATACCCTTCAACTCTTCATCCATGTAAGACCCACAATATCACACACCACACAGAACACTCACACACACACCATAAATCACTCTACCTACTCACCACCAATCAGCTGTGGGTTCTCAAAAAACAAAGACAAAAACACATGCTCGTATCTTTTCCAGAAAACCACTTAATTCACAATGAACTTGCAGCAAATTATCCTTTTGCCATTGCCTTCACCTAAAATAACTTCATTCAAAATAAAATTTCCAGCAATATCCTTCATCAAATTCACATCTATGTAAGATAGAATTCCATTCTATCTAAAACATTATCCAACTAGTTCTTTTAAATATAAGATAATAAAAAATATGCCAATTTATAAAAATATGCCAAAATAAAATAAATAGATATATATACCATATATTTAACAAAGTCAATATGAATTAGGGTAAAAATATCCAAGCTTTCTCTCTATACTCATTTTAAAAACACTCTTGTTGTTCAAAAATAATTAAAAGAAATACCCTTTAGTAGTAAAAACACTAAAATTGTATGTTTTATTAAATTTTTTTAAAACAAAATTAGTTATTAAACTCATATTATAATTATATTGGCTTTATTACATGTTTAAAAGTCAATCACATAATAATAGACATTAAAATAATTCTACATAAACTTAGTATAAAACTATTATAAGGTATTTAAAAATAATTGTGTATTAATAAAAGTATTTTTAAAAATAAATAAAATTACAATGTCATCTTTTATCCATTACTAAAAAGGGGTCTCCAAGCTCAATTTTTTGAATATGTGCTCACAAATTTAAAGTTATATTATAAAATATGAGGATATATAAAATTTAAATAGGAGAATTATATTAAAACATATAATTTAAAAATAAGGTTATATAATAATATATGATAAAATTTAAATAAGAGTATTATATTAGGATAATATTTATAAAATAAGAGGATATATAATAAAATTTAAATAGAATGATTATATTAAAATAAATAACTAAAAACAAGCAAACTCTTAATAATTTAATGAATAGTAAAAGTATTTGATTCATATATATTTATAAAAATAATTTCTTTTTCCAAAACTAGGAGTGTAATATAAAATTAAGTTGTTAATTTTAAAATTTTCCATTATTTTGTTTAACTTTTTCTTCTTCAAGTTAATTAACACTTATTTTCCTTGTTGAATTTAAGTGAGATGTGGCTGTAACTTTTCTTTAGAATTTAGGTTTGTGCTCCAGGGTTTCTTATGTCCTGATCAATCTCGTCGGACTCTGTTGCTTTTTGCTCTAGTCTTCCAACTAGTTCTCTTCTTAACCTTAACGCATTTTTACTGTTTTTAATAACAGTCTCATTTGTATTTTCTCACTCCATCTTTAATCAAGATTCCTGTCCTCTTTTAGTATGTTTACTAATAGTCCAGAGAATCACATCGAGGAAGCCTCAACTGTCATCCTCTGTCATTTTTCCACTACTAAGCAAACCTTTTACCAACACCCTTGGAAACCCAAATTCCTTGCTTACCACTAACCAGAAAAACCTTGTCCCTAACTAAGACCAGTCTCCTCTTGCTCCTACTGGGAAAACCACCTGGTACTATGTGATGTCTCTCCTCAAGATAAGTTATGCTACATTCCTCCTGCAACTCCGAAGATGACAACCTTATAGCTCCATATCACTAGAAGTGCTAAAAGCAGTAGCTTTGAGATGCACAAACCCTCTAGTTGGTTTCTTCGCTGATAAAGATAATAACTAATGATGATATCTATGTTCTTAGGTCCTTTCTTCATCAGCAGTTTGAGATGAAAGACACTAGTAACTTGAGATATTTTTTGATAAATTTGCAATGAACCTATGAGCTAACACTAGGAGAAAGTTAGACAACACGCAAGCTTAAGTGAGGTTAGGTGAAGTAGTCCACTAGAGTTATATGTTAGCCTTCTTTCCTCTCTTTCTTCTTCGTTGTGAGATACTCATTTGTGGGTATTCGCAATACTTTCCTTTACATGTGAATCCCTTTTTACTTGAACAATCTGAAAAGGTATGTAAACAATCCTGATCAAGGCTGGACTTTTGATTGTCGTCAAATAGGCCCCTTCTTGAGGCAAATAATACTACTTGGTCATTTGCACTATGCAGACTTTAAGTCTTTCTGTAGTTGCTTAAATGATGAGTCTCCTTTTACGGTAAACAGTAGGCTAAGATTTTCATTGGTTCTAATACCATGTTAAATTTATAATGGGCTTATTGGCCCACACGAAGAAGAAAATTAGATCACAAATAAACCTAAGTGAGGTTCTATCCCGAAACCAATTGGCAGTAAATGGAGTAGTTCATTAGGCTTACTTGTTAGTTTTCTTTCCCCTATTTTTTTGACGTGAGACATTCAGTTGTGATTATTCTCAACATTTTTTTTAGTCTTGAGGTATCTTATGAGTGATATGGATACTATAGTCTTGGGCTACTCTAGTATCTAATACTCTAATTATATATAAAATTAGGTGTCTCTTCCTTATTTAGTTTGATTCATTGTATATAAATACCCTCTTTTACATTTGATGATACAGAAAACTTTCTCTAATCTTTCTCTCTATCCATAGTTTCTTCGATGAATACAGCGCAATTTTATACGGGACAACAATTGTGAAACTCTTCTTACAAGCTAGTTATAAATTCACTCATGGTAGTCGAGTCCCAACTATTTAACATTAATATTGTTAGTTTATTTACACCTCTGCAGTGCGTAGGAGCTTATGGACAAAGTCATATAATGTTAAATCTACGTCCATTCCTATGTTAATTTCTAAACTGAAGTTGATCTCCTTGAGTTTGAACTCTGCAGATGAGTTTAATCGTCCGTATAAAAGGACAATCGTAATAAGAGAATATGAAGTCTAAGTTGCCAAAATTGAATGCTGTATGATTGAAACAAGTATGATGAGTGGCTTCTTCAGTGATTAAGGGAACAAAGTGATTCTATGTGTTTATATGTAAAAATATCTTTAATTCTTATTTTTATTTGACATTAAAATTTAATGCTTTGATACCATTGGACACTTAATACACTGAATAAATCAACCTTCGTCCAATTCAGTTGATTTTGTCGAGTGCATTGGGATAGTACAATGCGTACTCATCTCTCCTTTAAACGGCATGACCTTAACATTCACATCCAGAAAAGAAAAGCCATTGAAGCAGCACAAGCCCATCATTTGGCTGGCGTTCTACTTTTCGTTTTCGGGGTGGGAAAAGACCATCCGATTACTGCTTGTTTGGAAGAATGTTAAAATAACAAAAGAAAACAAGGCTATTCTCTGGGTATTCATTTGGGGCTCTGGTTGACAAGGCCAAGACGTTTATGGCTGTCGCTTAAGCATCACCAATCCAATACTTTAAGCATTTCCATTTGAGCCCATTAGGATTCTACATTAACTAAGTTGAGCTGCTAAAAAAAGAATAATCTTAAAAACTACTATGACATGACATTATTGTTTTCGAAAAGTGTCCAAAACAATCACCGTGGTTTGATAAATAAGTCACTGTCCCAATATTATTCAGCAAAAGATTATAATTTAATTATATTGCAGTTGGATTAACTAGGAGTTAAAAATAGTATTTAATTATAATGATTATATTTATAAAATGATAGTTATAATAATATGATGAATATCTAAAGCTAAATTCTAATAATACATATTTATTTAGTGTAATTATAAATAAAAGAAAAGTTTATGTAATTGATCCAAAATAATGAATTCAGGCACTTAAAACCCAAAAACAATGAAAGGCTGAAAGCTACTCTGTGATAGTTTAGGCTTTTGGACTTGTTGCTGGCAGCGGCATATTATACGGAATAATAGTACACCTATCATTTCGAAATGAAAATACCGGAAGGTGTGATTGGTTCACATGTCAACTGTCCTTTTAAATGCAATTGGTTAAACGTCAGATGTAGTTATCTACTAATCTAATATATAGGCAAAGGTGCTTTCGCTCGCATGCCAGTTGTGCTGAAAAGTGCCCTAGTTCATGTAACTATTGAGACTGATTTGGCAACAATTGCAAGCCTCCCATTGTTACTGTCTGGTATTTTCAATTAATTAAGGAGGCCACATCAAAGTTGCATGAAGATGCTTGATGTCATGTTTGTTTCATTTAGAAATAATCAAAACATGACATTGTGCAAGTATGGACAGACAGTCGATACTGATAAAAGTCCAGTTGTTGTAAATTGATGTCTAAGAATCTACATCCACTGTCCAATAATTACTTGTAAATAATGCTACCTTTATCAATAGATTCACAAAACACCATTTCAATTAATACATATGATATCTGACAAAATTTATTTGAGTTGGAATAGTCGCTCATCCTTTCATTTTACAAATCAACATAATAATAATAATAATAATAATAATAACAACGTATATGCAACATTAATTGCACATAACTTAGGTCAATAATTTCCCTACAAAATAGAGGTTTAGTCATAAATTTGATTAATGCCTTTGCATTATTTACAAAATTAAGCCTCGTAATTCTTGGCGGTTCTTTCGAATCGATAATTCTTGGCTTGTTGATGAAGGATTGGAATCGGTTGTGAAGAATGGATGGTGTAATAGTGTTGATGATGATTTTATTAACAGGAGAGATAAACTGATTTCGAGTGTTAATAAATGGGGGAGGAGATGCAATAAGCTGTTCTGGCAAAGGAGAAATATTATCGTTCGTCAACTTGAAATTGATAAAGGTGTTGCTGATGAGTCTGAAATTTCAAGGCTTAAGGATGAATGGAATCAAATTCTCTTGACTAAGGAGATTAGGCGGAAGCAGCAAACAAAATTGTTTTGGTATACCAACGGTGACAAGAATTCGAAATTCTTCCATAAGCACATTAAAGGGCGGCGTGCTATAGATAAGGTGAAGTCTCTTAAATCTGCTACAGGTCACATTTTTACAAACATGGCAGGTATGTCTTCTCTTATGCAAGAATATTTTGAGCAGTTGTTTGAGGGTAATGTTGCGGTAGATTATAGCAGATTGGTGGGGCGTATTGATAGAGTTGTTTCTGTTGAGGATTCGGCTGTCTTGATCACACCTTTCAAGAAGGAGGAATTTCGTGAAGCCCTGTTTAGTATGCATCTGGACAAGGCTCCTGGTTTGGATGGATTGAATCCGGCATTTCTTCAGAGATATTCGCACATTATTGGTGATGACATTTTCAAGGCGGGTTCTATGTGGCTTCAGAAAGGTACCTTTCCCCCCGACTTGACTTTGACAAATATTGTGCTTATTCCCAAGAATTCTAATCCGGAATCTGTTAAGGATTTTAGACCAATAGCATTATGTAATGTGATATATAAAATTATGTCTAAAGTCTTAGCGAATAGGCTGAAAAGAGTTCTTCCACATATTATTGCTATGAATCAATAAGCTTTTGTGTCGAATCGTTTGATCACGGACAATGTGTGTGTGGCTTTTGAGGCTATCCATAATCTTAAGAATAGAAGATCGGGAGACTTGGGTTATTGTGCCTTAAAGACTGATATTAGTAAGGCCTACGATAGGGTCGACTGGGGTTATCTGAAGGCTATGATGATTGCTATGGGCTTTCCAGCTATTTGGGTAATTTGGATGTCTATGTGCTATTCGAATGTTACTTATATGATTAACTTGAATGGTTCGTTGGTGGGACCAGTTATTCCAGGTATAGGCCTCCGACAAGGGGATCCGATCTCACCTTATTTGTTTTTAATTTGTGTGGAGGGGCTTTCTATTTTGTTTAAGGAAGCTGAGAATAGGGGATTTTTGCATGGTTGTAGTATTGGTAGGGGTTGCCCACGTGTTTCTCACCTTCTTTTTGCAGATGACTCCCTTTTTTTCTTTGAACCTAATGTGGCTGAGGCTATGGTGGTCAAGAATATCTTGAAGGAATATGAATTAGCTTCGAGGCAGTTTGTAAATTTTCAGAAATCTGGAATCATGTTTAGTCCGTGTGTTCAGAGGTCTCTTCGATCTCAAATATTTTGGGGGTCTCTAGTTCACTGGAGAGCGGTTCTTATCTGGGACTTCCTTCACTCATTGGTCGGAATAAAAAGCAGATTTTTAGCTTCGTTAAAGACAAGCTGTGGAAGCGCATTAATAGTTGGAATAACAGGTTCCTTTCGAGAGCGGGGCGTGAAGTATTGATTAAATCTGTGGCTCAGGCATTTCGACTTACTGTATGTCTGTTTTTCTCTTGCCTCGTTCTCTCTGTGATGAGTTACAAATTATTATGAATAGATATTGGTGGAATGGTAAGAAAAAAAAGGGCACAGGCATTAATTGGCTTTCGTGGGATAGGATGACAGCTCCGAAATCGGAAGGGGGAATGGGTTTTAGGGATCTTTATCATTTCAACATTGCTATGCTTAGCAAGCAGAGGTGGCGGTTGCTTACGCAAACAGATACTTTGTTCTATAGTATTTTTAAAGCTAAATATTTTCCGTTGGGGGATTTTTTGAAAGCTTCTAGGGGTACCAACCCAAGCTTTGTTTGGACTAGTATCTTTGCTACTGTTGATTTGTTAAAAAAGGGTATTCGATGGAAGGTGGGGGACGGCAAGAGTATCTATGCTGGTAGTGATCCTTGGATCCCGAAGCCACTCTTTTTTATTGTGGATGATAGGGATATCTTTATTAATAGTGCTTTGAGAGTGTCAGATTTGCTTTTGGATAGCGGTAGACGATGGAATATTGAGAAATTCATGGAGCTATTTTCGGCATGTGATGTAAGTGCTATTCTTTCCATTCCTCGTAGTATGTTTCGTGTTAAAGATTCTTTGATGTGGCATTATAAGAAAAAAGGGCACTATACGGTTAAATCAGGTTATCATGTTAGTAGATTCGTTCAAGATGCGATGGTGGCCCAAAGTGAGTTATGGAAACGTATTTGGAGTTTAAAAATCCCTCCAAAAATACGTGATTTTATATGGCGTGCTATGAAGAATGTGTTGCCGACAAAAGTTTGTTTACAGAGTAGAGGAGTTGATGTTGATGGTATTTGTCCTCTTTGTTTTTCTTTGGAAACAGTGGACTATGGTCTTCTTCATTGTGCTAAAGATATTCGATGTTGGAGTTTAGTGGATGTGTTTAGCTTAGCACCTGATGATTCCTTGGCAAATAAATTTTTGCAGATCTAGAGTACTTTGGGTAAAGAAGTAGCAGAATTATTTTCATTTGTTTCTTGGCACATCTGGAACGCTAGGAATGATTTCCTATGGTCTTCAAAGAGCATTTCTCCTAGTCAAATTGTTAACAATGCAATTTCACATCTTATGGATTGGAGATCTTTGGACAGGTTGTGTTGTTCTCATGACCAGGTTGGCTGATGAGTTACAAACGCGATAAATTCTAATGGAAGTCAGCAATCTTTTCTTCATAATGTTGGATGGAGTTTATTTTCAGATGTTGCACTTTTCCAGCAGGAGGGGGTCACGGGTTTTGGCTGTGTTGTGGATTCGGCAGAGGGTGGGTGGATAGGTGCTGTTTCTGGTTTTCAAGAAGGTGTTGTTGAGCCTGTTGTAGCTGAGATTATTGCTTGTAGGAATGCGATTGTTTATGCTTCGCAATTCCTAGATGGGGACGGTGTGATTTATAAAGACAGTCAGTTGGTTGTTCATACATTATATTCATCTTCATTGGACTGCTCTGCTTTTGGGATGATTGTCCAGGACTGCAAAACTCTTCTTGCTGCTAGGCCTAATGTGAAAATTAAGTGGATTAGGAGACAATCAAATAGAGTGACCCATTGTTTAGCTTGAGCCTCTTTTTTGTCTTCCTGCTATGTTATATGGGAAACGATTCCGGATGTAATTTTCTCTTTTTATTGTGATTAATAAAGTTGGCGTTTTTGCCTTTCAAAAAAAAGCCTCGTAAAATTAGTCCCATCCACTCCTTATTATTGCTTACAGCGCAAGATGAGCACCGAACCTCTCACTGTGACGACTTTTCACTTGATTTTGGACCACAAGTACGTTATGTGACGATACTACATTACTACTTCATTTTCATGTCAATTTAATTTGGTTACAAATTATTATTAGGCTGTGCATTAATTTAAGAAAAATGTTCAAAAAACTAATGGTTGCTATTATTAACTGTATTTTCATTTTTCTGTAATCAAATCATGATATGTTCCTAGCTTCATGTTATGCTGAGCATAAGATTATGCTGAATCAATCTGACAGATTTTGGAGTTTTAGCATTGCGATTCTACTCCTTATCCCTCATATAGTCGGTTTAAAAGCTTAATTAACATTTATAGATTGAATTAATAGATTATATTGAATTAATAGAGTATAGTATATTAATCTTTCTGGACTAAGAGTTCATTTCAAGTTTCCCCCAAAAATAAAAAGTTGATTTCAAGCTTATAGTACGTATATTAAGATAAGTTACAATAATTTCATCCAAAGAAAAGATGCTTTCTGCTTTATTCACATATTAAAAAGCATATGATGAAATCAATAAACTCATCTACATATTTCTGAACCTCAACTGTTCCTTTGCCAACTTAACCAAATTTCTATTCTAATAACTGTAAACAAAATTGATATTATTCTTAGTTATTAAACCTAAAAAAGAGTACGTTAGTTACTTCCTGGTAGAATTTTTTAAAATTAATGATTGATTTAGAAAAATCTAGATAATGTTTAAGATTTTATTAATTGAAGGATGAAACCTAATAACACAAAATAACAAGTTAATAAAATGTTCCATGCTATGATCTCTATCGTATAGTACAGGTACCTCCAAGTATTGTTTATCCCGTACGATATGTGTACTCGTGACAAAGCCCCAATTTGTCTAGGGGCAGCGTGAACACGACGGCCGCCGGACCCATGAAAAAGTGCGAACAACTCCAAATCATATTGCATTGGACAAAACCATTATATCCGCATAATTTGAGCAAGAAAGTTATTGATAGAAGGAAAACATGGTTTTTGCACCACTCATTTTATGGCTTCTAATTGATTGATTCATGACTTCAAATGATGTGGGTAATTATAGGAAGTACTATGGTCCTGCACCTTTTGAAGATTAGTGGATCATCTTACTAAATTCCAATCTTGAGGTAGGCTGCTTAACCAATAAGAATCTTATTGGTCTCTTAATATATATCAAGTTTCTTTCGCATTGTTTTCAGTCAGTTGTAACGCAATATCAAGCCTCACCAATCATAGTCGTGGAAAAAATTAAGGATAATCAAGTCCTGGATCTTTCTAACCAAGGAAAAGACAATACCTTTTGAGAAATTCAAGACGAATAAAAGTTAATATATGAATCCAATGAAGGGAGTTTTACTGTATATGGAAGATTAGGGGGAAATTATAGTAAAGTTGATGGCCAAACCAATTTGTTATTCAATCAGCTTTAGGATTACTGTTATATTTACGAACATATGACTGATTACGAAGATAGAGGACGATTTAAGAACATATGCACGCACAATAAAAAGGATGACATCAAGTTGAAATTAGAAATAAAATTCATAATTAGAAAAACATACACACAAGATGATAAAATTAGAATTAAAAAACACATAAATATACAAAAAAGACTATAAAAATTCTGGACTCCTGTGATTTAGGAAAATATTTAAATATAAGAATTAAAAAGAATAAAAATAATATAATATAATAAATAGTAATCTTATAGAAAGTGTCTTATTAAAGAAAGCTGAGTTTTTATTAAAAAAAATTGAGTTGTATTGAAAGGTTGTCGATAGGTCCATATCATCCTACCTCTGCACCAGACAACTGTAAACACCAACCAACAAGTCCATATCATCCTACCTCTGCACCAGACAACCGTACACACCGGCCAACCTTTCACACCACCAGGCTATAAATAATTATGAAGGAATAAAAGTTTGTTAGATGAGAGAGAACACGTAAAGTAACTTTTTGTACAGCAACGCCTTTTGTATATATACATATCACGATCATTCAATAAATAAGTATCTTCTTCTTTCACGAAGAATTTTCATGGTATCAGAGTAGTGTTTCTGCTTTACCTTCTAAAAACCTTACCTTGTAACTCTAAAAATGGAGATGGAAGATAGTACAGAAATCCCTTTTGATGAGGAAGCTTACAACATTACGACAGCGGATAACCCAGGAAGTCCCCTCGTAAATACGCCTCTCGAAAGAACAAACTACCTATCATGGAGTCGGTCGATGATTATTTTAGTGAAAGCTAAGGGAAAACTAGGTTTCGTGAATGGAGAAATACGACCACCCATCGATAATGAGAAATTTATGAAGAAGTGGAAGAAAGCAGATAACATGGTCATAGCTTGGATCATTAACTCGCTATCAAAGGAAACCTCCGACTCTTTCTTGGTGGTGACAACGACTTTGGAACAAATTAAAGGGACGCTACGGTGAAAGCAGCGGACCTCACCTATACGAAATCATGTAGGAAATCAGCAACTTGAGACAAGGTAACAACACTGTAACCGTCTATTTACAAAATTAAAGGGGCTATGTAACGACTTGGATTCTTTGATGTCGATGAGTACGTGTAGTTATGAGAATGCCTAAAAATCAGGGAGTTTTTAACGCAAACAGACTAATGCAGTTCCTGCTAGGTCTCAGAGAAGAATATGCTACAGTGGTGAGTCAGATTATGTTGCTAGAACCTTTGCCGCAGGTAAATAAAGCATATTCCATGATACTAACAATAGAAAAGCAAAAAAATGTAAACGCCGAGAACACGAATCAGATGGGGGTGGCCCTTATGGCTAATCCCAGCAACTATAAGAGACAGGGAAGCAGGGATTTTATTGGCAAACGATTTGGAAACAGAAGAGACGAAAAATTCTGCGATCATTGCAGGGAGAAGAGGCATACGAAGGAAACATGTTTCAACTCCATGGAATACCGGAGTGGTATAAAGAACAACAAAGGAAGAAGGGTAAACCAGCATACGCTGCAATGACCGTGGGCAAAATCGAAGTCGATATAGTTGCCCTCACACAGCAAGTTCAAGACCTGATGCGCATGATTAAGGGTAAATCCTCGGCTGATGTTAATCACGTAGCTTACAATAGCTACGCAGGAACGAACTCAAATTCTTTTAGTTTTACCAGTAACAAATGTGACGATTGTACATAGATAGTGGATTCTGGGGCCTCAACGCATATGAGTCATGATCTCACACTCTTTACAAACAAAACCAAAGTTTCTCACCTTAAACCAGTAACCCTTCCAAACGGTTCAAATAGCAAAGTTGAACATGTTGGCAACGTTGATTTCCACAAAACCTTTCAATTACAAAATGTCCTTCACATACCAACATTCCACCACAACTTAATGTCCGTCCACAAAATAGCCACCAAAAACAAAATTGGTATCATTTTGTGACTGATAAAATGTATTTGCAGGACCTGCGAACTAACGACATTGTAGCCATGAGCTAGGTGGAAGGGGGGATATACAAAATCTGAGCGGAAAATCAACTAACACCATCCACCTTAAAAGGTCCTTCTCTGGAATTCTATGTTAAGAACCCGATTGCTAACCATATAAAAGAAAATTTTGACATTTGGCATTTAAGCCTAGGACATGTCTCGAAAGAAAAAATTACACATTTACTAAATTTATACGTTTCGGCTCCTAAAAATATTTTGTGTGATATTTGTCCATTAGCAAAACAAATTAGAATGCCTTTTCCAACTCACAATATGTCAACCCAACAACCTTTTGAAACCTTACATATTGATTTATGGGGACCATATGGGGTTAAAAATTTTGATGGCTCAAGCTATTTTTTAACCATAGTTGATGATTTCAAGAGAGCCATCTGGACTTACTTATTAAATAGTAAGGATCAAGTGTACGAAACTCTAAAAATCTACATAGTCATGATGGAAAACCAATACAAAACATCCGTCACTTGTATCCGTACTGATAACGGCACCGAATTTGTCATTAAAAGATGTAAGGAATTTTTACAAAACAAAGGAATCGCACACCAAAAATCCTGTCCTTACACACCCCAACAAAATGGCGTCGTTGAACACAAACACATACACCTCCTTCAAATTACTAGAGCCCTAATATACCAAGCCAATTTACCTAAACATTTCTGGGGGGAAGCTCTACTCATGTCCACATTTATCATCAACCGACTTCCTACAAAAATTCTTTCTTGGCAAACACCATACGAAAACCTTTACCATAAACAACCCTTGTACGAAAATTTACGAGTTTTTGGTTGTCTTTTTTATGCTACAAATACCCAACCCTACAAAGACAAGTTAGAATCACGTGCAAAAAAATGTATTTTTTTAGGCTACATGTCAGGACAAAAAGGGTATAAATTGTTTGACCTTAATGCTAAGAAAATTTTTGTATCCTGAGATGTCGATTTTTATGAAACAACTTTTCCTTTTCACAATGACAACCACCACCCTCATACTCCAATTTTCCCAAATGTTCTTGATAGCCCAATCGATCACCTTTCAACCCAAAGCCCATCTCCTCCCTCACATGACCAACAACATGTTATACCAGCTTCACCTACTACCTCACCAAATGACAACCCACATATAACTCTTTCACCAGACATACCCAGTACAACTTCTCATCACACCCATCCCCAACCACCCCAAATCACTCAGCCCCTACCTTTTCCCCCACATAGAAAAAGCACCCGGATACGATCTCACCCATCCTACTTAAAGGACTACATCACCTCCCTTCACCCACTCGACGCCGCTACAACGTCATTATCCCAGGTTCGTTCATCATCTCCCACCTCCTTATTTTCTCACTCCTCATCTTTTATGTCATTCATGGCCAACGTTGACACTGAACGTGAACCATTGTCTTTTACTACTGCTATTACTAACCCTCTTTGGGTCAGTCCTATACATTTGGAGCTAGATGCAATTGAACAAAATCACACCTGGGAATTGACAAGTCTCCTAAAAGGTAAACGCGCATTACACACCAAACTGATTTTTAAAATTAAACGGAAACCAGATGGGTTGGTGGATCGTAGAAAGGCAAGATTGGTGGTTTGCGGTTATAGTCAAAAGGAAGGACTGGGTTATACGGACATTTTTTCACCAGTCGCTAAACTCACAACAGTATGTTTATTGATAGCCATCACCGCAGCATATAATTGGCCATTACGCCACTGCGACATCAACAACGCCTATCTTCATGGTTCTATCAACGAAGAGTTGTATATATATCCTCCCCAGGGGTATTCGAAAGTTGTTCCGGGTCAGGTATGTCGTCTACGTAAATCATTATACGGACTTAAACAAGCCGGTAGACAATGGAACCAAGAACTCACGTCCAAGTTATAGGCTTATGGTTTTATTCAGTCGAATTCTGATAACTGTTTGTTCATCAAAGGCTCTGCTAACGTGTTTATAGCCTTTATCATTTACGTGGACGATCTGCTCCTCACAAGCCCTTTAGTTATGGAAGTCGAAGACTATCTCCACGGTCAGTTCACTATTAAAGACATGGGACCCGTCAAATACTTCATTGGAATAGAACTGCACCGCTCGACAAATGGGACGTTTCTCTTCCAGGAAAAATACATACAGGACATCCTCTCGAAAGCAACTTTGCCTGACTTAAAAGAGGCTACCGTTCCATTTCCTCAAGGCAGTAAGCTCATGCCTGATGCTGGTCCTCTACTGGATAACCCAGATCACTACCGAAGACTCGTGGGATAGCTGCTTTACTTAAATTTAACCAGACTAGACATCGCTTTTGCGGTCCATCAGTTGACACAATTCACATCAGCACCCCGACAGCCGCATTGGGACGCTTTATTACATCTCCTACGTTACCTCAAGAAGACAACAACCTTACGCTTTCTGTATCCACTGCAACCCTCAGTGCAACTCAAAGTTTTCTCCGATTCGGACTGGGCCGGCTGCACGTTTACTCGGAAATCCCTCACAGATTATTGCGTTATGCTTGGAAATGCTTTGGTGTCCTAGAAAACAAAGAAACAAAGAATGGTAAGTCGATCATCCGCGGAAGCCGAATACAGGAGCATGGCCAGCGCTTTATGTGAAATTCGCTGGCTCACATACTCACTTCGCGACATGCAGCTTCCCTTGTCCCCGCCTATTCCTCTCCATTGTGACAACGCCGCAGCCATACACTTCTCCAAAAACCTGGTTTTTCATGAACGGACGAAGCACATCGAAATTGACTGTCATCTTGTCCGTAACGCCGTCACCGAAGGCTTCATCTTCCTTTCCTACACTCCCTCATCATCACAATTAGCTGATTGCTTCACAAAACCTTTATCATCAGTCGCCCTTGTAACGCATAGAGCAGACTTCATTACGCACCCAGGATCGGACGTGAAATGATTAAAAATGAAGATAATGCGGAATACCTTATTTGGTTCCATCCAATCTTTAAAAGCCTTTTCCAGCTGCCAAACAAGCTCGAATCTCCTCGGGACCTGTATAGGAAACGTTCATCGGCTCGAGATCTAGGCCTTTCTGTAGTTTCCTTAATACACGAGCGCTCTTAACGGGTTAGAGCTCTGAATACTCGTGAATTACTTAAGTAACTATAGGAGACCCCCGTATATATATATATATAAGCTTCCATATCGGGCTTCCCCATCACAAGGCCGATACGGTCCAGGTCCACATTAAAAGGGATCCATTTTTAACCCAGACTTCGACCCATTAATTTAGATCATTTATTGGGCCACTTTATTATCTTTATCTGGATCAAATTACATAACTTAACCGGTAATTTATTTAAAAACTAAATTACAATTAATAACTGTCCACTAAATGAGAAATTGACAAAATTGCCCTTAGGGGCAAAAATGTCTATCAATCTCCCCCTTGGACAATTATTAATTGTAGCTTTGACTCTTTTAAAAATAGTTTAAAAATTCGGTTAAGCCACGCTACTGTATAGTCGACTGAGTTTAAAAACATTTGATCCAAAGATAATGAAAGTCCTACATTCTGTCCTGCAAGGCTTTTGATATCGGAAAATATCAGACACATGTGTCATGTGTGACAGAGGTCCAATATAATCACGTATACCTAATACCTTACTAACATGAATGGGAAAATTTAGTGTGGCAGACTACGATGATACCTTTATGATCTACTATGTATCATCTTCGTCTATAGGTCTCGATTTCTCCAGCTTTATGCTAAACTGCATCAGAGAAATCCTATTTTCTCTTACTGAATGCTAAACAGTAATAGAGAAAAGCTTTATGTTCTCTAACTGAATGCTAAACTGCATTAGAGAACTCCTGTTTTCTCTCACCGAATGCTAAACAGCATTAGAGAAAACCTTTATGGGATTAAACAATTATATCCCCCTATGTCATGTCAAACTTTAAAGATATATCCGTATAAAACTGTATGTCTAATGACATAGGTCAAGATCAATCTTCATATATGCCCAATGACCTTTAAAATGCTTAAGATCAACACAAATCTTAAGACTTTTATACGTATTATGATAACGTATGATAACAAATATGACTGAGGATAACCGATGATCATCTTTATCGATAAACCATCATACTGTCATAATACATCAAAATGTACAAATGTACATGGAGCAAACATAGCAATTCCTTAACTAACAGTGTCTAAGGACTTCAAAACACCCATACTGTATACTTGTGTTCCAAATACAAGTGGGTAAAGTCCTTTAGTTACAGAATCGACTTATAGTTCCTCAATCTTTAAATGCTCCAAACCTTAATGTCACTTTTTCGTGTCAACTACTTCATGATCAAGAATTTGATCTCAAAATGCTAAGACCATGTGATATTCAATGTTGTTGTTAAACAACATAGAAACTTAATTATCACAGTACAACTGTATAGGTCTAGCCACTGAATCAACCACAGACAACTCAGAAATCAAATTTTCGAGCTAAACCGTCTGTGAAGCAGCCTGTAGCATGCACTATGCATGCGTGATTGAGGAAGTTACCCGTGTTTGACTGACACACTTCCACGATATTATACCATCTGCAACCTTAAACCGTAACCTTAAGTGAACTTTCGATCATCCGGGCACATAACTAAATTTGAATCTGAAACCAAATTACAATTAATAATTGTCCGCTGAATGAGAAATTGACAAAATTGCCCTTAGGGGCAAAAATGTCTAACAACCCTGTCTTCAAATGTCATCAAGTTAGGTCTGTTATCACCGACACCAACTTGAGGGGGGGCTGTCGACAGGTCCATATCATCCTACCTCTGCACCAGACAACCGTACACACTAGTCAACTTTTCACACCACCAGACTGTAAATAATCATGAAGGAATAAAAGTTTGTTAGATGAGAGAGAACACGTAATGTAACTCTTTGTAGAGCAACGCCTTTTGTATATATACATATCACATCATTCAATAAATCAGTATCTTCTTCTTTCACGAAGAATTTTCAAAGGTTAAATTAAGAAATCCAATGGAGAAAACTTTTATAAAATTATTACAAATAGAATTTAAGGATAAAGCAAGACGAAAAAGTTGCCAATCAATTCATTCATGAATTAGCTACTTTCAAGTTTTTGAAATTTATGTGCCAAAATTTATTACTTATGAGAGTATTGTGTTGCATTATTTGAAAGTTAGTCTAGTTTGTTTATGACTTGGCTTTACTAATTTACATATGCTCAGTACCGACTAATATTGGTGCCATACAATGACTATCTTATCAACGTGATTCGAAGTTCATACACATTGTAACTGTCAGCATGTGCGTTAAAACTATTTGGAAAGGATGGATGGTTTGAAACAAAGCAAAATTCTATCCCAAGTCTTATCTATAAGACCGTGGCCAGCATCCATGAACTCTTAACATTGAGAGGTGATGTGTAAAGCTCAAACGTTTTTAGTATCTCAACTTGCCTGGTTATTTGTCTTTTGAAAAGTTAGCAATATATACTCGTATGTAAACAGGGTTCCTCTCCAGGTTATTTTTGTAACTGGCAATTCATTTCTTTATTAATGAAATCTTCTATTTATATTTTTTTAAAAAATTATGATGCATATAAGCTCTTGGGTTTGACTCTTTCCGCTCATCCTGATCCTATTGTCATGTTTGCTTTTGAGTGTGAGCATAAATGTTTTAATCTAAAAAGTGATATGATTTAGTTCAAATTTCTTAATAAACTTTTTAAATACGCACAGATTAAAATACTAGGTACAAATTAAAGAGTTATTTGATTTCAATTTTATTTTTCTCATTCTTCATTTTGAATTTATATTTAATTATTAATATCAATGTAATTATATTTTTATTATTAATAATACTTAAATATTAGATAAATTTTAAAGACAAATCAATTAAGTAAATAGTTTTTTATTTTTATATAATATTTATTAATAACTATAGCTAGAGATTTCGTAATTTTTATTAAAATAAGCACAATTTAATAAGCAATCATTGTTTATAAATTAACATTTTTAATATATTGTAATTGTCAAAACTAATTTAATTTAGAATTTATGCATTTAAAGATATTTTAAACTTAATGTATAATTATTAAATTGAAAATGTTTTTATTTTCCACATAGTAAAATTTAAAGTAATTATAAAAATTTAAAAATATAATTCCTATTGATAATTAATATTAAAAAATTAAAAAATATATATTTAGATTATGGCATAGAATCAAAAACAAAAATTAAAAACCAGTT
>JANQAP020000504.1:832915-843472 GCA_026874005.2 Erythroxylum coriaceum
ATAATTAATATTAAAAAATTAAAAAATATATATTTAGATTATGGCATAGAATCAAAAACAAAAATTAAAAACCAGTTTTTATGATTTGCATAATTTGTGAAAAGTGAAAAAAAATTAAAACTTAAAATTAAAAAAATCAAAAGATAAGATAGAAACCAACAGGTATAAACTATTATTGATGGGGCAAGTCAAACAAGTTATATAGCATTACTTAACCAAGTACATATTGTACAAAGTACTTGAAATAATAGGAACAGAAGACGAGAATAGTGAATTAAATCATCAAAACTGTCTGGAAGTGCTGCAAGCAAGAGTTGGGGGGTACTATGGCAGAAACGGAAAAAGCAATGCTTGAGAGGATAAATACTTTATCATAATCACATTTAATGATCATCTCTTTCAAGTTCACTAGCCATTTTCTATTGATCTTATATTATAATACTAATTTTCTCTTCCCTTGGTTTTACAGTAATAAGTTGGACTGTCTCCTACGTAGTGTTTGGTTTAAAAAAAAGCACGTTGCCCCTAAAATAGAACCATCATGTTCTGAATAGTCATTTTCATTTTGGTTTTAGCTGAGGTCTTTACCCCCTTATTGATTTAGCAATTGTTTGTTGATGGCAATTTCCAAGGCAAGACATGTCCAACAAGCAAAAGCATACTGAATGGCCTGATCTCTAACTCCCTTAATCTATTCAATCCTAATGTCCTCTTAGCCACACACTCATTCTCATCCTTAATCAATTATCTTATGCAATTTCGAGTGCAAGTTGCTTAATTGTATATCAATGCTTGACTTTTATTTCTGACCCTATAAAAATGTATTAGAATTTTAAATCTAGAATTGAATTAATTATCTTATCTTGGACTCCGTTTTTTTTAAAAATAAAAATGGAAGTTGTGGTGAAGGATATTCAGTTTTATTTTAAACGTCAAATCCAAAGATTATGACCAGTAACGAAAGTGGAAGTTTAGATCAACACGGTTTGAATGGTCCCCAAAACCCGTATGATGCAAGGTACTAGCCTTACTACGAATCTTTTTAAATTTCTTGTACTCACACTTATAACATCAAACATTTCAACAGGCATCACTATGGTGGACCTTTGTGTCCTAACAATTTATTCTTCCAATTTCCCACCACACATCACATGATTAATTAAACTAGAAATACGACTTCACTTAGAGTGAACGATGATCACCATAGGAAATTTTAATTTTTAGTTTTTACGAATGCACAGAGCTCAAAATTTCTAAGCTGTGAAAAAGATGGGAGCTTTGAGGAAAGAAAAGGTCAAAGTCTGCTATGGTGTCCCGATAATGTAGTTTCCACAACACAGGGAGAAATTAATTTTTAGGAAATTAAATTAAATCTGTTGTTCATGCACGCATAATCATTTTCAACAGTAAATTTTGGTTAATATATTGCTTTCCACGACACGAGTATGACAGGTTGATAGTGATGGCATTTCTTGAAGTCATGTGTGGTCATTGTTCACACGCATGCATGCGCATATACACGTATGGCGTTGGAATACAAGAAATGTTATTATGTTTTGGCATTTGCATTCGATTTTATTCTATGCTTGTTTCCTTTTGGATGGAGATCAAGGCCTAAAAAATTTGTGAATCACGACTTCAATAATTAGCAAATGGCTCAAACTTGTAAACCAATATAACTAACAATAGTATCTTAATTACTAATATATTCATGTTTAAATACTAATTTCAAGCATATCAAAATAATTTTAAAGGCCATACACATGTAAATCATCAAGATTTTTGTATTTCTAAAATCGAGTCACAATTATGAAATTAACAGTCAATTGTTTGTATAAAACTATTTAGGGTTATAAGATCAATTTCTTTTACATTACCAAAAAAAATCTGAGGATTATAAACAACTTTACAATTTTCACTAAAATCTGCTATTCGATATTATCGGTTAACAGAGAGTACTTATGTGGACTTAAAAGTAGAACTCCATACTAACATAATTTCATGTACATGAAGGGCTTTAAAGTGTCATAGTTTGGTATCAGTTTGGGATCTTTTATACACCAAAAAGAACAATTTACATTACCCAGTTAAACCATGCGGCAAGTTCTGTATGCCTGTATAGCTAAACATGTCCTTTTTGTCGAGCTGAGGACCTGTTCTATTGCTTGAATATACCTATGTGGTTGTGACTTTTTTGCCTCACAATAGTTTGGATTATACAGTCGACCATTGTAAAGAGTGATTGCTTATTGATGTTACACTTTGAACCTGACCAGCGCAGTACGTTGATTAGTCTAATCAACTTTTCCCCTTATAGATTCAGTGGCTTATTAGGATGAAAATAAAGTGTCAGAGACGACAAGAGACCCAAAATATTCCCGGGGAGTGAAGGTGGGTTTGGCACTAGAGAAATTGATGATCGAAACATTATCAGAATAAAGGACTTATGTTTTGATGATACATATTAACTAGCGGAAAATTAAGGAGGATTTTGCATGGAAGAAACAATATGGAAATGACTGTTTTCCCTGTCATAGCTATTAGCATACAAGGAAACATTGAACACTGTATGTAAACTGAAGCAAAACAAGTAGTTTGAACTAGAACCACCACCACTACTACAGTTAAAGATACATAAAAATATGTAGTAGGAGTACTTTCAGGTCACCGGCTATATATATCCTTAAGTGCGGACAAACTGTATAATGCAACATGTTAAATAATAAACCTATATCTTATTAATAGAGGTAAATAAAATTAATGCTCAAGCTTAAGAACAAAAAGAAAAAGAAGGTACTTTTTGTTCATATTTTCAGTCATTTTTTTAATCAAAATGTGATGAGAGTTGTGTACGTATGAGGCAGGACAGATCATCGAAGTTGCTCCAATGGACAGGACCTATACTATGTATGAATTGGATAGACATGGTTACATATGTACCTAAGAGTGGAAAGAAAATGAATGGAATGCGTAGGCAGTGTGAACTGTGAACATACAAGTCAACGTAATATTCGCCCAAAACCAATGGCAATTAATCCAAGGTTTCAGTCGCCAGACTTCGTCAACCATTCTGATTGCGATCCAGTGTTGCAAGGATTACAGACACAGTCACATATAGTTTTTTATTTTATAAAGTTCCTAAAATTTAAACGTTAATAAATATGGTAATAATTGGCAACGATTATGATTCAAACTTTGCGACCCTGCCCTGTTGGTACAAACTCCAATCTCCCCAAAAGACCCTTAATTGCATTGAGTCATCTTCATTGTTACTGGTTTAGCACTTTTATATAGTAAGTCACATGTAGTTGGTCACTTTCAGCATTTCCAAATAACATTTATGATCTGAGAAGTATTGATGATATATGGCTGTCAGCTTGACAATTGTGCATGTAATATTGATCCCAACTCCTTCTGGTGATAAGTGACCCCACATGACCACTTGGCCTAACATGAACTTGACAGTGAACAATGGAAGACCACAGCTTTTCTGCACCTAAACTCACGAGAAAAAGAAGTCCCCATTGAGCCGAAGACTGTCACGAGTCATTCGTGTGCTTTTGGAAATTTTCTATATGCAGGTTTTGCATAGAACTAACTTATCAAGAAAAATATCATCTGCGTGCCCATGTTAACGTAAGATTGGGTTTCAAGGTGTTAAAGTTAAGATTGGATACTCCCTCTGGTTATAAAAGGGCCACTTATAATGAACTTATTTTTTTGTTTAAAAAATATTATGAAGAAATAAGTTTGTGTTTGAAACTTCAAATAGATTTATAGCAAAGAAACTTTTTCTGATAAAAGATCAAGTTGACCAAAATATTGTATTCTAAGAAGACCTAGAAAATAAAGCACTAATTTCTTTATGTAATGACGGGCTTAATCAATATGTATGAGCCATAGTTATATGACAAGAAGATAAAATTGAAGTATTTGGTTTTTGCATTTGGCACATGAAATTGAAGTAATTAGTAATTCCTTTAATTAGAAGCTTTGACAACGATTTATTATAACATAATAGTCCACTTGACCCTTTTAATAAAAGGGATTGAAATTGTACTTAGACTTATTTTCCCCGGTAGACAGGCATGAATATTTAACCTTGAACTAATTGTAGGAAATCCATATGTCACTTGTCCGTTTCAGCTGACTAATTCTTCAAACCTTATTTGTTACAGCTGTGTCTACAAAAGTAAGAAAAAGAAAACTGAGGAATCTACGAGGAACCCATAAAATCCAATGCCGTAATATAGCCGCTTCAAGCAAGCCATAATTGTCGTTCAAAAACAGCTAGCCATAAATAAACTTTCTAAAT
This sequence comes from Erythroxylum coriaceum, assembly GCA_026874005.2. Classification (NCBI taxonomy): domain Eukaryota; kingdom Viridiplantae; phylum Streptophyta; class Magnoliopsida; order Malpighiales; family Erythroxylaceae; genus Erythroxylum; species Erythroxylum coriaceum. The sequence continues at coordinate 837,231 of JANQAP020000504.1, forward strand.
TCATTTAAGAGTTGAACCAAAACTCCAAAAGATGTTTTATAAAACTTAATTCTATACTTTGGGAAGTACTCTAGAAGATTCTCTTTTCACGTAAGTAATTAGCTTCGTGCATGGTCCCAATGCATATTGGAAATGATAAACCCTAACTCTCCTTTCAAACATCTTGTGCCACACCACTACCCACAGCTTTTTGCTTTTTGTCCTATCAATGCTAACTTCTAGCAATGTGGCCTATATAAACAGCCCTTCTCTTCTCCATCATTCGATCATCTCAAACTCCACTTTTCTTAACATAGCTCCATGGAGAAGCTCATTCTCGCTCTTTTGAGTGTTTCTTTATTTTGTTTTGTAGGATTTGTGCGTGGTGCCACGATAAGTTCATGCAACCAAACCCCTTATCCTGAAGTATGCAGCCATTTCATTGGCTCCAATATCTTGGATGCCCAATTTGGGACTCCACTGGCGTTTCGTGATCAGTCTCTTTTAGTTGCAACCACCCAAGCCATGGAAGCCCATAAATTGATCTCTGCTATGGACTTGAGTTCATTTGATCAGCGAGCCAAGTTGGCATGGACAGATTGCTTAGAGTTGTATCAAGACACCGTATCTCATCTCAAAAGATCAATCAACTCTAACAATCCTATCGATGCTCAAACTTGGCTAAGTGCTGCAACTGCTAACCAACAGACATGTCAAAATGGCTTTATTGATTTTAACTTAGTCTCCCATTTGAACTCGCTTCCATATATGCTAACCAACTTCTCAAAGTTGCTTAGCAATTCATTGGCCATAAACAACGCCGTAGTTTTTTCTTCCTCTTCCCTATACAGCACCAAAAAACAAGGTGGTGGCCGCCGATTACTTCACGATGACTTCCCTTCGTGGGTTTCCACCGGTGATCGAAGGCTTCTCCAAGCTGGTGCTGCACCAAAAGCCAATATTGTGGTGGCACAAGATGGTTCTGGGAATTACATGACCATATCAGAAGCTGTGGCTGCATCGGTCAATCAACGGAGCGGGACCCAAAGATTTGTTATATACGTTAAAAAGGGAATTTACAAAGAAAATGTAGTGATCAAGAAGACAATGAAGAATTTAATGTTTATCGGAGACGGGATTGATGCTACGATTGTTACTGGTAATAAGAATGCTCAAGATGGCTCCACAACATTTGCCTCAGCGACTTTCGGTAAGATTTCTCCTATATATTTATAAATTTTATAGTTTAAAACAAGTAGTCATTTGACCACTAGATTCCTATTAGAAGCCGCTATTGACTAGTTTTGGCTGTCCATTCTTACGAACCTCCATGTTATCTGTATAATCTTATTATTTGTATCACTCTAGCTACGTGGAAAAGTGCATGCCTATAGTCTTTTACGTATACACACATACGTCCTATATTGTGAAGTGGGTAAGAACATAAAACCCTATTTGTTCATGCAAAATTGGAGACATTTATAGCTGCCCACGAGTAACATCTTTCTAGCTAATATTTGTCGTTTTACATTGAAAAAGATAAAAAATCTACCCAAGTCTTGACAGATTTTAAACAAAACTCAGGTAGAAGAAGTAAACAAAAACTATACCAACTTTTCTTTATTGATGGATCGGTGGCGTTGTTATTTTCTAAGTTTATTTTAAACCTTTCCCATTAAATTATCTGACATGTAACATTAAGATCTCTCCATGCATTTAGAAAAAGCAAAGTCTTTTTTTTTTTGTCGATTATAGGAAACTGGGGACATAGCTAGCATAGTCAACCATACTATATCACCTAGTTGGATAATTGACAATATATTATCTTATATCATCATATCTAGTTTCCGTATGAAAAATACGACATCCCTTTCTTTAAATCTATTTTGAAAGACTTCTCTCTTTTGCACCGTCAAAAGCCTCAAAACAATACAGTAATAACATTAGTCAACTGGTGTAAACGATTAATCACTTCAGTTATGGCTGTCCCTATAATTAAAATTAAAAGAAAACAATAATGAATTTGAACATCATGGTTTTCCATAATTCTTATCTAGAATACTAGAAACAATACATCTTTTTACTCACGCATAAAATTACTTGGTCTTCCTAGGTGTTTCTGGCGATGGCTTCATCGCCAAGGACATGACGTTCGAGAACACGGCAGGACCACAGAAACACCAAGCAGTAGCCCTCCGGTCTGGCTCCGATTTCTCAGTTTTCTATAGATGCAGCTTCAAGGGCTATCAGGACACCTTGTATGTGTACTCTCTCAGACAATTCTACAGAGACTGTGACATTTATGGAACAATAGACTTCATATTCGGTGATGCTATTGCTATGCTTCAAAACTGCAACATATACGTAAGGAGACCGATGAGTAACCAATGGACCACCGTCACTGCACAAGCCAGAACCGACCCTAATGAGAACACCGGCATAGTTGTACATAATTCTGTGGTTACTGCAGCGTCGGATTTGAGACCCGTCCAGGGTTCGTTTAAGACATATTTGGGGAGGCCATGGCAGAAATATTCAAGGACTGTGTTCATGAAAAGTACTTTGGATAGTCTTATCGACCCTTCTGGCTGGTTACCGTGGAGTGGCAATTTTGCTTTGAGTACTCTGTATTATGCTGAGTATATGAACACTGGGGGAGGATCGGGTACTTCGGGTAGGGTTAAGTGGCCGGGATATCATGTTTTAACTAGCCCCACAGAGGCCGGGAAATTCACTGTCGGGAACTTTTTGGCCGGAGGATCTTGGATTACGGCCAGTGGAGTGCCTTTTGATTCAGGGTTATAAGTTGCCGTTGAAGGAATGAAGATTGGATAAAGGTGTCTTCGTGATTTGCAACTGTGATAAGATGGTGACCTAAAGTGGCTAAGTTGTCACATACTAATCTTTGGTTTCTTGTGAACTGTATGGCTACTACTAGCCAGCTATTTGTGGAACAAATTGTGGTAAATTATACTTGTTTCCCTGTAAATTTGTTGATCTACATAGACCAGGAACATAATGCAAGATGTTTTGTAATAAAATATCAAGACAAGAACATAATTGTATACGGTTTCGTTGTCTATATGTGTCGTCAATATACAAGGATTTAGTTGTGCGCTTTTCTTATTCTTTTTTTCAATAAGAGAAAGTTAAGACTATGGTCTGCCTCAGTTTGCTAGTCATGAACATAACTTATATATAAGAAAGAGCGAACAAATATATAAGACCTCAAAAAAATTCAAATTCTTACTTATGTCTTAATTTCAACATTGTCTTAAATAATAAAGCTTATTCAACAGTTTACATGTTCATCTATTTTTAGGCTTCGGGTTAGCTCTCAAAAGAGAATTTAAAATATTTTGATTTTATATTATATTTCGATATTGCAACCATGTACAATCATTCTAGCTATAACTTGTAAGAAAACACCTTATAAGCCTATAAAATTAAAAAAAGGTAGCCGTAATTCTTTGATAACAAGAAAATGAAAAAATATATCTAGAAACAAAAAGTGACAAAGCAACCTATACAAAATGCCACAAGGTGTAGAGAATATAAAACCCAGCATAGATCTTAAGATCATTAACAAAAATAAAAAGTTAGAGGAAAAGAAGGAGAAAATTATGAGTCAAAAAGAATAATGGGAACTTTATTCAAGCAGTAAATTAAATATTTGTAGGAAAAGCAGAAGAAGGGAGGTCGGTGGTTTGCAGTAAAAGTAGAGATTTGACACAATAAACGAAAGGTCGTAAACAGAAAGGATAGCTACTTACTCTTTTGCTTAAGAACTTTGACTTTTAATACCAAGTCTATTCAGACAGGTGTTGCATGAGAACATCATGATTTGCCGTGTATTGTTAAGCTGGCCCATTCATTGACAGCTATCATTATTTATATTTTATGCATCAATCAGATTATATTATACTATTTATTTAACTTTATTAATTTATTTTCTTTCAAACCCAGCTACACTCAGCCTCAATTGAATTTCTTCTGATCAAATAGCACTTAATCAAATACCACAGTACACCAACTCCATTGACACAAAGTTAACTGATTTATAACATAATCCTGTTGTCATCATATATATATAAATATATACACCAGCACATAGGCAGGCATATGCAATTGTATATATTCATCTACAATCGAATTTGCAAAACTGCTAGGTTGTTTATTTATGTATATGTACTATCGACGTTCAACAACTGCTACTTTGTTTATTTATGTGGTTACAATTAGACCGTGAAACCCAAGATATCAACTGCAGAGAGCATAATCCGAATTGGATGGTGATGTATAATTATGTATTTGTCTTTCGTCGTTCTCTTGAAATGCAAAACTTTGCTATGTGGATATAAAAGGGTTAGCCTAGCAACTTGGTGAGACTCGTTCTTCAATCCACTAATGGTCGCTGTTCTAATTCTAACACCAAAATTAGTGGACTGAAATGACAAATACTAAAATTTCAAACGTAATGATTATTATAATTAAAAAGTCACAACAATTATTACTTGAGGTTGAATGTGACGCATGCCGATTTGTTTCATATCGATCAATGACATAATCTTATCTTATGTAGCCTTAATGGACCAAAGCCCGTTAATTATGATCGTGACCTTTGCTTGAGAAAGTGACCATACTATTGACGATTTTAGAAGCATTCCTACGTCATTGAATGGGAGAGACGAGCTTAACTAATTAATAAGTACTTAACGCGCGTTACCCTTGTTAAGCTAATCTTTATCCTCATCCTATAAATTCAAATATATGCAATTTTTTTTATTTTAAATATGTAATCTTCATTTATATTTATGATAAACAAAATCTTCATGAGGTAGACGTAATCTTCATATGATAGCCTATGTTATGTATGGATAAATATATGTAATCTTCATCAATACACGAGGAAACATTATATCTCTTTATTCTTGATACGGTATTATAGTGTGCATTTGATGCAACATAATGAGTCATAATCCTATTATTCTTTTTTCCTCCTCCTCTATCTCTATTACCAATTAAAATTTGGTTATTAAACTTCCAGACCTCTGTTCTAAACTAGCGTCCTATACCTTGACCCATGCTCCAACTTATGCACCAACTATCCTCAAACCACCATCTACAGATAATGCAGGTGTAATGCATACTATAGTAACTTAAAATAAAGTGATTAGAAACCCACTTGCCCAAAATAACATTGATATGTTCCAAAGTTCGAGGCTGGTGCTCCTGTCTCCCTATTTAAGGTTCTCCAACTAGGGTGAAAAAGTGGCAAACAATTATTGTGGGCTATTTTTTCGATAAGAGATTGTCATTCTCCCAAGTTAATCATTGGGTGAATATTAATAGGAGACTATTAGGGTTGGAAAGTGTCTTGATAAGTGAAGAAGATTTCTTGTATTTAAATTTTCCTTAAAAGATAAGGCAGACAAAGTGATTGAGCAAGAGCCCTGGATAATCAAGTTAGACCTATAATTGTTTAAAAATGGAGACTACGACTATCATTAGATAAGACTAGGATGAACTTCATCCTTATTTAAGTTAACTTCCACTAGGTACTTTTTGAATCCTAGTTTTCATAGGGTATGAGCCACATTCCTCGTTCCATCAGGTGTCCGCACGAAAAACTTTAGGAGAATAGGTTTTGCCTGATTATGTATTGAAGTTGATCTTAATAAAGACTCCATAAGTTATTAAGATCAAAATGTTTGTTGATGATGGAACATAAGTAAATGATATGTTAAAAGTCTCTTATCTATAGAAACCAATAAAAAGAAACCAAGTTCAGATTTGGAAACCAAAGGATAAAGTAAATCTACAAGATACCTATACCTCAAAAATCCACAATTTAGAAGAGATATGATGAGGCTAATGTTTGCTCTATTGATCATTTTATAAATGAGGCCAAGTAGAAAGACAAAATGCTAACAAATGATGAAGAACTAGTATAACTTGTCACATTAGAAGGAACAAGCCAAACTACTCCTGAATAAAGTAAAAAATGGGGATAATGTGACACTACAATCTAGGGATAAGGAGGTGCCACTAAACAAGTTATAAAAGCTAAGAAATACACAAACTTTCCTAATGATAAGTGTAACAACTCTTAACCCTCTATAAGCGTTACCAATCTTGATAGGAAATTAAAGAGGAGGAGAGCACTTAGTTCCCCACAAAAATGAATTTCCTAATATGAAATATAAGAGGCATTAATAGCCTCAATAAACAATAAGCTCTTAAGGATTTTCTCAACCTCAAAA
>JANQAP020000504.1:954448-966558 GCA_026874005.2 Erythroxylum coriaceum
AATTTATCCAATTTTCTCCTAGATTGATTGTTTGACTATGTGAATAGATTGATAGAGAAATTCAGATCAAAGAGCATACTGTTTCAACTAATTACAGTGAGGACGTCTACACCAGCATTCCATCTTATGATGCCTCCTTATTATCCAAAGAAAAAAAGGAGAGTTAAAATTTTCAGTAATTAGCCAGATATCACTACAATGAATTTGAGAGAGTTGATAAACACAGTCCTAAAATTTATTCCTCATAAAGTAGTTATGGGAAGCACAAACTACTGTAAACATGAAGGCAAGTTTTGAAAGGTCTATCGTAATTTGGAAGTGCATAAATTGTTTTGAAGAGAAAAGTAGGTTAACATTAACCATCTAAGGATTCCATTAGAAGTAAATTCTGCCATTGTAAACATGTTTCGGATTTTAAGAAAGGATACAAATTCTCCATCGCTGACATGAAGGAGGAGGCCTCATCAGCATTCTTCTTTTTTTTTTTTAAGACTTTCAGATAGGGATAAATTGAGTTGAAGAGGTGTTTAAGATCCACTTATTAGAGAAATTATTAAACCTTCGTGCATTCCAACATAGAATATTCATGTGAAAGTTTTAAGAACCGTTTTCTTTTTTAGTTTTCCCATTTTTCTGCCCCTAATATGCACCTCTTTATAACTTGAATTGTCATCACTAACATCAGTGTCAAAGCAGTCTGAAAAAAGGCCTCTGATTCTATAAGATAGGACTCTACTTAGATTGGTAGTTGAGTTTGGTTTGTTCACGTTAGGGAAGTTTAGAAGTTGGGCTCTACTTAGATTGGTAGTTGAGTTTGGTTTGTTCACGTTAGGGAAGTTTAGAAGTTGGGCGTGCTAGAGAAGGTTTATCAGTCAATGGGTTGCATTTGTTTGAATGATATTAGAGGGCATTACTTCATGAAGAGATAATATCTGGTATAGGTTCAGGGTTGAAGCCAAGAGTAGGATGGGAAGTATTTGGTTCATTCGAAAGGGATTTGAAGCCTGTTCCCAATGACCATAATTTTTCAAAAATTATTTAGAACAAATATCAGTTCTCTCTCACCATTTCATGGGCAAAATAATAGAGAAAAGGTGAATGGCTGGAATCAGGCAACTTATGCTTTCAATTCTTCACCATTGGAACAACCCTTTTAGCTGTCGGAGTCTCTATTCATTAATTATTAGTTAATTCTCTGGCTAGGCAGGAACTTTCAAGTAAGAACATGCAGACACCTTTACAATGAATTCGATTAATTCTTAAGAGGAACATAATGAGAGCGACCTAATGTAGATCTCACTCTTAATGTCCTTTTAGAACATCGCCGAAAGTGTAATAATCACCGATTGTGCTACTTTTGATTGGAAAGCTGAGAAAAATCAAATATTCTATATAGAAGACTGTATAAATTCGTATGTCTAACCTCAACAGACATGTTCATGCACAAGTGCACGTGAGAAGAATCTTTCCAAGGGATAAGGGGGTTAGAATATAACAAGTGGTGTTGGTGTCTGAAGTATTACCAAAAGAATTTCTCCAACAGAGAACTTCATATCAAATTAATGGGGTCTCATAATGGCATTTCAAACAACTTCAACTCTCAGAAGTTAGCCCTTCAGCGAGCTTGGCGTGAAAGTGTAAAATGAACTTGAGGAACACATCCGAAGTCCAATCCGATTGGTATTCTGAAAACAGCAGATAGATTCATGCATGTAACAAAAACTGTATCTGGATGGCATTATTTGGTCCAGCTGGTATTAGTATATGAATGATGATGGATAGCAGGACATATGGGGCCCAAAAGGCGAGATAATCACTCCTAAACCATCATTAATCATCATTACTCGTGGGCCTTTCATCAGCATTAGAAAATTGTAATTTTACTTACTAAACTATCATATTCATGGGTTAAATTACTCTGTGTTAGCTTGTACCTACCAAGGTTTCTTTTATGCTTAAAGCAACATCAATGTCAAAGCCATATTTATACATCTTTTATATTGTTTGTACACTAACAGTTGCCTTCGTACCAAAGCAGTTCCAAAGAGAATAAAGAAACACTCAATTTTACATACTTTACAAAGTGGATACATATAGTATACAAGTAACTCAAATAATAAACAAACCATGTGATGAAATGATGCAAAGATGGGAAAGGAAAAGAAAGGCCCCTTCTTTTTCCTACCACAAGTATTGAGAAAAAAGACAAAAAGAGTTCCCTGTTCCTAACTGTCTCAATAAACTAATTGCTATATGCACCTGGCACTGGAAACATTGTTGGATATCTCCAGCTTTGCAAGCCAGGTTCTTCCTAGTAACATACAAAATGACAGCTTGGCTTCACTACCCTACACACACATACACTCACCACGCTCCTTTTCACCAGAAAGATGATGATGAGCTCAACCCCACCAAAAATTTGGGCTTACATTGGACACCAAAACCACAAGTTCAAATTTTTTAAATAGGTAGACCTTCATGTTCTCCAGTCAGTCCACCTTGATCACCACAGGACCCTCCCTCTCCATAAGGGACTTCCCATATGAACTATGCTGCTCAAATGATGGAACTTTGCATTTGGTCTTAATCACTTGAACAAGCAAGGAGCTGTTGCCTCCCACTTGAATTCGGCGCTGTTAATCAACTTACCGTAATGTAATCTGCATATAATGTTTACACAAATTATCTTCTTACTGATTAAAACTCTAGCAAATGTTGCAAGAAGTGAAACTGAGGACATTGAAACATACCTGATCTTGTACAAAGGTGAACACAATGTCATTATAGAACGCCATCTGCCATGTTCCTTACACGAAGTTCCACACTTCTTAGATCACGAAGGTGGTGTAAGATTTCTTGCAGAAGCTCTATCCCTTTGTCTCCTTTCTTCAAGGAGGTTATGCAATGTTTCAAAAACTCTCTATCTGCTTCAAGGGCTTGTAGTCTTTCATAGACATGATCCACGTCCTCCTCAATAGAAACTTTCTTGCCGTCCACGTCAAATTTGACGACAGAATCAACTCCGGCATGCCCGATTAACATCTCATCTTCAATATGTGCATCAGTGGTGGCATCAAAAAGTGGAAGAAGTCGCTTCGCCTTTGCACCACCCATCTTTCGTTCTTTATGCTTCCCATTCATTTCCTTGTAATGACCATTTGCAAATCCATTTGCTTCACTACTATAGCAAGAATCCTCGTGGTATCCATTTCCATTTTCGTTGTAAAGATGCTCGATTGGTTTTATGTCCTCAAAACGTTGTTCCTCTTCATCACTTAGTGTTATGAGCTTCTCCTCCAAAGCCTTGAGTTCCTCGAGAATTGACATCCTCTCATCCTCGAAATTAGCCAAAGACTCCTCCAAATATAAAACTGCATCAGGAGGAGTATTCTGTTTCCCACTTTCTTGATGACTGCTAAATCTATCTTCCTCATTTGCTTCATGATTCAAATCAACAGATAGTCCGTCGCTTTCCTCAGCATTACTACAAGAGACCGACGACGATGAAGTTCCATTTCTCGGACTTCCATCTATCCTTTTCTTCAACATTATCTTCTCTTTTGCTTCGTAATTCTCTACCCTTCTGCGATAGACTTCGAGCTCTTTTTCTATCTCTGCTTTCTCTTTTTCCCTTTTCACCATAAGTTCATTCAAAAGCTGCAAAGCTTCCTGGTCATAAGCTGCTTGTTCTTCCATCATTCTCTGGTATTGCAAAGCTTCCATTTGCACTGCAGCCTTCTCTTCTTGAAGTCTATTAATCATTGCCATAGTATGACTAGCTGCAACTGCAGAGGCACTTCTCTCTTCTTCTAGTTCCACATATAAAGCATTCAAAGCCTTCCTGTCGTTTCTAAGAGCTGATTTCAACTTCTCAATCGTCGGAACTCCATCAGCTGCTTCTATATCACTCATGACACTTCCATCCAGTGAGTCTTCTGTAACAGATTCTCGTCTCTCAATTGATAGAAACTTCCTATACGAGTGATGGAGACCATCTATTGTAGTCGGTGTGTTGGGAATTCTGTCTTCTTCTGTCTCATCGCCCTCAGAACACAACGCAAAATGGTTGTTTATCGCTGACACGCTTATTTCAGCTGCTAAGGTCCTAAATTCCACTTCATCTTCCTCAGCTTGCTTAGATCCTAACGCAACAAATGAACTTCTTATCAATAAAGATAACCAGAAAAGACTTCTTTTATAACCGACTGCCAAAGAATTTAAGGCTTACCATGACTGTTATGCCGGTGAAAATGAGCACTAGTGGCCGTAGTGTTTTCCTCCGTGCTTAAATACGGAGGAACTTCTTGAGCTTGAACATCACTAACAGGTTTCTCATCAGGAATCTCTGACCCTATTGGGGCATCTGCTTCAGTTTTGTTGGCTTGCATTTGCAATGCTTCTTCAGTGACTTCAAATATATGAAATTCAACATGAATTCAGGTCCAATTCAAGATGAATTACAAACTATGAATAGAAAGAAAAATTCAAAGTACCTTCACTGTTTCCCCCTTCAATTTTTTGCATTTTTCTGTCCGAGTTCTCTTGAAAACCATAATCTCCATCGCTAAGAGCTTCATTTACACGAGAAAATTCAACTTGTACGTCACAATCGGCATTACTAATCGAAGGGGTTTCTTCTGAGCATACATATGGAGGACCAAAGTCTTGAGCTTGAAAATCATCAATTAATTCCCGATCAGGAATCTCTGTCCCTATAGAGACATCCGCTTCAATTTCATCTCCTTGCACTTGGGATGATTCTTCGGAGACTGCACATTGCCAAATTTATCATGAATTTAGATCAGAATTTGATATGAAGCACGTAATAAATTAAAGGACATCTTAGAAATTACCTTGACTATTTGCGGGTTCCTTTATATCGTCTTCCAGGTATGAATTTTCTTGAAAAACATGATTATCACTGGTAAAGCTAACTTCTTCATCAAAATCAACAAGCATTTGTGAAGAAATTCCATCCTGAGATACTTCTCTGGACTCAAATAATTCAACTTTAGGCTCATCCTCGCCATCATGGCATGAAAGCAATGGCAAATTTTCTTCAGAACAGCTATTATCCTCCACAACTAACTCATACTGTGTCCCAACATGCTTATCAAACTCCAGAACAAAATCCTCATTACCATAACTTTCCTCTGCTCTTTTGTCAACATTGCTTTGATTTTGCTTCTGATTGGAACTTGAACCCATCAATTCAACAGGAATTAGGTGACAATCATCCTGATCGATGTAAAACTCCAGATGCTTAGGCTGAATTTCGCAACTGATAACTTCTCTGCAGCCACCTGAAACCGTGACAGTTTGATGACAAGATGGATCACTCATTAACACGTTCACATCTTCCTTTATGACTGGTTCTTGCAAGTTTCCAATTGTCGTGTCTGATCTTTTACTCTCATCAGCAACCGATTGGTCACAAACAAAGTCAGATACGAGGAAAAAAGAATCCTCCAGTGTCTTCTCTTCTCTTTCTCTAACATGTACCTTGCAGTTTTCATCAATCCCCTGATTGCTTCCAAAAGTAACCTCCATGAGACCAGACTGAGATCTGTCTACATGATCACTTTCATCAACCTTGGATTCTAAGTTGACAACTCCTTTCTGGGTAGTATCCGAATCCCCCCAAGAAGGGTTGATCGGCTGATGATCATGAAACTGAAACTTTGTGTCCAGGTTGATATCACAACAAGAACACTTCAAAACCACGTCGTCATTCTGACTTAAGTGGTCAACTCCGCTTTCTTGAAAAACTCCAAGTTGCTTCATCCACGGAAAAAAATCAAACTTCTTTGACAATTCATTTTCTGATGAGGACGAGCAATCCTCACACATGTCAAGAGCTTCAGCTAACTTTCGGTGATTCGAGCAGTAACCCAGTTTGGAAATCTCCAAAGCATGAGCTTCACATACCAGAGATCTATAGGAATTGTGAAACTTGGAAGGCTCAAAGATGTGATCAAGCCTAGAACACCAAAGGCAGGGTCTTTTAAGGCCAAAATAATCAGAGAACTTGATGATCAGGTAAGAAAACAGAGCATTAAGAAGAAGAAAAACGATCAAAATCCATTCAAGAAGTGCATAAATTAAGACAAGGGTAATCTTGTTGGTGTTTCTATGTAGCATGGTGGCAAATTTGTTGGCAGCCATAGATTGTTGATGAATGTTTTATGCACAGTGAGAGAAAGAAAGAGACTTGGTGAGAATTAGAGGATAAGACACTATAAAGAAACAGAGAGAGAGAGTAAAGAAAATGAAAGGACTGTTCATGGAAATAAGGGCTGAGCGTGTACAAATGATATGAAGAAGAAGAAGAGAAGTAGATGGAGAAGTAGTTCTGTATTAGACAGACTTTGAGAATAGTGGTTTGAACTGGAAGAAGGGAGGACTGCCAAAGAAGACTCAGGTATTCCACATGCTCACATCAAAAGAAATTAAAACCAAAAAAGATTGAGTCAAATAAAATTAAAGAATGATATTCATTCTTTTTCTTTTTAACAGGATTTAACAGTGTCAAATAACAAATTGGCTGACACAAAAATGTGACAATCATTTTGCTCATATTCCATTTCTTTATTCTAAAGCTAACTAAGAAGATCAAGAATTGAATCCATCCTTACCGTCTAGCCATATGTATAAATCATTTGAGTTGTGGTGAAATTCATTTCGATTCAGTACAAGTGTCATGAGGGATTATGGAATTGATTTGGCTGGGAAGTTGAAACTGGAACCTAAGCATGCACAAGCATTGAGTTATTGAAGTTAAACCCAAAAGCGTTTGGAGCCATTCAATTCCAGTCTGGTTTCATATTTCAGCAGCAAAAAGAAAATGGAGGCGGCCCACCAACCATACTTATAAGTTGGTGGACCACCATCATACTAAAGCGTGGGACCCATATGGAATGCCTAGATGCTCCCTCCACTGTTTCTCTTGTATAAATTTTCCGTCTCAACTAATTTAGTTAGAAAGTATAATGGAGAGTAATGAGCTATACCGTATACTAAACGTAGTTGCTGCTAGACTTATATTTTTCAAGTTCTCGCAATCTCTTAGTATTTTTCTAATTGAAATGGTATATATTTAACTAGCTTTTGCTAGGTCATCTTCTTTGACAAAATAGGGCAAGCTTGCGAAATTAGAAAGCTTAGAAAGCATTTGCTTGTATGGTCCAAATGGGCTGTCGGTCGGCTATGGCTGCATCACCACGCACCGACCCCATCGCCCAACTTTCCTTTTGAGTATTCAAACTCTTAACATCATCATCCCCCTTTGCTTTTTTCATGCCAAATTTCATCATCTTATGCAAGAACAGATCACAGCATACACACGTCTATATATAAATTTGTTCAATTCCCATTTCTAGAGGGAATCTAACTTTGTGCTCTGCCCCTCCAGCCGACTTTTGCTTTAGCCAAGTTTGTACCATTAGTCTAGAAAATGTTTCATTTTTTCCTTAATATTTAAAAAAGAAAAGAAGTTTGCAGATCCCAATCCTAAGGTGGATCAGTTGATCACTAAGATGATTTTGTTCCATCGACTATGCTTTTAGTCGTTGTTCCAATATAAGTATGTGCTTGTTCTACTTCAATATTTCTTCAAATCAATACACTTTCTTGATGGACTTTAAAGCTACCTCTTCCTTTTACGCCAACATGGGGTGTGCGTGCTAGTGTATAATTCTCAAGGGTGTAAATTCGCATGTCAATTAAACAAAGGCAAGATCCTCCTGTATAAAGAATTAAAGATTGATCAAGTCTGTTATCTTCTTTATTTCTGAAGTTTGACCAAAAAGATCATATTGTACTCCCCTTAAGAGTCACGTTAAATATTTGAAACTGATTAGTTACAGTCCCACAAATATTTTCCAAGGTCTAATCTTATGTGCTTCATCCTGTTGGTCTCAATTCAACGAGGGACCCTTATAGGCATTATCCACCTTGGTTGGCTTGGCGTGGTTACGAAGATGCCATCAACACTAACTACAACGTATTCGGCTTAATTTTCCTCTATAATAGTACATGGGGCCTAATTTTTTCATTTCCTATTATGATCATTTGATTTATATTTGAAGCATCAAGTTAGAGAAGGGCCATAAGTACTTGATGTGGCCAGTTTTTCATTTCACTTTAATTTGGTGAATGTGCAAGTAATTTATATCTTCTTTTATCAGGGCATACCCAGTACTAGTAGTTTGGTTTGTTATTATGTTGTGGTATGTAAATTGGCTGAACCTTATCTTAAGCCCTAGAAAGGGCCACATGAAAGGTGCCACATTTTGTCAATCAGGTGGAGGGCTCAAAAAGCATCAAATGAGTTCTGATTTTAGTTTAGGCAAAAGTTGACAGTTGAACACTCCAAATCTTCACTACCCCATGTTTCCGGATTCTATATTCTACCAAGGAAATATCTTTTAATTTAAGATAGGAAATTTAGTTGCATCAATGTTTTGGAAGCATAAGTTGCAGGTGGCATTTATTGCTTTTCTTAAGATTTGGTGTTGAAGCGTTTTGCATTCATTCATAGAAAAATCTAATTAACATTACCTACCAACCGCTCCTTTAACGAATTGCCACTTATAATAGAGCTAACGAAGAAAAAGATCAGAAAATTTGGATAGCAGGGTTTTGGTTAAAATCCTTACTCATTTCTCTTAAACAGGCCAAAATGAAATGAAAAGGCCTCTTTTTTTTCTACATTTAATGATTCAATTTTAATTTTATGGAAATTGTTAACTAAACTACAACTATTTTTGGTAAGAATGGTCTCAAAATTGATGTCAATCTTCTTTTTTTTTCTAAACAAAAGGAAAACATGTAAATCTAAACATTAAAACATTTGCAAAATTTTGGTTTAGTTAGTCCAATTTAGTGTTGGCTAGATCAACATCAAACTCGTGCTAATACGGTCGCCAAAATTAAACCATATCTTTTAAACTTTGTGTGTTTAGTATGGTTGTGAAAGTGGTTTATTTCCCACATTACAATATATATTCAAATAAAAAAGAGAGGTGATATATTGTTGGTTTTTTTAAGTAGCATATATTAATGAATTGTTTATTCTAATAAATGATCCTTGTAAATTTATATAAAATAATCATAATAATAACAAAAGAGAATAGATAAAGAGAGATAAAACGAATTCATATTGGTTTAGTCGAACAATCCTTAGTTTATATATACATTCCAAGATTTATTTGCAAATTCATTATCTTATTTTTTTAATGGTAAAGACAAAAGAAAATTCTCCATATAATATCTTATTTACAACGGGTGAAGAGAAACTCTTTCAAATATTTTACTTTGTCACAATAAAGAATAATTCTTTATAAATATTATTCAAGATTAAGAGTAACTATCATAAAATATACTTCAAATAATTTTCAGAACTATAATTATTGCATAACTATACAACTTAAAATAACAAATATTCAATATATGTTATTCAGTGAAACACATGCTTTGTCTAGTCTTCCATGGCTCTTATAAACTCTATAATACGTCAAATGTTATTTTTATAACTCTATTGTAGTCTATTTATATTTAAAACTAACTCAAATGTTCGTTAGATACTTTTGTGCATATATATTTATATATATATTACTCGATTCCCTAGCATAATTGGCAAAATCTATTATGTAACTTTTTTGCACTTTTGTCTACTAAGTTGATTCAACCCCTTAGGTTAGATGAACCTTTACAAACTAAGTTAAAAACTTCAATTTTCAAGTCTTTTCAAAGATAAAATACACTCTTTTGATAAAAACTTGATTAAAAAATATTTCAAAAGTTCTTAAAAGTTGGTTTGTAAGATCAAGAGAATTTTTCAAAGAATAAAACAAACTTTCTTTTTATTATGAAGATTTTTGTATTGTCCATCATGGAATAACTGGACTTCTAATTCACTAACGATCAAGATAAGGTTATAAGAATGATCATAGTAATTTACTAAATCTTCATGTGCTTGATTGTTCCTTGTTATTGACTCTTCACTTCAATTTTCTTGAAGCTCTCTTAAGCTGCATATGTGCTCTATTTAGCTCGTTCTTTTAATTATTTCATTAAATATGATCTTTGACATATTGTTAACTTTTATTGCAATAGAGCTACTAATATCACAAAAAGTAAGACAATTAATAAAAATATATTTTATTATCACTAAAACCTTAATTAGTCTAACAATCCATACCCTATCCTTTAATAATGATAAAATATTTGGTGATATTGGGAAAAAAAACAAGTTGTACCCTTTTTTTAATAATGAAAAAATATTTGGTGATATTAGGAAAGATAAATGACATTTAGTAGGCTCCCCTTATGTTACAACAATATGTAATGCATGCTTTACTTAATTCGTGCAACATGAATAATCAAGTTTCAATACCAATCTTCTCTCTTCATTTTTGTCAACATTAAAAAGAGTATATGATATATAGATTTATGAACATCAAAATGGAAAGATTAATAACTTTCACTACCCCATTTTTAAAAACTCTATCATGTGATTAAAGAGTACATACAAAGTACATATCATGTAAGTGAACAATTTTCAAAAAACTCAATTTAATATCATTATATCTTTATTTTACTAGGTACATGCAAGAATGCTCCCCTTCCCTTTCCCAAATATATACAACACGTCAATAGCTCTGCCATTAATATAAATATCATAATCTATACCCAGAATATTATCAATATGAAAGTAAGTAGTTATCTCCTTTTATGTACCACCAACAATTATATCCTTTTCCTTATTAGTGGATTTATTAATTGGTTTTTTGATATCAATTTCCTTAGTTGGCTTATGTCAGAGTTATTAAAAAACTTTTCTTTTAAAATCAATTATTGGAGATACCATTGTTATTTCTCATTTGATTTCAATGGCGTTGAAAACAATTATTGGTATCAATTTAATGTCATTTGATATTGACTTGTAAAGTCAAGAAATCAATATGTTTTAAGTACTCACAAAAATTTAGGGCTTTGGGGATTAGTTGTTAAACCTTTTTCAACCCATATCTTTCTAGGTTCATTTAATGGTATTTTTCTAAAGATCAATTTTTATAGATATGTTCATGATCATCACAAAAGTGATATCTCACGTAAGAATTTAAAAAGATATGAATATTACGAGTGGGACCTATAAGAATGTGATAGGTCTTCTCTAAATGTGATGGCAATTAGGAGCTCTACTTCAAATATGCAAGGGATAAGAAACTCGTCTTATGTAATAATAAGGCCTAACAAAAAGTTTAGAAATGAAATGCTCTTTTGGTCTAATATGGTTTATGAGAACTATAAACATATTCCAAGTGCTTGTATATTAGCTTATAATGATCGTGAGTTTATTTCATGCAAATTATTGATAAAGTGACTTATACGATTACATACTCTTTTGATATTATTTTGAATGAAAATTATGCCTATTTTTTTCCTTAAATTCTAATTTCTCTAGGTTTAGAATATGAACTATATGTGAATACATGTGATTTTTCTTTTGCTTGGAACCTAAAGGATGGTGCACTAGCATTAAATTTTCATGTCTAGAATTAGATAGTATATGCTCATGTGATGATTTAGGTATAAAGTAATCATACTAATGCTTTTCCTTCACAAATTTATCTTATTATTGGATGGTATACTTCCATAAGTAAAACCAATTCTATGCCTATTATTAAAGTTCTTTTAAGGTCCAAGCATGAAATTCAAGTTCATATTTATATTAAATCTAAAAAAGGACACTTCGTGATACTCCTTCAGTGTTTTATTCTCATATAACAAATCATATACTTTATTATTAAAAACATCCACACTCGTAGAATATAACATATTATACATTTCATATTTGAATTTTTTTTCTTAATCTACATTAATCTAAGAGTTTTTTTAATCTCTTTATAATTGGAAGATACTTTCTTACTTGTCAAACTCATATCCTTTGAAAATTCAACTAGCTTATCATATGAAATCTCAATATCACTATCATTATAATTATTTGAGTAGGAGGATACCTCATCATTAGTGGTCATAATATTTTCAAATTTCTCACTCTTTAAACTAGTAATTTCATCCCATTTGGTTGTAAGTACTTTGTTCTT
>JANQAP020000504.1:1315035-1325379 GCA_026874005.2 Erythroxylum coriaceum
TTAGTGAATAATTTAACCTATGCACAATGCAAAACTATAGCCAATCAAGTTGTTCCAGAAATTTCAGACACTTTTTTTTTTACAAAATTGTAATTCAAAAATATTGTAAATTTTCTTGAAGGTCTTTTTTTACGATAAAGAGATTTTCTTTGAAGTTCAAAATAATTTTCCTTATTATGATGACAAAGCATATATATTATACACCAATTATAAATGATTATATAATGGTTGATCTCCTAATTCATTAAAGTGACCAACATAAGATTATAAGAAATATTATAGAAGGTTAAAATATTTTAGGTCGCTAAGGTTTAACAGTGAAAAATGGCTTAATTATGAGGATTGGGGAATCAAAGCCAATAATACCAATGAAAATCACATGGAGAATCCCATAAGCGAATATTCGAAGGATCGAATAGGATACTGGAAGTAAGAGGCTGTTTGCTGACATCTACATCCGAAGAAAGTTATGCTGGACTCTTAGCTTGAGCTTGCTACGAAAGTAGGCATCTAACATGCACTTTCTCCTGCCTTTGAGAATCAGTCAATACTAATATGTGGTCCTCCGTAAGTATCTAATCTGCCATATGCCATATATGCTGGAATATAGAATTGCCCCGAGAGTAAGCTTAACGTCATGTTTAGCTTTCTTTGATTGAAAGTTGATTCTTGTATCCTTAAATTTGAACCAATCGCCATTAACTTATGGCGAATATATCGAATAAAATCGTTCATACTGTAGAAAAGAGAATATCCCTTTCTCATTAATTATGATCCGGCTAGACACCGAAAGTGTTCACATGTACCAAACCATTGTGATTATCATTGAAATCCTTTAATAAAATTTATAGATAATAGTTTGATTCAACTTCTTTTTTCTTAAGTGTCCGATCAAGTGAAATCTTAACTTATAACTTGGTGGTAATAAAATATATTATTTTTAGTATTTTTATTTTTGGTAATATAATAAGTTAATTTATTAAAAATTTATATAAAGGATGAAAGATCAAGTTCAATGATACTTCAAATTAATCAAAAAATCTAAACGAGCAAATTAGAATACCAAACACAAGTTAAGGTACTTTCAGATCAATTCGTCCACCAAGAACAAGGAAACAAAACGGCATTTTACGTGTTAAAAATCATAATAATTAAACCATTTTTCATTGTTAAACCTTAGCGACTTAAAATGTTTTAACCTTCTATAATATATGTACCTTAATTCAAATGCGTTCCTCAAACTTCTCTTTCAGGTTCTATGAAGACAAACAACCAGTTTTAAGCAGGTAATTATCACCATTGGCATATATATTAGGGGACCTTATGCTCAAATCTTCGAATGATATAAGGTCAATTAGATCAATAGAGTGGGTTCCCTTTACTGCGCAATCCAGAATTTCTTTTGGATTTTAGATGAAAAGCAAGATCACACTTTAAAGTGAAAATTTTTTGTTACTTAGGATTAGGAGGTTAGTATGCTGAACTTGTTATATTCTAATTTATTTAAGTGATTTTGATCTAAATTAAAATAAAATCTGTTTTTCACATCTGATATTACTGTCGGCTCTAACAGTTTTAAGATATGTATCAGTACGATCTAGTATGTACCATGTAATTCTGTTATCGTCGAGGTTACGGGTTGAAGGCAAACTCAAGGCTTATCATATCATGAGCATGTTCGTCCATTTTATTCACGAAGTCTCGGCGATGATGGTTAAAGTAGAAGGCAATCAAACGGCACGGCAGCTTCGAGTCGGACCATGTGGACTACAAATGAAAAAGATAGGGACCCTACAAATTCTCTGACTGAACCACTTGTCAGTACTATATTTTGTCTGCTTGCAATTTATGTGATAAGCACATGTGGCTTTCAGAGGACTTGAACTGACATGTTACGTACAGTAGGCAACCTTCCTGGAGATATTTATTTTTTTTTATGAAAAATTCCTGGAGATATTTTATTGCTATCACAGAATCTTTTCGGCACGGCTCAGTAGACAGTAATTCCGAAGTCCAAAATTCGGCGACGAACTCCTGTTCGAAAAGCCGGAAACAGACAAGCTTAGGATGAAACAAGACTTAGAGAAGGGTAATTTAACTTTGTTACGTTTATCATCCTCCTTTAAACCTTATAGAAAGTTTTTTAGAAGAAAGGCTTATAGACAATTCAAACTAAAGAAAAAATATTATCCTCAAAATAAGAAAATATGTAAAATCAATACAGTACTTACAAAAGCATTTAAAGAAGAAATGAAAACAATTACTTCTTAACTAATTGTTTTCAAGCACTCAATGATTCAAGTACTCAATGACTAGAAAGAAGAATAAAATATTTTTCAATATTATCCCAAAACCGTAGACCATATGCGCCAAAAGCTATCATATTTTCAAAAGCTCAGGCACTTACTACTTGCCTTTTCTTCTAAGTTAGTAGACACAATTTATCTAATTAATTTAAACATTCTTTCTGAAATTTTAGCAGGATTTATCCTTACAGTAAAAAAATTACAAGGAAATATTTACAAAAGAAAGAGAAATTTTAATCAAAATTTTCCGTAGTTATCATATCTTTAAAAAAGTAGACAGTCTCAAGGAAATAGAAATATAGCTATCTCGAATAATGTATGTACAAATTAGAATCAGTAATAAACGAACTTCCCAAATATGATTTTAATTGGGACCTTATTAATCAATTTAAGCTTCATTGCTTTGAAGGCGTCCATCAACAATGCCTGAAGATTACTTAAGAGTCGTTAATTAAATTGAATTACAGAGGCGCAAATATGTTGATGACCTCAGCATACCAAATACCTATTTCTAACATCAATTGAAATCCTCTGTACCCATTAACTTGTATCTACTATGTTTCATATGATCTCATCCATATATTTTTTTGGGTCCCACATGGGTCTCATAGATTTATATGGCTGAAATCTCGTGGACCAGAGTTGGTACAGGATGGTAGGTACAGAGAATCTGGTTCCTTTCTAACGTAGACTTTAGGTTCTGCTGGAATGTTTGGTAGACCCGTAGCTAAAACTGTTTGAGTGATTTGTTGAGGAGTAATTGGTTGGATGGTTGGTTGCACAATAGGTGTTTAATCAGTGGATATTTGTTGTTTCTCAAGGAGAGTAATGGTTGCTCTCAACTGATTAATATCTTTGGTTACATTTCCTACTTGTTGCTGAAGGTCTGATACTTCTGCTTCCTTCTTAGTGAGTGAATCTTTCAAGTTGAGGATAGTTGTTTCCATTCTATGGTTAATGTATTTGCAAGATTGTTAGCAAAAAATTTTATATAATAAATTTAAAAATTATATTAAATTAATTCTAATTGCCATCTAATTAATCGTCTTTGATTATAATTTATTTTAATGTTATATTTAGTGAATCCACATAAATACTTCGGAATCTTTTTGAACTTAAAATTCAATAGGTAATAAATCGAATTTCCATTTTCTTAATGTTTTAACACATGCAAGTGTTTCCTTTTTATGAATAGGATATTTCCTTTAAGTAGGATTAAAAGTCTCATTGATACATAAGAGGTATTTCCTTGAGTTGGGTGGTTGTGCCAAAAGGCAATCTACTCATATATCTATACTTGCATCAATTTGTACTAGTAGTGTATCCTTAGCATTATAATTATATAACGTTGGTAAATCCTTGCAAAGATTCTTTAATATATGTACCATTGTTGTATCTTCTTCTGTCCATGTCCATTGAGTTTTTCTATTGCATTGAAGTTGTAACATTTTCTTTCTTTAGCTAAATTTTTAAGAAATCCTTGATCAGATATATAGTTTAATAAGCCAAGAAATTTTTAAACTTCAGATATATTTTTTAGGGTTTCTGGAAATTTTTGTAATTTTTCAAGAATATTAGGTTGTAAATTTAAGAATCCATTATGAAATTCTATACCTAAATATTCAATATTTTGTTGTGCTAGTTTAATTTTCTTTTTGCTAAAAACTAGTCTTTTATGTTCACATCTAGTGAGCAGTTTTTACTTTTTTCAAATAATCTTCTTTATCTTTATTTGAACATATAATAATACCATCAATATAAGCTAATGTAGATTCTTCTAATCTTTTTAAATTGTTATCCATAAATCTTTGATAAATACCAAGAGCTTGTTTTAATCCAAATGATAATGCGTTCTATTGGTAATGTTTTTGTGGTAGGCATGTGAAGGCTGTTAATGGTTTTGTGTCTTCATGTAGTCTTAGTTGCCAATAACCAGATTTTGTATCTAGTGTAGTAAACCAATGATGTCTTTTCAATTTACTAATAATATAATATTTTCTAGGCAATTTATATGCATCACCTACGGTAGCTTTATTTAATAACTATTAATAAATATAATTAAAATTAAATTATCTTCAAAATATATAAATTTCAAATAAATTTTTTTAATAACTAAGATATATTTAAAATTTTATAAATAAAAAGTAAATTTATAAAATATTTATTTTAATAAAATAAAATAATTTTATTAATAATTTGTTAATAAATATTATATAAGAAATTAAAATAAAACTTTTAATTAAAATAATTATTTTTAAAATTTTTAATATATAATTATTTTCCATCATAAAAGTTAAATATATGTAACAACTATTTATTTAAAAGAAAAACAGGGATTAAAACTAAAAAATTAAACCAAAAAATTAAAAAAGAAAAAACACAAGTAAAACGGCCCTAAATATAGGTAAGCAAGTTGCAGTCTCAACTAAGACAAGCTCCTTGAGCGGTGAAAAGTATAAGGTTTTCAATAAATAATTTGCCTCCTCAAAATTGGCTGAAAATGTTGCAGTATTCAAGCACACGTTTAAGATATGAATGTTGAGAGAGCCATCCTTCCTTGAAAGAACACATTGTCCCATGTGGGATAGAGGTCAACATATTGTAGAAGCTAGTAGAGCAAATAATCAAGCACATGATCGGTCGGTTTGTTATTTGACGGCATCTAATCTTTTCCGGAAAATACAACAGGTGGGACCTTGGAAAAAATAGGCCATGGAGTGAGACTTATCTACGTTTTTGCGAACTTTTGTCTTTTTCATTTTCGCATTTATCATTAGTACAGCAGCAGGGAACAGGTCATGTGAATAGAACAGACCGGTACTAAATGGTGGAACTTTGGTAGTTCTGGTAATGCATGTGGTGAAGATACCTGAGCATAACAGAGGTTAATCCTGTGTTCTGTGTATGATGTATGCACATGCATTAACTTACAATTGCGATATTGGACTAGAAGCGAGCATTAGCTGTGGCACTATGAAACGACATCAATAATCCTACACTCCCCACAAAAAACAACACTAAGGTAAGTTTCACTACAAACAGACTTCAAATTTAAAACAGTGATATGATAAAATGAGCTAAACAATGTCCATAAACATTCTCAAGCATCAAATTACTTTCCTTGAACTATAATCTTGAATGAACAAAGGGACTCGTTAAGGAGCTATGCGTATCCAGGTTTGATATGTAACCGAGCAGGAATATAGGCGCCTTGAGCTGATCATATCACGAGGTATAGAGGATGTCATATGTAAGTGCGGAAACACATGCGGGGGAATATCCGACTGATAAGGAATCATATTGATCAATCATCCTGATTTTATGTAGTAAAATAGAAGACTATCTTCTATCGCATGTTCTAGAGATAATTCTAATGCGTCCAAAAATAGTTGCACAAATCTATCATTATATAAGACAAATAAACGTATGGATATTCTAAATTAATAGGACAATGAAACGTACACAACAAATTAGATCAATTTAATTAATTTTAGGTAAATACTATTTTTTAAAAACAGTTTCTTTATTAATTAAGGATAAAATTGTATATTATTAAATCTCCTCAAATCCTACGCCTACCAAAATTTATATTGGATGTTGTTGTATGGTTTTCTTTATCAAGTGTATAATGGATGGTAGATCACAAATAATTTGCATGTAATACATAATTTAAATATTAAAAAACAGTATTCTTTGTCTTTTATTTAGAAGAAACTAAGAAATTTCTGATTTTTATAAGTATATATATAGGATACTGATCTCAAAAATGCCATTAAACAGGGTTTCTTGGCACATAAAATTTGACCCTGAAATGAATTGAGGCAATAAACAAGTTGAACAGAAACATTCCCCGCATGGGCAACTAAAATGTTTACTTCAAATTGAAGTTTTGTCTCAAATAGGTCAATTTCAACTGTTTGACCTCAGGGGTCAAATTTATTGATACGGACTCACTTACTCAACTGTAAACTTAAGTTCGAACTCACCTGAATTTGTAAGTATTCCAAGTAAATTCAATCGCTAATAACAGTTCTTTCCACCTAACTTTGAGGCTGAATTGACACGCAAAATTAATTCTTATATCTTTTAAACAGTATCGCCTTTCTATAGGTAAAATCATGGCTCCCATGGCTATCAGGTTAGAAGAATTAAATGTTTAACTAAATAGGAAAAGGTAGCAGATAAAGTCCTCTTCACAGTGTGAACAGAGAAAAGGCAGAAAATGATAAATATGAAGTGGGGACACGCCCTGACAAAAGGAGTTGCGTTGTGGATTGTAATCGTACGGTGCATTTCCTTGGATTAGGCATGAGATAATTATGTTGGCTCTCTTCGTCACATGGCACCACTGGGCAGATAAGATTTGTTTTCAGTTTAACTTGGTGGGAAATCTGAAAATGGCCAATTGTATCATGGCCTTTGCATGTTAAACATTTTCATTTTGGTACGGTAAGAAGTAAATATTATGAAATAATTAACTACTAATCCTCCGACTGATTTATTACAACCCACTAGACTAGAAGACAATCCAAACTAGTTGCTTTTCGAGAAGCGGAGACAGTGAGATCTAAAATTGTAGGCATCCACACCTAACAAAAAGCTTCCGTCTTTTTCAGTGGCACGGTGGCCGTACAATACGGAATTTGCTTCGTCGAACTAGAAAGAGACGACAGCAAAGATTTAAAAATAGCATATCAAATTCTCTGTTATAATACCGACGTCTATATAAAGGATGAGATTTAATATAAAAACATCGTCTCTTCCTTAAAGATCGCCTTTTTAGGGTTTCATCTTTCGACAAACAAGGTTCTGTTCTACTATACTCGTTATCACTCACTGCTCAAATTCGAATTGCCATCGATGTTAACGTCAAACCCCCTGGTATGTGCATTGAAGCAAGAAATTTAAAATGCATCCACACCCTTAGGTTAGATATATTCGGTTCACACTTCTAGCAATTCTCACAAGTTAGAAATCACAACTGAACAGCCATCAAGTGAGTACTGGTACAAGAAAACAGGACAAAGTGCAAATAACATCAAAAAGATGCTTATTTTATTCAACTGAGGAACCAAAATTATTCAAAATCGTCAAGCTTTCTGGCAGGCAGTAAGCAACCACCACCAACCAAATTTGACAATATAAACGAAACTGAAAACAAAATTCCTTCTCTGGAAGCATTAATCAATGAGAAGAAATCTTGAGGTTGAGAGACTTGTTAATCCACGCCTTCCAACTCCCACTTCCCTTCTGGGGGCTCATAGTTGATTTTGCATCCTCTGCCAACTTCTCAGTCTCGGGCTTCTTGCATAGCATGAAATTGCGAGCTCCCATTGATCCAATTGTCTCCCATGGACTCATAGCTGCAACCAATTTAACAAAGGAATTCCAACTCAAATTAATGAATTCCCAATACCTTAATATTAAACTTTTGCTTAAAACACAAGAAAACATTACGACAATTCTAATCGAATCCAACTAGGAAACACGGAATATTTCAGAATCCCAACTAAATAAGGAGGCTTTATAAAAATATCTTAAATCAAAGCCTGGTCTTGAAATTGCTTACCACCAGACCCAGAAGTGGGACAATAGAGTGAGAAATCATTGAAATCAGAACCAAGAACAGGAAGACGACCCGCACGAGCGTATGATTTCAAACAAGTATCAATGACAGCGGCAACAAGCTCATCTTCATTCACCACAAATCGGATCGGACCAGCACTGCCCAACACCGTCACGCTAATCAAAAGCCTATTGCTCTTTGCAGCCTGGCTCTTCTTCTGTTTGTAAAGCAACATCTTTTTTCTTCTTTTCTTTTTCTTTCAACAAAGCAAAGAGATCTAAATTCAAACAATTACCAACAGAAACAACACAAAACCCCTCAATCGCGATCTGGGCAGAATTCTTCGCCCAAGAAAAAGACCTTTAATATAGATCAAAAGAATGTGATTGCAGAAATCGGAAAAATAAAAAGAGAGTATTCTAAGGAAAAAGAAATATTTTCTTCGGAGGAAAGCTAACGAGTTCAGGGGTCAACACCGAGGCAGCGATAGTACCAGCCTTCTTTGCAAGAGCCGAAAGCGAAAGCAGAAGCCGCAGAAACAACGCCCACCCTTGATTTACAGAGGGAGAGCATGTAATCGCTACTACCTAAGATTTCCACCATTCACGAAGATCTTTGTCTTTTATGTGATAACCAATCTGAAAGCCAACAAAAACCCGAAAGCCTAAAACTTTTTCCGTCTTCTGGGTGGATCTAGAATAAGAGAAGAACGAGATAGAAAGACAGATGCTGCGTTCCAGAGTCGCTTAGAACAGGAGGAACAAAGGTTAATTGAAGGGTAAGGATGCTAAGGGTATATATAGTGCAATAGGGCATGAGGCGGTGTTCTATGCTTTAGGGCTGAGGCTTGTTTTATCCGTGTGTGAGCTGACTATGTCTTGGTTTTCCTTTTCCGTGTTTATTATTGTTATATAAAACCAACCTTATTTCTCAAATTTATTATCTGGCAAAGGCTAAGTAACTTCCTTCCTTTTTCAGTTTTCTACTCTTCTACTATTGGAATCCTTGTCCTACTTTATAACTGTACTAATTCGTTGTTCAAAAAATGTATTACTATTGCTAATAATGTGATACATTTTATATACATCATTGTTTCTAAAGTGTTATCGATTTTATAAAAGTGAAAAGAATCATCTCTTTCAATACGGCAGTTGCATTTTTCTAACAAGGCATGTAATAGGAATTAAGACCAAGCTATATATTTATATCTAAATATTCTTAACTGTCAATACCAAAACAGTTGAGTAAATCTAGAAGTATTAAACGGAGGCGTGAACATACTATTAAAAGGAGGCGTGAACATACTACCTAAGATTTCCACCATTCACGAAGATCTTTGTCTTTTATGTGATAACCAATCTGAAAGCCAACAAAAACTCGAAAGCCTAAAACTTTTTCCGTCTTCTGGGTGGATCGAGAATAAGAGAAGAACGAGATAGAAAGACAGATGCTGCGTTCCAGAGTCGCTTAGAACAGGAAGAACAAAGGTTAATTGACGGGTAAGGATGCTAAGGGTATATATAGTGCAATAAGGCATGAGGCGGTGTTGTATGCTTTAGGGCCGAGGCTTGTTTTATCCGTGTGTGGAGTTTATTATTGTTATATAAAACCAACCTTATTTCTCTAATTTATTATCACGCAAAAGCTAACTTCCTTCCTTTTTCTACTCTTCTACTATTGGAATCCTTGTCCTACTTTATAACTGTACTAATTCGTTGTTCAAAAAATGTATTACTATTGCTAATAATGTGATACATGTTATACATAATTGTTTCTAAAGTGTTATCGATTTTATAAAAGTGAAAAGAATCATCGCTTTCAATACGTCAATTGCATTTTTCTAACAAGGCAGGTAATAGGAATTAAGACCACGCTATATATTTATATCTAAATATTCCTAACAGTCAATACCAAAACAGTAAGTAAATCTAGAAGTATTAAAAGGAGGCGTGAACATAGTATTGACAAATGACCCGCTAATTACCTTGGAAATTTGAAATACAAGCATGCCTGCCAAAAGTGGCGTTATTGTTCGAGTGCTTAAAGGTCAAGGACGCAGCATCCGACGTGATGATATTTATAAACAATAAAAAAATACTTCCCCATGTTCGATATCGATGGTCCACAGAGCTTGGGAACAAAGTTTTCTTTACTGATTATATTCGATTTAGGAGCATATTGTCAAAAACCCAATTACGAAGGCTAGTCCTTGAGGTGCAAGACAAGAGTACTTCACCAGGATTGAGCGTTGATTTGGCATCAGCCTACTCATAGTATTATTCTAAATTAGCTGGCTGCCTTCAATTTAACTGGTGCTAAACCTGGTCAATTTAATATTTTTGATCCATCGTTGTCAAAATATTGAATGTCAGATTGATCATACTGTCATTTTGGAGATCCGTCTTATATTTAAAATTTTATTTAATGCATATTTAAGAATAGCTATTATAAAAGAAAAAAGTTTAAATCGTT
>JANQAP020000504.1:1347063-1359371 GCA_026874005.2 Erythroxylum coriaceum
CTACATATGGTCTTTATTGACTTAGAGAAGGCATATGATAGTGTGCCAAGAGAAGTCATTTGGAGATGTTTAGAAGCAAAGAACGTTACTAGTACCTATGTCAGGACTATAAAGGATATGTACAAGGCCGCTAGAACTTGTGTGTGCACGCCAGTGGGAGAGACAAAATATTTTCTGGTAGATATAAGGTTGCATCAAGGTTCAGCTTTAAGCCCGTTTCTTTTTGTGATGATAATAGATGTAATCACGCAGGACATACAAGATGAGGTGCCGTGGTGTATGTTGTTCGCAGATGACATTGTATTGGTCGAAGAGATGAAAGCAGAAGTTAATAGGAAGCTCGAGATGTGGCGACAGACTCTGGAGTCAAACGGTCTGCGGTTAAGTAGATCGAAGACCGAGTACATGGCATGCGATTTTGCATAGAGTTCAGAGGACGACGGACAAGACGTTCGGATTGGAACTCACGCGATAACCCAAAAGGATAGTTTTAAATATCTAGGCTCTATCATACGAGAGGATGGAGATGTTGAGAGCGATGTAATTCATCGCATCCAAGCTGAATGGGTGAAATGGAGAGCGACAACTGGAGTCCTATGTGATAGGAAATTTCCACTAAGGCTAAAAGAAAAATTCTATAGGACGGCCATACGACCGGCTATGCTTTATGGCTCTGAATGTCAGCCCATGAGGGTGGCGCAAGTGCGAAAGTTTGAAGTAGCAGAGATGAAAATGTTGAGATGGATGTGTGGTTGTACAATGTTAGATAGAATACCGAATAGGGAGTACAGAGAGAAATTAGGCATCGCGGCTATTAGTGACAAGTTGAGGGAGTGGTGATTGCGATGGTTGGGACACGTGCGCAGGAGAAGTGTGACGGAAACAGTCAAGCGAGTTGAAGGGATCCAAGTCGAAGGAAAGCGAGGTCGAGGGAGGCTAAGGAGGGCATGGGAGGAGCAGATCAGATTGAACCTACAGGCGCTAAATCTATCTGAGGATATGACATCAGATAGAAACAGTTGGTGACGCAGAATTTCGATATTAGACGTATAGGGCGAGCAGGGGCGTGAGGGGTAAAGCGGGCTTTAGATTGCTCTGAGAACATGACTTGTGATATGAAGTGTGGGTGACAAAGATCTACAGGTCGATCCTTAGAGTGGTCTACAGTAGTAAATGTAATACGTGTTTATTTTTGTTTATTGTTTCAACCTGTCATTCACAGAGTCGAAGGGCTACAAATTGGCTGTAGACTCCTAGTTCGGCAGATAGCCTGTATACCGACCGACCGTACTTCCGAACGACTGCTTGCCTTCCTACTGAAGCCCCATGAGGATACGACCTCTGCCTAGGATAAGTAGAAAACGTTTAGGGTGGGATTAGAGTCTCATATAAGAGATGATTAGGTTTTACCTCTACTATAATAGATAGTAGACGTTAGATCAGGAATAGGTCATATAGTAAGTGTATATGTATATAAATATGTATGTAATTAGAGATATTATTTACCTAGTGTACTTTTATTTTCTTGGTATTTATTTTATTTTATTAGTTTTTTTATCCAGCTACTTTCTTGATTCTAATCTTTATATATTTCTGCTTATGCCTGCTCACCTATTTAAATCTTCATGTATTTATGTATTTATGTATTTATATATTTTTATTTTCATGTGCATTCTATAGGTTATAGTCTCCATGCATATACATATATTATTATACTTATACAGGGATGTTCTTGCATTGGTCTAGTTTGTCTGTTGTGTGTGTTTGTGTTTGTTTTTGTGCCTGTTTTTGTTGTCTGTGTTTGTTTGTTCGTGTCTGTTTGTTTGTTGTTATTTGTTTTGCTCTTACCTTAGCCGGGGGTCTATAAGGAAACAGTCTCTGTATCTCTATCGGAGATGCGGGCATGACTGCGTATATCTTACCCTCCCCATACCCTGCTTAGGTGGGAATTTGGGAATGTTTAGTTTGGTTTGGTTTACAAAGATAATTACATGTAAATTCATGATCAAGATAATGCGACCTTTTCTGTTCAGGAAAAGGTTTACATGTATTTGGTGGTGGGCTGGCAAGAGTATACATGTATTTGGTGGTGGGCTGACAAGAGAAAGCATACTCTTTTATACTCTTGTCGCGGTGTCCT
Organism: Erythroxylum coriaceum; assembly: GCA_026874005.2. Taxonomy (NCBI): domain Eukaryota; kingdom Viridiplantae; phylum Streptophyta; class Magnoliopsida; order Malpighiales; family Erythroxylaceae; genus Erythroxylum; species Erythroxylum coriaceum. The sequence continues at coordinate 1,349,204 of JANQAP020000504.1, forward strand.
GATCATGAATTTACAACATCTAAAATTTGTATAAAAAAATAGTTACTTAACGTTGATTTGGAGCTTTTGGGTAATGGTTACTACTGCTGTATTTGTTGGGGTGACAATAGAAAGCATTCGGGGATGATGGTAACTTTACAACCACATCTAGAATTTGTATAAAATGATAGTTACTTAACGTTGATTTGGAGCTTTTGGGTAATGGTTACTAGTGCTGTATTTGGTAGGGTGACAATAGAAAGCATTCCGGGATGATGGTAACTTAAAACAATAAAAGCTAAAAACTACAAACCAACGCTGGGTATTGTGATCATGATCACTTTGGTTGCTTTTTAATGGACGTTAGATTAACGTCCTTTCGGAAGTGTGTTTTGTAACATCAACTCTAGCCTTTACGTGTATATAAATTACTAATTTTCACACTCTTGTGGATATGGTTACTTGGGCGGCCTTACAATACGTATGAGTTGAGATCATTTTAAAATTACATATAATTACACTGTTAAACTTTACTAAAGGTACGTTTGATGATTAGAAAAAGAAGACGTAAAAATAGGGATGCAACTTACATTCCTTAATTTTTGCTTGTTTGGTTGCTAATAATGGATAAGAAAAGAATTGACAATAAATTTTAAATAATTATGAATTTTTATTTCTAAGGTCGATGCGGATATAATCTGAAATATTAGAAATGACAAATAAACGTAGGTAATACAATCTTGGTGTATCTTTAGTGATCTTTTCTGATTTGTGCATATCTGTATATTATGTTAGTTTCCATGTTTGGCGAGATGTTATTATTTTTAGGGAGTGAAGTTAGGCATAATTATAGGCTTGTTTACAGGATTTTAGGTTGGGGAGATTGGCAGGGTTGTATGCCTATTTGTTAGACTCGTTTCTTGTATATTTTGATTAGTAGAAGTAATACAAACAGAAACAACATGCCTTGGCTACCAATCTTTGTTCCTATATGGTACCAGAGCTATCTTCATAATTTCATATAAACTTGGTTGGTGGCCATGGTAAATGAAAAGGATAATGGTGGTGAAAGCAAGAAAATTATTTCTCCATACTACCTTGGATTGAATGATAATCCAGGAAACTTGATTACACAGGTTCAACTGAGAGGAGACAATTATAATGAATGGTCTCAGTCCATGTAGACGGCGTTTTGGGCAAAGAAGAAATTTGGATTCATTGATGGGTCGGTCTCTCAGCCACCCGAGGGGTCTAGTGATTTAGAGGACTGGTGGATCGTGAATGACGGTGTCGTGGATTTTCAACACCATTGAGTCGACTTTAAGATCAACTATTACCCACATGGAGATTGCAAAGAACCTATGGGATGATATGAGATAACGTTTCTTTATTGCAAATGGTCCATGGGTACAACAATTGAAAGCCGAAATTGTGAACTGCAACCAAAAGGGCCTTGCGATTATGATGTACTATGGGAGATTGAAATAAATTTGGGATGAGTTGACAAATTACGAACATATTCCAACTTGCAAATGCAAAGGTTGAAAATGTGATTTGGTGACGCAACTTGAGAAAAGGAGTGAAGAGGAGAGGGTCCATCAATTCTTGGTGGGGTTGGATGACGCCTTGTATGGTAATGTTAGATCCAACATTCTCAACATGGATCGATTACCCAGTCTCAACAAGGGATATTCCATGGTGATTCAAGAAGAGCAGGTGCGTACGATAACCCGTGCAACAAAGGAAAGGGCAAAATCAATTGCCTTAGCAATACAAGCAAATTAGAGTAACAAAAAGCTTACAAGCACTGTGAAAAATAAACTAAGTGACTTGCACAACGTTGTCAAGGGAAGGGACATGATGCTGCAAGTATTTTTCAGCTTATTAGGTACCTTGATTGGTAGGGGGATAGGCCAAGAACATCAGGCAAGGGGGTTGGATGTGGCCGAGGGAGTCTAGCTATTGGTATAGAAGAACAAAATCACGGCAGTAGAGCACCGGCAAATGTTGCTTAAACTCTAGGGCAGCAGATGACAAAATCCGACCTCAATGATGGAAATCGTGGGAGTATGGCTGGAATTACAAGTGATCAATAGGACAGCCTCATGCAATTATTGAACTCCTGTAAAGTTGGTAGTAGCAAAAAACTGACAGGTACGAATTGGATCATTGACACAGGAGCATCTCATCACATGACTGGAAATTATAGTTGATTGATGCAAAGGTCGTGAATCACTGTACTGTAGGCTGGCCTGATGGCAAGTAAACAAGAGCTACCAAAGAAGAGGTTGTAATCTTGAATAAACACTTGATGTTGAAGAATTTTTTTTATGTGCCAAAATTAAATTGGAATTTAATCTCCGCTTCATAATTGCTAAATAAGACCAAATGTAGTATCCAATTCACTAACAAAACTTGTGTTATACAGGACCGCACTACGAGGATGGTGATTAGTGCGGGTGAGCTATGTGAGTGGCTATACTACTTCTAAGGAGGGGGTTTAGCAAAGGCTCACAAGGCAAGTGGTATGGACCTTTTAGAATTGTGGCATAAGATATTAGGACACCCATCTCATAAATTGATTAGTTTGCTTCCTGTCATGGACAAAAGTATTGGTAATAATAAAGAAAATAAGATATGTGAAACATGTCTTAGAGCAAAACAGAGTAATGATAATTTTGTTTCTAGTATAAGTAAAGCAAAAGAATTTTTTGAATTAATTTATTGTGATTTATGGGGACCTTATAAAAGTGTTGCTTCTTATGGTGCTTCATATTTTTTAATCATTGTTGATGATTTTTCCAAACCTGTTTGGATATATTTACTTAATGATAAAGTTAAGTGGGTTGAACTCTATGCAATTTTTTTGTTATAACTGAAAGACAATATAATAAAAGAGTAAAAATTGTTAGGAGTAATAACGCTACATAATTTCATTTGAAAGACTATTTCCAAGAACATTGTATAGTACACCAAACTTCTTTTGTTGACACGCCACAACAAAATAGACGAGTAAAGCGAAAACAGAGGCACATTTTGAATGTAGCAAGGGTGTTAAGATTCTAAACTAATCTTCCTATTGAGTTACAGGGGGGAATGCATTCTCACAGCAAGATACCTTATTAATCGAGCACCTTCCATGCATTTAAAAGGTAAGACTCCCTATAAGGTATTGTTTGGATGCCCCATTCATATGGTTATCTGCAGTTGTTTGTGCTACAGTAGGAATATAAATAGAGAAAAAAACAAATTTACAAGTAGAAGTCGATGTTGCATTTTTGTGGTATATCCTTATGGGAAAAAGGTTGGAGACTTTATAACCTAAATTCTAATGTTTTTCTTATGACAAGGGATGTTTTTTGCGAAATAGAGTTTCCATATGCTCATGGGGACTTGACAAGAGAGAAGAATAAATTTGATGTGAATGGCACGAATGATGATGTTGTTAAAGAGGAATTCTATTGTGAATCTTCACAGAAAGATAAGGGAGTGTTAGATAATGGAGCAATGAGAGATCAGGTTGTAGGGGACGATGAAGAGATTCCAGTTAATACTACTAACGAGGAAATCAGTGTAGATGGTTCTCGAGGTGACAAGGCATTTTCAGTTATAGAAGAGGGAGAAGAAGTTTTGAGTAGTGTGGAGGATCAATTGGATGAGAACATAGGGTGAAGAAAAAATCAACCAGATTCAGAGAATATGTGACTCACAAAGCTAGATGTATAAGCCCCTCTATGAACTCTTATCATCAATTGTTATCCTCAGGTACGCCTTATCCTATAACACATTTTGTAAACTGTGATAAATTTTCTTTGCGTCACAGAAATTTCCTAGCTGCTGTTATAATGGGCCATGAACCTAAAACTTATGCTGAGGTGGTTCAATGTGAACATTGGAGAGAAGTAATGAGAAAAGAGATACAAGCCTTTGAGGAAAATGAGATTTGGACAGTTAAAGACTTGCCACCAGGAAAAAAGGCAATTGGCAGCAAATGGGTATATAAAATAAAATACAATTCTGATGGCATTGTCTAATGTCACAAAGCACGCTTGGTGATTCAAGGAAATAATCAGGTGGAGGGAACTGATTACATTGAGACATTCACTCCCTTGGTTAAGATGGTTAATGTACGTACTTTTCTGGCAGTAGCAACAGCTAAGACATAGGAACTACATCAAATGGATGTGCATAATGCATTCTTACATAGAGATTTGAAGGAGGAGGTATGTAACACCCACATAGCTCCTAGGAGGATATGCAAATGCCACACGAAATAGAATTAAAATATGCCAAACAAACAAAACACTTCTAGAAACTCAAGCAAATATACATTACATATCATTAGATGTTGTTGTAAACAAAACATATCAAACATATTGTACTATTCTAAATACATTCCATCAGTTTCAAATCTATCATTTATTAAGGTTATTACAAAGCATTAAACAAAACACAAAATACAACATGACTCATTTCATTGAAAAACAGCTTAAACTTAAACATAAATATACATCTTCCAAAATAAAACACATCCTTCTTTGGCTACTGAGGTTGTCCCAGCCTTAGATCTTATCAGAACTTATATGGAGGCAAAACCACCATGCTAAGCATATAGTTTAGTGGGGAATAACTAAAAAGGATATAATCTGATGACTGTTTCTAACAATCATCTCGCATTCACATGCACTGAATCATGTCATATCACACACAACCTTTAATTGTTCAAATTAAAGAACAATTCAATATTATTTGCATCAGAATAGAATATAACATATCAGAACAGGATATACTTGCTTCAGAGCAAATCTTACAAGTATCCAAACAAAATATCATAATACCAAAATAGAACTTTAAGTATCAGAACAGAACTTGATTGTGTCGAAACAGAATTTAATTATATCAGAACAAAATTTAGTCGTATCAAAACTGAACTTAGCTTCTATCAGAATTGCACATATATCATAACACAAAACAAGTTAGCCTACTAATCTCTTTACAGAAGTGAGTAACAGGACCAGAACTGGAGATACCTATGATTGGTATCATAGAACAGGAGAAACTTATGTCTCAGTAACATGAGACGCTGAAGTGTCATTACCAGGAGACACCAGAGTGTCAATATCAGGAGACACCGAATTGTTACAAGAGTAGCTACAGACTCTTATAGGCATGCGTATTTACCCACGACTAGACTTTGTAGTTTTAAAGCAAACCATTTCGGGTTTCAGAATCACATTCAAAAGATGTAGTTTATCTTTATTCCACTTTCCTCAAATTGAACATATACATGCACATTCAATCAAAGTTAACATACTTTATGAGCATAAACATTTGCAATAATGTACCATTAAATGCATTATGTATTTACACATTACATATAATTACACAAATTTCCAATTCATAAACAATCATATTCAATTCATATCGCAAAAGCCCTTTGAAACATATTTGTATTCATAAGGACACATTCATCCTTGAACACACCATACATTTCAACATTAGATACATTATTCACTAACCACACTTTCTTTAAGTAATTACCTCAATTAACAATCCATAACTAAATTAACTTGTACTTAGTTAATTTAACATCATCTAGGTTCATTTTCAACCTCAATTAAGTTCAATTAAACCATTATTAAGTACCTTAACCTTATATAGTCCGACAATTGTCTAAAACCAACATTTTCTCCTTCTTAGGTACTACCCACGACTATGGGAATGAGCCATATAAATCCTACGATTGTAGGATGAGTGAACTGAAGGTTCACTCACCCACAACCTTCATTTTGCTTCCAAATTTCACTCCTTCGTACTCCATCCAATACACCTTCACCAAAAACCATCAATTGCACTTCAATTCTACCTTATGCATGCTTTAATCCTTTATCAAATTCATGTCCAAACCTAATTAAAAAAGAATTCATTAGACAACTCACAACTCGTTATCTTACACACATCAAAACCAAAACAGAATTTGCCAAACCAGAATTATTTTTCCAGCACTTAATTATTAACATCATAACACATATTTCATGCCAATTTAATGATCATAAACTTGTATTAATACATGCTATCAAGTTTAGAATTCCTTTACCTATTTAACTTCAAATTTCAACTGCAAAGAACCAACTAATCTAGCCCTTCCAAGCAACTAACACACATCTAGTATCAAAGTGAAATTAGGATGCTCTTAGCACCAAAAAGACAATAGCATAGAAGATAGTATGAGGTAGCTTTCTTAGTGCAGTATCTAGCAAGGATTAGATCAAAATACAGAAATGGAAGCTTGGAGTGATTTTCGGTGGAGAGCAAGGAAGAAAGTAAAGAAGGTTCCAGCGGAAAGTTTGCCACCCTAGCTTCATGCAATGCAAGATGTCTTCATCCTTCATTGACACATGTCACACATGAAGGTAAGCTACTTGTCCTTCAATGAAGACATCTACATGTCTTCATGTGTGGCTGCCAAATGTTACAATTCAATTAGGCCACTTGTCACTCAATCAATGTTGCCAAATGTCATCCAAAGTATAGGCTTAGTTATACTAATTTCCATGTGCCAACTTGTCTTGCCACTTGACAATTTTCTTAGTCTAAATATCCATTTTAATACCTCATTTCTCTAACGGTATTAATTAATTCCAACTCAAGAAGTATGATCCATTAACCAAAATTCAAGATCAGGTCAAAATTTGAAACATATACAATTCACGATCATATCACAATTTGAACACCTATCACTTATACTTTCATGAATATGTAACATTTTAACTAGGGTGTAATTTGGGGCCTTACAATTCTCTCTCTCTTAAAAGAATTTCGTTCTCGAAATTCATACCTAATGAAAATAACTGAGGATATTGAGTTTTCATGGTCGATCTTGGCTCCCAAGTTGCTTCCTCGAGTCTATAGTGTTGCCAGAGTACTTTAACCAGAGGTATTTGCTTATTTTTGAGTTGTCGGACTTCTCTGACTAGAATAGACACAAGTCCTTCTTCATATGTCAAATTCAGTTGTACTTGAATTTCTTGTACAGGAATCTTATGTGTATCATCAGACTGATATTTTCTCAACATGGAAACATGAAACACATCATGCAACTTGGCCAATTCTTTAAGAAGAGCTAATTGATAAGCTACTAGTCCAACTCTCTTAAGAATCTCATAAGGACTAATATAACGTAGGCTGACCTTACCTTTCTTCCCAAACTGAAGAACGTGTTTCCATGACGATACTTTCAGGAATACCTTATCACCTATCTAATACTCAATATCTTTTCTTTTTAAATCGGTATAGGACTTCTGCCTATTACTCGCAACTTTCAATCTTTGTTGGATAACTTGAACTTTCTCTTTAGTATCTTTCACAATATTAGGCTCAATCATCTTGTTTTCACTTAATTCAGTCCAACATACTGGAGTTCTACACCTCCTACCATATAGGACTTTATAAGATGCCATGCCAATACTAGTCTGATAACTGTTGTTGTAAGCAAACTCCATCAGAGAAAGATAGTTATCCCAACTTCTTAGGAATTCTAACACACAACCCCGAAGTATATCTTCTAATATTTGAATAACTCGTTTAGATTGTCCATCTGTTTGGGGATGAAAAGTTGTACTGAACTTGACTTGAGTACCCAAAGCCTTTTATAGACTTTTCCAGAATCTCGAAGTAAATCGAGCATCATAATCAGAAATAATAGATGGTGACACCCCATGCAACCTCACTATCTCATTCACATATAGATCAGCAAGCCTATCCAATGAATAATCAGGACGAACAGGCAAAAAGTGAGCAGACTTGGTGATCTTATCAACAATCACCCATACAACATCATGCTTCCTTTGAGTGAGAGGAAATCCAGTGACAAAATCCATGGTAACGTTATCCCATTTCTATTGAGGAATCGAAATAGGATGTAACAAACTAGATGAAACTTGGTGCTTAGCTTTAACTTGCTAATAGGTCAAACATTTAAATACATAATTCAGTACACCAGGTTTCATACCTGATCACCAGTAATGCTGCTTCAGATCTTAATACATCTTATTTCCACTAGGATGCATTGTAAAGATAGTATTATAGGCCTCAAACAGTAACTTTCTCTTCAATTGATCATTAGCTGGCACACATAATTTATCTTTATAATATAAATCACCATCTCATTTCACAAAAAAATTTGGTTGTTTGCTTTCCCGAGTTGCCAAAATAAGTTGTCGCAACTTATCATTAACTTTCTGAGCATCACAAATTTCTTACCTCAAGGTAGGCCAAGCTTTCAATTGAGCTATTAAAGCCTTATTAGATACAAGTCTTCTTTCACTTTACTGCACTGATAATGTAAAATAGTCTTCTGACTCAAGGCATCAGCCACGATATTATCCTTACCTGGATGGTAATCCACAATGCAGTCATATTCTTTGAACAGTTCCAACCAATGTCGTTGTCTCAGATTAAGTTCCTTCTAAGTAAGCAGTTACTTTAAACTTTTATAATCAGCAAAAATTCTACACCTTTCACCATACAAGTAGTGCCGCCATATTTTCAAAGCAAACACTACTGCTGTAAGCTCAAGATCATGTGTAGGGTAGTTATGTTCGTGAGGCTTCAGTTGCCTAGAGGCATATGCAACTATCTTTTCATCTTACATCAAAACACAACCCAAACGATTTCTAGATGCATCACTAAACATAACATATTCCTTACCAGAAGTAGGTTGAGCTAATATAGGAGCTTCAGTAAGCATTCTTTTTAGTTGATCAAAACTAGTTTGACATCTAGCAGACCATTTACACTCTACTCCTTTTCGTAGCAGTTTAATCAAAGGGGATGCTATCACTGAGAATCTCTTAAAAAACTAGCGATTGTAACCCGCCAAACTCAGAAAACTTCTCACTTCTGTCACACTCCATGGTGGCGTCCAGTTAACAATTGCTTCAATCTTACTGGGATCAACTCTAATCCCTTGAGAAGAAACAACATGTCTTAGAAAAGATACCTCCTAAAGACCAAAATCACACTTACTCAGTTTAGCATACAACTGCTTTTCCCGTAGGGTTTGTAACACATCCTATAGATGTTCAACAAGATCATGCTTATTCTTGGAATAGATCAGGAGATCATCTATAAATACCATTACAAACTGGTCTACATAGGACTTAAACACTCTATTCATCAGATCCATGAATGCAGCTGGATCATTAGTTAACCTAAATGGCATTACCAAAAATTCATAATGTCCATAATGGGTCCTAAATGTAGTCTTCGGAACATCTACATCCTTTACCCAAAGTTGATGGTATCCTGATCGCAGATCTATCTTTAAAAATACTCCTGCATCTTTTAATTGATCAAACGGATATTCTATCTTTGGTTACAGATACTTATTCTTCACGGTGACTCTGTTCAGTTGCCTGTAATCAATGCACAGCTGAAGAGTACCATCTTTCTTCTTAACAAATAAAACCAGTGCTCCCCAGGGTGAGACACTATGTTGGACCCCGTTTTCGAAGCCCAACATCAAACCTGGGATCGTGGGGCTTGAGCGTGGAAGAGGGCTTTCGGGTGAATTACGCCGCGGCGAAAACCCCTGTAGACTGAACCCTCAACCCAAAATGTCCTATAATACTTCATGCAAACTCAAAATCTTTCAACTACATTCATTTGTACAATCCAAAAACAAAACGGATAAGAACCTAACCATTAACAAACTCTCAAAATCTTAATCTCATTTCCAAAATTGAATACTTTGCAAAAACATAAGGAGAATCATTTACAAAACCAACATATATTTCGTTAATATCAAAAGTAAGAGTTTTACAACACTTTAGTGGACATTTCGAGCCCCCTTACATCATAATCCAAAATACAAAGTTTATAAAAACTAGAATCGCTCAAAATGCGACTAAAGTATTGTTTTACAAAAGCTAACTTCAAAAGTAAAAATAAATCTAGTTGGAGTGATGCCTTGGCTCTTGACTACTCAATCTCTTACTCTTCACTTGTAGATGGGACGGAATGAGAGGGGGTAAGCTTAAAGCTCGTGGATAACAAGTTTATAACAGAGAATTAAGCAAAACCATTGAAAATGTTCGTTCATCAAAGAAAAATTCTTATTAAAATCATGAAGTGCATAGTTCCCAAATTCACAACCAAGTCGCAAAAACACAAATCATGTATGCATCAT
>JANQAP020000504.1:1406786-1417806 GCA_026874005.2 Erythroxylum coriaceum
TTAGACGTAAAACAGTACTATATAAAAGTGTGCTTTTCCGTTGTACCAAAAATAATAAAATTATATATATACGTGTGTGTATATGAAACTGAGTTGTAATATGGTTGGCAGACTTCCTAATTATGTAAGAGTTCGTGAGATTGAAGAAAATAATTTATGCATTTGGGTCCTTTCTTTTATGATGCATATAATGTATATGTGCCTTTGTGACAATGGGTGATCCCTTTGATTATTGATGTTGGCTTCAAGTTTATGTTCTTAAATTACGCAAAAAAGTTTATTTTTTCCTACTGTTTTCATTAAAATTTAAATAAATCAAGTACAAAAGTTAATTTTAAACCAAAGTTTCAATTAAAATTAAATTAAATCGTAATAATTTAAATTTTAAAATAAATTTTTATGATTTTAAAATTATAATAAAGTTTACATTAATATAAATTTTAATTCTATCAATTAATTGCTAATTTGATATATTTTTTAAGGCCAAATGACTCTAATTAAACTTTTGTCAAAAAGAAACCCTAATTTTATTCCTCGACCATTTAAACCCTAAATATTCTTGAAGAACTTGGAACAACCATCAAAATCATAAGGGATTTGAAGCTTTGAGATACATGGCTATCCCATTTGATCAAATGCCAAGTCTTACGATCAAAGAAATGAACAACGAAAACTCTAATGAGAAGAGAATGATATTTTTGAGTTCCTATCCTACATCATCTCCTGACTTAATCATAATGGAATTGAAGCAAGCAAAATGGGACCTCGGTAAAACTGTTAATAATCTTGGGTTTATTCAAACTAATGTTGAGACTTTGTTTAAGGAAAAAGAAAGAGAAATCATTTATAGCAAAAAATCTAAGAGAGAGTAACATCGGAATTTGCAGGGGTGTTGTCTTTAAAGGATGAGTTAAAGCAATCTGGAGTGAAACCAATTATTGCTGATAGTATGCAGTTCAAATAAAAGGTAGTCCAACTAAGGAGAGAAAGGAAAATTTCTAGACAATGTCTGCTAAATAATGACATAAACCAAGGCAAAAATAAAAAATGTTAAACTGAGGTTACATTTAACCCAAAAGATGGAGGAAGTAGCAAGAGTAGTGGAAGTTGTTGCCTTTCCTAAAATCAATACTCGCTTTAGCTATCGCCTGTGAGAGATCATCAGGATATATTTTGCGGCATCCTGAGAAGCTAGCCTCTTTTGAAGTACAATCACCTGTAACCCTAAATGCTGAAAAAGATGAGGTGCTTTCTTCTAAAAAGAAAGCATAAAATTTGAAAAAGAGAAGTTGTAGAAGTGGAACAAAGTTGTTGCGTGTCCAACCTTATTTTGAGATATTGGATTATATGGCAGATAAGATTACATTAGATAGACATCAACTCTAAAAGATAAAGATTATATGGGAGGATCAACTGAAGGTAGTGGAGATCTTCGTGGATAGGGATGTATCATTCTTAGTTAGACATAATCTCTTATCTTCTTAGTAGTGATGTAGATAAATTTTATTAGATAGAGTCCTATTTAGACATGGATGTTATCTTATTTGATAATGTTGTGTAATCTGATTAGGATAAGATGTGATCTAGTTAGTTCAATTCATATAGGATTCTAAATTGTAAGCTAGAGGAACCTGTAAATAGATCATTAGAGACTTGATCCATACATGAGATAAAGAAGAGATAGTGAGTGCTATCACAACGTCCAAAAGTGAGAAAAAATAGAGAGAGGATAAAGAAGAGTCTCATCCTTATTTGACTATTTTAGGATTAGTTTGAGTGGTTTTTAATTGTGATATTAACTTTGGTTTCAATCTTGAAACTTTATGAGACAATTTGTTGGGGGGGGGAGAGATAAACTTTTTCATTAAATCCTTATTGAGTTTAGAGGATTTATTTATTGGTTTGCCTCGTGGTTTTTTTCCTCTACATTGGAGGGTTTTCCATGTTAAACCTTGGTGTTTGTTACATCATTTACTTTCTTATTCTCATATTACTCTTCTGCTGTAATTTGAAAAGTTATTTCTTATCATTAAAATTCGGTTAAATTTTTAGATAATTGTATTATCTTTTTCTCTACAAGTGATATCAGAGTCATCGTAATGGAAGGTGGAAGTAGCTCTGTGGTCAAGTTAACATCATCAAATTACTCAATTTGGAGGCTCATAATAGAGGACCTTCTGTATTGTAGGGATCTCTTTGATCTTGTTGATGCGGATAGAGGTGCGAAGGATGATGCTCCTTCAAAACGTGATAAGATATCAGATAAAGATTGGGAAAGATGAAGGGAAATGAACTATAAGACAATGGATTGATATCAATATATTCAATCATGTGTCTTAAGAAATAGATCCTTTTGAGCTATGGAAGAAGCTAGAAGGTCTGTATGAAAGGAAGGCTACTCACAACAAGGACTCTCTAATTAAGAGGCTTTTGAACTTGAAATTGAAGGCTGGAAAATCAGTGTTGAAGCATTTAAGTGATTTTCAAGATATAATCAACAAGCTGACTATAATGAAGATCATTCTTGATGATGAGCTCCAAGCTCTGTTCCTGTTGAGTTTGTTACCGGATAGCTGGCCAACACTAGTGGTGATGATTAACAACTTAGCTCTTAAAGGTTCGCTCGTTTTGGATGTAATCAAAGAGAGTATATTTAATAAAGAAATCAGAAGAAAGGAGATTGAAGTTGACAACATGCAGACTTTCATGACAAAAAGCAGGAGGAGGAATAAAAGTAGGGGTCCTAATGATCATGGAAAGTCCAAAAATAGTTCAAAGTCTAAAAATAGTTCAAAGTCTAAAGGTGACAAAGAAGTGAAGACATGCCACTATTGCGACGAGTCAGGACACATTAAAAGGTTTTGCTATAAGTGGGAGAGGGATTAAAAAAAGGAAGCTTATCAGGATGATGACAATGATAAGAGTACAACTGTAACTATTTCAAGTATGGATGATAAGGTGACACTAGTTTATACAACTAGTGAATGCTTCCATGTCAACAATGTTAGTTCAGAATGGCTAATTGACACGAGAGAGTCTTATCATTGTGTTCCAAAGAAAGAGTACTTCTCAAGCTACAAGAGCGAAGATTTTGGAAGTGTTAAGATGGGAAATCAAAGCTTTGCCAAGATAGTCGGTATGGGTAATATCCAAATTTAAAAAAATGTCAAATGCTTACTGACCTTGAGAGATGTACGACACATCCCTGATTTAAGGCTGAATATTATATCAACGAATGTGTTAGATCAATAAGGATTTAAACAAACTTTTGAGGATAGGAAGTGGAAATTGTCCAAAGATGCAATGACAGTAGTTCGAGGAGAGTTTTGTTGTTCATTATATAAGACACACTTAAAGGTGTGTGGTGGTGAAGAGCTATACACAGCCCAAGAGGAATCTTCACCAAATCTGTGGCATCAACAATTGAGACAAATTAGTGAGAAGGGATTAAAGTTGTTGGCCAAAAAAGCCCTTATCCTAGTTAAGAACTCACAACCACTTAATCCTTCTGATCATTGTTTAACTAGAAAGTAGCATACAATCTCTTTTAAGAGAAGATCTACAAGGAAGTCTGAGATATTGGAGTTGATGCATTTAGATGTCTGTGGTCCTATTAAGGATAATGAGCAGGGGGAGCAACAAGATATAATAGTTGATGAAACTCAGTTGCAAAAGTCAACATGAAAGAAAAGGCCTTCTAGAAGGTATCCAAGTTCTGAGTACTTAGTACTTACTACTGAGGGGGAGCCTAAGGATGTGCAAGAGGTTGCATTTTATGAAGACGTCAGATATCATTGATTAAGGTTTGTGATAAAAGGGAAATGATTAATGTTAAAGAAGGTTTATACAGATTTTAATGGTGCTGATATGTTGACTAAAGTGCTTCCCAGAAACAAGCACGAGCTTTGCAGTTAGCTTGTCGGGGTAAATCTTAGGTAGATGATAGAGAATAACATGTCTTCCCTATATTTGGGCTAAAGGGGGAGCTTGTTAAGTGTACAACCCTATTTTGAGATCTTAGATGATATGGTGGATAAGATTATAGTAGATAGACATCAGCTCTAAAAGATAAAGATCATATGGGAGGATCATCTGAAGATAGTGGAGATCTTCCTAGATAGGGATGTATCATTCCTAGTTAAATATAATCTCTTATCTTGCTAGTAGTGATGTAGATAAATTCTATCAGATATAGTCCTATTCAGATAAGGATGTTATCTTATTGGATAATGTGATATAATCTGATTAGGATAAGACGTGATTTAGTTAGTTCAATTTAATTAGGATTCTGAATTATAAGTTAAAGGAGCCTATAAATAGCTTATTAGAGCCTTGCTTCATATATGAGATAGAGAAGAGATAGTGAGTGTTGTCATAACATCCAATAGTGAGAAAAAATAAAGAGAGGACAAAGAGGGTTAGATTCTCATCCTTGTTTGATTATTTTAGGGATTTGTTTGAGGGTTTGTTAATTGTGATTTAAACTTTGGTTTTAATCCTAAAACTTTGTGAGAAAACTTAGGGAGGTGGGGTTGAGAGATCAACTTTTTCTCTAAATTTTTATTGAGTTTAGCGGATTTATTTATTGATTTACATAGTGATTTTTTTCCTTTACATTGGGGGAATTTCCACGTTAAATCTTGGTGTTTATTTCGTTGTTTAGTTTCTTATTCTCATATTGTTCTGCTGCTGCAATTTGAAGATTTGTTTCTTGTCGTTAATATTTGGTTGACTTTTTAGAGAGTTGTGTTATTTTTGCCCCCAAAAACATAACAAAGGATTACCTAAGTGAAAGAACAAAGCATGCAAAAAAAGTATTTGAATAGTAATGTAACTAAGTAATTTTGTATTTATTTTTCTATGTATTGACATGAAAGTATACATTGGTACTTATACATATTTGGACTAGTGATAATATTGATAAAATTGTACCATATCATCTTTTATAAGATACAAACAAAATGATAAGCTAATAATTCTAGCTAAATTGATTACAACATAAAGATAAGATTATGAGGAAGATGATTTTCTGTTAACACAATAAGCTTTGCCTGAGAACAATTCAGTCACATTATAAAATAATTCCAACTTTGCTCAAAGTTTTCTAACCAAATCCCATTAGTCTTCTGTATGCATGCAAATGTACAGAGAATCTCATTGTCTTAGTCTGGTAAACACATCAACATATTAGATTGCCAACTCCAACATATTGCGGTTAAGTTCTATTTGGTTAGACAATCCAAAACTAACATCTTTGTACTCCAACTGTATAGTTTTCATGCAAAATTTCAAATTTCTTATCTCTTTTAGGAGTTATACTATAATTTACTACACTATTCTGAATTAAATCTATTGCTTCCTTTATCATATCTAATCCATCCTTCACAATCAAATTCAAAATATACGCAAAACAACGCATATGGAATAAGCCTATACCAACCAACAAGCTCCCAGGAATAAGCCTATACCAACCAACAAGCTCCCAACTCGTATATTATTCTTTAAATTTTCAACCATAGCACCATTTGTGCTACAATTGTTGACTTTTGTGGTGGATAATTGGTATCGATATTAAAATCTATCAAACAGTCTCCTAATATGGTTGCTAACCTTTCGCTTGTATGTGCAGCTAGCACATAAATGAACCTATCATGTACAAATATGACCAACATCAGTCATAACATAATGAAAAAAATGATAATAATATTAAAGAATATAAATTGCCTCAAAAGTTTATTACATAGAGTCTAGTTATTGTCAACATAATGCACCATCACTGCCATATAACCTTTATTTTAGTTATCGACTATCTACATGTCTGTTGTAATGGTAGCCCTTAATACTCGATAATGTTTTTAAATTTTTTTCTTCTTATCCTCGTATATCTTCATAATGTCTTTCTTCATCGTATGTCAAATTGGGGCGAGCAACATCCTAAATCTTTTGCTATCAACTATAGATAATGCATGTATATCACCAATTACCATAGAAGCTATCAAAAACCTTAATTTATTGTTTTCACCATTTATCGTAGAAGCTATCAAAAACCTTAATTTATTGTTTTCATAAGATGTTGTAGTCATTTCATTCTTCCCTCTCATAAGGTTAGGGGTAAAAATGTTTGATCTCCTAATACCATCATTTCTAACACAAAAATTCATATGTCTCTTTAAATGAGAGGTTCCACCTTTTAAACTCCCGACTAACATCTTCTGACAACTTTTACATTCAAGTTTTTCTATTTCATCCATTGATATAGTCTTATTCAAGTGATTCCAAACTTCATACTTTTCAATTAAACTCGAGTTAGACTTCTATCTTCACTTGGTACGAGATTAGCAGTTTCTATTTCTATCTTCTGGTACTAGATTACAACTCTTTACTAAAGTAATATGCTCAGCTATATGAAAAAACCAACATATAAATATATATGTTAATCATAATCCTAATTGAATGTTATTCATTATCATAATCAGTTATTAGTAGTGTACTAATAACTGATTATGATTATGATATTCAATTATGATTATGATCATGACTAACATATATATTTATATGATGATTGTTTTAGATGAATGACACTTATTCCTTCAGTGGAGAGTTATAATGGAGTGTATATGACTGTGATTATGTAACAAACACACATAGGAGTGTATGTGTTTTCGCTTCACTAGCTATTTTTGTAAACTTACATAGTCACATACACGTCATTGTGAGTTCTGTGGACTTAAATAGTGACGGGTATGTGACCGTGTAAATTTGCAAAACTCACAGTGACTTAAATAATCCTATACACGCTAGTGTAAGTGATCGTGTAAGTTTGTAAAGACACTTCACTGATAACAAAAATCTAAAAAATTTCAGTATTTTGCAAATTCAATCTTTAATTAAAACAAGAGTACAGAGAAGGAACTTTACCTTAGTGGGTGGGTAGTAAAGAAGTAAAAAAACATGGTGATAGGGTCGCAGGGAAGTGACACAGCGGGTTAATGAGGTAAAGGGGCAGCGAGGAGAAGGGGAGATTAGAGAGTAAATAAGGAGAAGGGGCAGGGATTGGCGACTGATGATTGGTGCAGTGAAGTTATGAGTGACAGTGAGGGCTGACGACGGTATGTATGATATAGAGAGACTAGAGAGAGAAGGGTGGTGGGGAAGGCCAAAGGGGAAGAAAAGACATATGAATCTAATGTTTTTTTCATATTTCCTTTATTCCCCTCAAGCCCTCGGTGTAAAATGGTGTTGTTTTATTTTGTAAAAACTAGAAGCATAAAATGTCTTTGTTTTGTTTCATCTTAGAAACGATGTTTATGGCTGAAAATGATGTCATTTTGTTTGAGAGTCTGTTACGCCTTGGGAGAGCTTAGGATCTTGCTCGATGGCCCTAGGTCAAACAACCGGGCTTAAGGCATGACCTAAGGCTCTATTAATTAGGACATAGTCCATTGAACTTAGTTTGGCTAGGCCCCAAATACCAACCCTATTGCTAATCCCTCCAATTTGGTTTATCTATTGCAAAATAATGTTGATTCATCTAATTTTTACTATATGCTATTGATACCTTGTATGCCTGCTATAAGTTTATTAGATTGAATAGCTTGACTGGATATTTAATTTCTAGCCCCAATTCCTTCACATAAAATTTAGCTCTTAATATAAATTGTTATCAATTTTAATAAATTTATTTTATCAATTAGATAAATTTTTTAGGTTTATGTTTAATCTTATCTTTTTGTTAAGTGGCCCAAGTGATTTAATTGATATGGGATAGCAAGAGATAAGGATGATGGTTGAAAGAGTTAGAGAGAAAATAGTTATCTCTATTTAAAAAACTACCTTGATGGTGGGTAGTTATCAAGTTATTTATATATATATGAGTCCTTAGCATACATGTACTATGCACATTTTCCATCAAGACATACAATACAAAAACACAATAGGCTAAACTAGAATTTTGAGTGACAAGGAGGTTTTATTGAGTTTCAAGGCTTCAAGAGATTCTTCATTGATGTAGTTCTTCTAAACATTACTTGGACAACATGGCTGGAGGTATCATTATTTTATATTAATCATGTTGGAATATTGCACTACCTGGAATATAAAGTTTACATTAGGTTAAGGGCCCACATTTGAGTACATATTGCTCAGTGTGACATTATATGTTGGTTTTAATGACCGTCAAAAATAATAATGGCCTTATACAAGTCATTCAATCAGTATTTTTCAACACATGTTTTATTGCGAGTATTTGATTTGGTGTGAACAAGGATATATTCATGTGTTTTATACAGATTGAAATTCTTTTCGTAGACGTACATATAGTTTATACGCATAATGAGACTTTCTGCATATTAATTTCATGGTGTTGTTCAATTTTGTTCTGCTTTGTTTTTTGATTTGATGTCCTTGAGAATCTGTGCATAATTAAGCATATCCATAACATCTTAATCATTTGAAAAATCTGATATCAAATAAAGGGTTATTAATAGTAGTGTGACTATGTATAGTTAAATTGCAATTGTTTGGATAAAATAATTACTTTTACCCACAAGGAGGTTTTTTATTTTATGCCTTAATTGGAACAAGATGGTGAATTTAGATATGTTATTTCCTAGTTCCATATATATGGAAATTATATTTTGGAATTTATATTCACTGGTCTTATTATTAATTTATAGCAAATTCTATACTTATTGCACCTTTACCTACAAGAAGGCTGAATTTACTACATTAAAATTTGACATTGGTTTATTTCATTTTAGTTTATATTACATAGTAATAATATATATGTATCTTATTGTGTAGTTATTCCTACTATTATTTCTATTAACTTAATTCCAATTTTAATTAGTGAGAACTTTTTATATTAAAAAGATGGAGTTCTTCTTACCTTAGAGTACATGGACCTTAATTCAGTGCTCCATACGGAAGCTCCTCTTATCCTTAAGAAGGAAAGTATGCCAATTACCAAAGTCACTTATGAAAAGTGGGAGTGATCATACCGTTTGAGTTTAGCACTTATTAAGACTTATGTAAGCCAAAGCATTAAAGGCTCTATCCCTCAATGCACTAAAGTTAAGGACTTCATAAGGGCCATTGAGGAGTAGTTTGTGACTTCTGATAAGGACATGGCAAGTACCCTAATGTAGAAACTCTTAGGTATGAAATTTGACAATCTGAAATGTTTACTTAAGCATATTATGCAAATGAGAGATATTGTTGCACAATTAAAATCTCTAAAGGTCAAAATATCTAAATCATTTTTGGTGTATTTTATTTTTACTTCTTTTCCAATGACGTATGGTCCTTTCAAATTTCCTGTAACATATATAAGGATAAATGATATATTAATGAGCTTTTGACCATGTGCGTTTAAGAGGAAGAAAGGTTGAAGCATGAGAAGTTTGAAAGCTCAAACTTGACTACTTATAATAAAGGAAATGCCAAAATTGGCATCAGTTCTATTTTGTCCAAGCAAAAGGGAAAACAACCTATAAAGGCAAAAGGTAAACAGAATAAGTGCTTCTCTTGTAAAAAGAAAGGGCATATGAAGAAAAATATCCTAAAGTACTAAAAATGTCTTGAAAAGAAAGGTAACCTCTTCAACGTTCTGTATTATGAATCTTGTTTTGTGAAAGTACCAAATAACACTTGGTGGATTGATTATGGCTCTTCAATCACATTGCTAATAACATGTAGGGCTTTCTCAATCTAAGGAAACCGAAGGGTGATGAACAAAGCATCTATTTAGGGACTAGGATGCGTTTAGTAGTGGAGGCCATTGGGACTTATAGACTTATTTTGAAATTTGGTTTTGTTTAGAATTTCGAAAAAACATTTTATGTTCCTTCTATTTCTAGAAATTTAATTTCAATCAAAATTAAATTACATCCTAACATTTTAAAATTTAAGAGAAATTCTTATATTTTTAAAATTATAATAAAGTTTAAATTAATAGTTTTATATTTTTCTAAGGCGAAATGACTTCGATTAGACTACTGTTGAAAGGAAACCATAATTTCCTCCTTAGCCATTAAAACGCTGAATAATCTTAAAGAACTTGGAATAACTAACAAAAATTGTCAGGGAGTTGAAGTCGCAACTATAGAAAGAAGCTTTGAGATACATGGCTATCTCATATGATCAGATGCCAAGTCCTGCATCAAAGAAATGAATAATCACTACAAGAAAATCATGGAATAGTGGCGGAAATTTACCGACAGACAGAAAACGGACGCTATTTACCGACAGAAAATTACTTTCCATCGGTAAATAAACAATACTGTTTATATATAGCGACGGAACAATATATTAGTCGGCAATAATGGAGGGAAAGAATTTCGCACAAAATCTTCGACGACATATAGCAACAACACAACCTACAGCGTCGGAATAAATTGCGGGAATGGTTCCCGTAATGTAATTGCTTCGGATAGATACCGACGGAATTATGTCCGTCGGAACTTTACTGACGGATAAGAAATCACCGTCAGTAATAATTGCGGGAATTACTCCCGCAATTAATTAGCTTCACACAATTACTGACGTAATGCGTTCCGTCGGTATCCGTTTAATTAACTTTACCGACAGAATTGGTGTACCGTCAGTGATTCATCAGTTGGGAAACTTAAATACTGACGAAATTTATATTCCGTCAGTAACTGTCGGCTATTTACTAAATCAAACGTCGTCGTTTGGTTAAAGATGAGGCTGTAAAACCTGAATCACTGACGAAATCTGTATTTCGTTGGTGATTCATCGGTTTTAACACGAACATGTGGCATGCGTTTCATCAACTTTACCGACGGCCTAATGTTGTCCATCGCTAAAAGAGCGGTAACCGAGGCGGTTAAGTAATTTGGAAATTCAAATACCGACGGAATATATATTCTGTCGGTATTTGTCGGTAATTTGCTTCGTCGTTTGTTTAAAGACGATGAGGTAAACTGATAGTGTGTAAATCTAGCATGTTTTAGTTCCTAATTCTATGCTTATTTGGTGATTTATTGTGCTTAAATGTGAG
>JANQAP020000504.1:1506379-1524682 GCA_026874005.2 Erythroxylum coriaceum
TGTAATAACTTTTGAAATTGGAAATGTTTTGTAAATGAAATTGATCAAAATGTAATAATAATTGTGATTTCGAGTTTTATGAAATAAAAGTATGGGCCCGAATTTGATTATTGACTTCCGCGTACGCACGTAAAAAAAATGGTACTAAGTTTCAAGTGTCTAACTGATTGATTGTTCTAGCATACCATCCTAGTAGAATATGTTCTCGAATGCCACCGGAGTGTTCCGGAATATGCCCTATGAGAGTGGTGCGCTACACTAAGCACCTGGATATCCAACCAGGCTATTCGTACACAAACTTATGGAATCCATATGGAACTTAGAGAGTCATGCAATTATATCTCGTATTTGGAAATTATTTGGAGTTATTCCCAACCTCTATATCTTATTCTTATATAATAGTGCAGCACCATCACATTTCACAACATCCATTATGTTTAGGCACTGAGTTACAATATCCAATAAGGCATTACGCATTATCATATCTTATAACAGCTCTTGAGTTTGAAAGTTGTTTGTCTCAACGATTTGATTTTCTATTTTTAGTTCCTTGTTGACATGAATAACAAACAGTTGAGCTAGAAATTCATAAGCATACCTTATAGGAAAAAGAACGAACCTTGGACTAGTGTTATGGCATACAATTAGACCCCAAAGTCTCTTTATTTTCAATGTATATGTATAGATAGGGACATTAAAATCTTCATCTCTATCATTGATTACAAGTGCCATAACCGGTGAAGCAATTGTATTCATGTTTTGCATATATTGCAAGTGGAAATTACGTGGGGCTCACAGTATTGAGCCATATAAGGTCAGATCAAAGTGAACATTCTCATCTTGAAGCACCTTGAGATGTTTTGCTTGACAATTAGCAATCATTTAAACCTTATTCTTCATAAATAAAAGACATGAAGCTTGAGTAATATCACTGACTAGATAATATAGACTTAAATAGAACTCCAAACTAGGCTTAGTTATTTCAGAAATAACTTCTCTATGATCATCGCCATGAAACTTATAAGCCATCACCTTGTAGTAGCCAGCAAAATCAAAAACCTCCTGAACCATAGTGTCATGAAGCCTTTCCAAGCTTCCACTAGGGAAAAATTACAATCTAGAAATTGATTTGGTTTTAAGCTTATAGGAGTTTAGTGCCTCAGAAGTTGTCATGGTGACGTCATAAGGTTTCACATGCTCGAAGTCAACAATCAAGCTACCAATTACGCTATTGAGGATTGCATAAAAAAAGCTTTCTAGATTTCTTGCAGTTTACTAAAATAGGATTCACACAGTCAATATCCCCAAAAATCATGGCCCTTTGCAAGGTAGAGGCACTCATATAGTCAACATTTCAGGTGCATTTTCATTGTACACAATTATCTTTAAATTTTCCTTATCTAAAGCCATTAAATATCCAAAAGGCTAGATAAGCTTTCCCTTCTGAATAAGATGAAGATAAGTTGTGGTCAGTTTTTTAGACTTGGAATGTTGGTCTTTACCAACTGAATTGGTGATTTGTACAAAACTTGAGTAGTCAAATGAACTGCTAGAATCTTCAAAATTATCATGGAACTTGGCATCCACGGTGAGCTGAGCAATAGTTCCAGCATCGAGTTTTGATCTCCTAGAATTGCTAAATGTATGCCCGATAGCTCTAGAAGAAAACATCCCCTTTTGGAAATAGGTGGTGCCTCATTGAAGAAGAAGAGCAATTTGTAGCTTCAAATATAGTCTTTTGGAGTTGGTGAGGCTTCTAAGTAGTTTATTAAAAAGAAGAGGAAGAAGAAGATCCAGAAGAAAAGATTGGAAATGAAAATCATAAACCCAAGCATCCTTCTTTTCTCCTTATGATCAAAGAATAAGGAAAGTCTTTAAATACAATAAAAGTCATAGTAGTACTATGAAAGGATGGAAGTAAAGACAACGATTTTAAACAAGTATGATCCTAATGTTGCAGTAGTTCAAAGAGAAATTTGACTCAATTCTAATCAATCTAGCAACTCAAATTTAAGAATGAGCTTTGATACTAACTTTGTTACGAACCCAACCTTGGACCGTGTGACCAGCACTAAAGGCGCAGTAAACTTAAGATTTTTTAGACCCTTAGAAAGCCTAAAATACTGTTAAATTCCTATATCTATAATAAAGATGAGATTTCAAAATGATCAAACTCATACTGATAATAGTCAAATAGTTCTAATAATATACAAAACTCAATGTGCTACAACGTTGAGATAGTTAATACAATGAAAATCCAACATATACAAAACTACTACGACTCTAGAGTCAAACGTCACTAACAAACATACATCAAATCACAAGAGAGGAAGAAGACCGACGAAGTACAATGTTAATAAAGATCTGAAAAGAAGATCCTGAAAAATTGTTGAGGTTGGTCAGGCCTTATAGAGTGAATTAACACTATGGTTATGTTATGCTCTCCTAAGGATTTCAAATGATACATAAATATTTATATATTTATAATATGTTACATCCATAATGCAATTTCATAACATGATGATTTTCTTCATAATCATGCATGCATTTCCCATAACAATATTATGTCACATAATCATCACAATCACAAGTCACAAATAATAGTGGAGTACTGATGACTGACCCTATAACATACCTCTTACCCATATATCATAGCCATATGGGCTCTCTTGTTCCACAATAGTCATTTGGTCTAATGTAGTGGACTGCCGCCTGAGAGCCACACTCAACTGAACCGTCACAGCCTCGCTACGACATGATTGCTGTTCGAGAGCAAGCTCGACCAAATTGCCAAAATCATGCTACCTCTTATGTACCATATATCGGTTGGCGTTTGAGAGCAAGCTCGAATGGACCGCCCCAACTGTGAAGTCATGTCTCAATCAATGGATCTCATACTAACCCAAATCTGTACCTGACTAATTGACTCACTGTGTGCACAGCTTAATGAAACCCACCAAGTAACTTATACCCAACAATCCTCCACATCATCACATATCAAGATAGGCACAACATTGCACAATAAAAATACATATACATGTGCCAATCCATATGTATGAATGTCATGCATGCATATGATAATGATGGTGATTTCCATGATGAATATGAAAATCTAGTGCATATTCATAACCATGATATTAACTCATTGGTATAATGCGCTCCTTCGTACTAAACTTAGTGTCTCGACGTTGAAGGTTCTGCTTTTGATTTGATTTATAGAAAGAAAAATAGGAATGATCATTAGCATTTAAAATCTATACCAATTTTGATACCTCAAGAAGAGGACCATAACTCAATACTAAATATTTTTATTTTCTATTTTAAAAAACAACGTTGTCACATTTTACTAGGATTCTACTGAAAATTTGGCAGATTTTTCTTATGAAATGGATATTTCCCTTCTAAAAGAAGGGTTATTCTTATAATGAAAAGACACTTCTATAACCACCAGTAACCACAACTCAATTTGTGCCTCCAAACTACATGTCCATGCCTAATTAAGTCCATATTTACATCACAAAAATTTATAATAAATCTAATCATAATTCAAGTGCACTAATTTCCAACTCATATGCCCTCAATTATACTTAACAATGACTCAATTTAATCAAATTAATGCATTTATATAAAAAAATCCTTTTCTAAATTTTTATCTCACAAAGTATGAATAATTTCAATATGCCTCTTTTATAAAAATTGATCCACATAATATTTGAAAATTTTTAAAATAATTTCCAACCATTTCTGGGCTGGTAAAAAATTACCACGATCATCGGAGCATGGGGTACACACGCTGATGCTGGTGAGGTGGTGATCTTCACCACCTACCTACAAAATGATGAGATTACCTCTAGGAATTCAATGGCATTGTTCTTGCATGAAAGCTCCTCCTGATTTGTAAGAATCGAAGGTTTAAAGCTCAAAGGTGAACCATTTGCATTCATTGACAAAATGGGCTAATTTGTGTTGGATTTCCCTCCTTTCCTACAATTTTAGGGTCATTAGACATGATGGTGGTATTAGTTTCACAAAAAAAGACTAAAAATAGCAGATCAGTGACTTACCTAAATGAACCGAAACTTTCAATCATGATTCCTTCAAATCTAGGTCATTTTTGATGAAATAAGTTAGGGGTTTCGTAAAGCATTCCGAGAGCTTTCCATAGAGCCCTAGGTCACTGGAAATGGTAGCTGGACAATAGGTCACTAGAAATGGTGGCTGGACGGTGAATGTATGAGTGTCAAAAATTGGGAGTGAATAGTAACTTATAGGGAAAAGAGTTTAAAAGAGAAATGAACTTAAGCTTTTTTAAGCTCAACTTATACTTTTATAGGCTTTTCTTCTTATTGGTCTATTATTAGTAATTTAACAAGAATTTGAATCATTAAAATTAGACAAAAAAATGGGTAATGACATCCTAACAGCAAGATTCTTAAAAAGTAGTACAGGTAATGACATCTCAATAGGATGCTCCTTGGCTGGCAAAGGTGCAATGACATCCTCAAGCCTAGGAACTATCAATAGCAAGGTCTTTAGAGAGTAAAAAAGAGATAAGGTACATTATCAAGGCTAAGGAATCGTAAATGCTAGACACACTTCCAAGTCTTTGAAGGAAGGATTAGATAAACTATCAGACCCTTTGGAATCTTACAAGATAAGGTCCATCTAGCCCCTAATATCTTTTTCACTTGATATATTATAAGAGAGGCACTCTCACTTAAGTTTAGACTACTTAATTTGGATACATATAATATTATGAAAAGCCCCAAGAATCATGTTGCTTCCAACAGATTAAGGATCTGTATATGGCCTTACATACCTTAAAGTGCAATGGTTTGCTTTAACTCTATCAAAAGCTATATGGGATTGTTATCAAACCATTCCAAAGTGGTTAATATTAAGCTTCAGACAACTTAAATTCAGTTTGAATCTCACTTTATCAATAATAAGGGAAGAATCTCAGGTTAAAGATTAAGTGTGGAGGCTATGAAATTGCCAAACTTAAACACTACCATATCAACAATATCCTTTCAAAAAGGCCTAAGATACCACTAACCTTTGTTGAAATCATTTCTAATAAATAAGATGTATACTCTAAAGGAGGTGAAGGAATGAAATCAACAATTTATTTCCTTAAAGGAGATAGAGCACTCTTTGGAAAGAAGGTAAAGCACTCCTTAGAAAGGGTAAACATATGCCTTAGGTAGAAAGAGGACAAAGGAGAAAGAGGGAGTATTTTAGGATAGTCCAATAAGAGAAAGTCCAAAGAAAGGGATATTCTAAGGAAGGAAAGAGAACCTACAAGTCTAAAGGTGTTATATTGTTACATACATCTGAATACGCCCTCATTAACCCAAATGTTAGACGATTAAAGAAGTTTTCCTCTTCTACTAACATTATGGATATGAGCTAGAAGAGTGTCAAGATCCACAAAAGGTAGTGAATTCCCTATTCAATATGGGAGAGTTAGGTTAGTTTATGGAAAATAATCTTAAGTTTGTAGATAAATAGAGGCAATGTAATTGATCTAGCCTAAGGATTATGATAGTAAACCCAAGGGAGCCTTAACTAAGGTTAGGGTCATCAACAAGATATAGAGGAAGATTTAAAGGTAAGTAGGTTATCATTGAAGAAACCTGACTCTTTGATCTATATTACAGGTAAAGAAAGGAACAGAAGGAAGTTGATGATTTTTTAAGGGGAGGATCCTAATGATCAATCCTAATAATGACTTAATAGTTATTATAGCAACCATAAAACTATTACGTGAGAAGGATTTTGGTTGACAAGTGCTGCTTTTTGGACATCTTATTTTATGATATGTTTTAAGTCATTAGGGTTCAAAATGACACAACTTAAGTTTATGCCAATATCATTAGCTGGATTTAGAGGAGGCAAATCTATGATTTAAGTAACATTGCACTTTTATTAATGATGGGAACCAAAATTAGGTAGGTTGCCAATATTATGATGTTTCATGTAGTCAACAGACCTTCAACATATAATACTATTCTAAGAAGATCCACTGTTTACTTTCTCAGACAAGTGATGTCACTATATCAATTATTGATGAAGTTCCCTATTAATAGTGACATAATTGAGGTGTTTGAGGACTTTAAAGTGACTAGCAGTATTGTTTGATGTCTCAGAAAGCTTATTGGAACTTCAATATTCATAAAATTGAGTTAAAAGAGATAGAAAAAGAGTAGATACGGGAGCTTACGAGAGAGATGATAGAGGTGAACATAGGAGGAATTGAGGAGGAGAAGTTGTGAAGGTGGGGGCTATGTTTGAAAGAGAGCTTGTGGAATCATTGATAGAGTATATATGTGGAAATCTTTTCCTACATATTGAATGAGAGAAATTGATCTTGACGTGGTAGTGCACAAAGATGGTATCTTAAACACCTTATTAGGTGGCAATGCACAAAATCTTTTCCTATTCATTTGGATATTATTGAGTTGAAAGAAAAGGTTAAGAATTTAAGTAGTAAAATTCAATAGGACAAGTTCATTAATTTTACCTTTGTTATGAATGAGGAATTGACTAGAGAACTTTTTACTACACTTCAATTTGAATTGAGTAACCCTATTAATTTTGGTTTTGGTTGTGGGGTCAACCATACTAATTAAATTATGATGTTATGTATGAAATTGTTGGATTCCCATAATCAAACATAGTTAATACACCTGATAATTTTCATACCATGAGGTATTGGACTCAATTAATTGGGTTGTATGATTTATTGTTAGGAATGCCTATAACAATTTTATTCGTAGTCCTGAAAATTTGTTAATTCACAAATTTATGCGTCAAACTATTTTTGATAAATCTGAAAGTAACAATTTTTTCGTGAAAGAATTATTTATTTTGTGATGCATGGACAATGATATTAAAATTTGCACAACCACTCACATTTTTAATACTATAATTATTACTCTTAAAAAGAGAGGCAGTTATCTTAGCATGGGTTATCATGTTACTAAAATTGCTGACCATTATGGTGTAAATGTTGATGAACTAACTATTGTTATACTTGAATTTCTTAATCATCAACATCTAAGAAGAGATGAGATCTTGACGATCCAACATATGGAACTTTTAGAAGTCAACTCTAAAACACACGAGAAGCACAAGATAGGGCAGGCTAGTTTAAGTTTTGCACCACCTTAGTAGTAAGTTGAAGACTCAACCAGTGAGGAGACTGAGGATGAGGAAGCAGTAAGATGAGAGAAGGTGCTTAATGTGGTTTCATCCAACAACAAACTATTGAAGAAGATGGTGTAAGAACAACAACGACAATGTCACGACATTACGATGATGTATAAATACTTCACTATTTAAGGAGTTACTTAAGGAGTTTAGATCCCATCTCTAACACCGTCACCACCTCAATCACCGTAACAAGTTTTATGCTCTAACTTTTTTCTTTTTAATTTCGTTTTTCTTGTTAATTTTTAGTTTCCTTTATATTTTGTTGGTTCTCCTCACACTAAGGACAATGTGTTGTCCAAGTGTGGGGAGGTTTGCATTTTGTCATCATGAGTATGAATTTTTGCATGTCATATAGTCATTGAAGTTGTAAAGACATATTAGCTTATGAAATTTGTGTTTTAAGTATCTTTAGTTAAATATGCATGATTAATTAGGAAATGTCGTCAATTTGTTCACCTTTAAAAATTTGTTACATACACTTATAATTATAAGTCTATTGAATAAGTAGCATCACTAGTAATCTTTCATGAGGATTAATAGTTAAAAAGAAATGAGGTAGGCTATGTGAAACGTGAAAAAAAGGGTGTTTTAATTAAATAAATATTTTGCTAGCCTTCGGGTTACGAATAGAGCTAGTAGCCGGTTGAGAATGTGATATAGCTAAGTAACTGGAGACATTCATGACAAAATGTTTGTCTTCACATCAAAAGGCTAGAATGGCATTCCAACCAAGCTAATTAATAAAACGTGACCTAGTTAAGTAACCAAGGGACATTCATAACAAAATGTTTACCTTCACATCAAAAGACTAGGTCAATGTTAAATAAATTTTAAGAAATGGTATTTCGATAAATAAATCCTTCCAATCTTTGAAAATAGCAAAAATTTTCATGAAAAGTTACGTAGTTGCAATTTTGGTTGACTACTAATTATCAATGTGTTTGTACAAGTGCTTTAGGTGAATGAATATGATGTTAATATCTTGATTAGTATGTATATTCAATCCAAAGTGCTTAGCCATAAATTGCATAAGTTAATATGTTGGAACAATTTGAATGACTATTGTTTGACGTTAAATTAGTTTTGTGAAGTTAGATGCCATTATATCATTAGTGCATGTGCCTGAATGTATGTGTTATTATTTGGTTTGCTTGAGTTTGTTTTTAATTTTGTTTTTGTTCGAGGACAAGAAAAAGTTTAATTATGGAGATGTTGATAGTTTTAGTTTATATTATGTTTTGGTAGGTGTTTTAGTGTGTTTATAGGTGTTGATTAGATGAAGTATTGCATGTTTAGGCTTAAAATTATATTAATTTGATTGTTTTATTATATTTTAAGTGTTATGTGGTTTAAGGCTTAACTTGTGTTTTTGAGGTGTTTCGATGTGTTTGTTAGTGAATTAAACCAGAAAAATGAAGTTAAAAGAAGCAAAAGCATGCTTGGGTTAACAAATGGTCACGATCGTGCATGGAGTGTCAGGCTCATGATAGAAGACTCTTCATCAGTGTCACGGTCGTGCATAAAGTGTCACAATCGTGATAGAAGGTTTTTATGGTAGGTCATAATTGTGACACCCCTATCACGATGGTGATAGACACTTGCCAAACATAAGATTTTCCATCTGATCTGATGTTTGGAAGGAATTTTTGGGACAATGTGAACTGGGTAAGCCCTAAACTTAACTCTAAGTCACACATTTACCATATATGAACATAAGAGACCAAAAATAAGCAACCACCATCTTACCAAATTAAGGAAAAAGCAAGATAAAAAGGGAGCATTTGGAGTTCCAGCTCTTCCAGCAATTTCCAGACCATTCCATCTTAAGTTCTTTCTTTTTCCTTTGTTTATATTCTTTAAGCTTGATTTATGAACTAGGTTTGAACATGCTACACACATTTATTATGTTTTAATTTCATATTAGGATTTCTTCTTGACTTATTTTGTGACTTAATCATTTTTTATTTCAATGCAATGTGTTGGGTGTTGTGACAATTTTGTTTGCTTATACTTTGACAATAAATTGAGAGAGTGAGTCGAAATTAATATGATTAGGTTTGATAATGATAGTTAAGGACCTAGGAAGTCTCGCAAATATCAAATTGATATTCATAAGAAGAGAGATCTTATTTGAAAACTTGATTATCTAATAGATTGCTTAAGAATTAGTTGAAAATGTTAGGCTATTTTTATGAATGAAGAGATTATGAATCGATAGATTCTAGAATTTCATAATCAATTAGGGATAATTAATTAGTGTTAAATGATTAGGTCCTGAGAGAGAATAATCAAACCCTTCAGAAATCTAGATCAACACCAAATTAAATCAAAAATGGTTAAAGGAGAAAAATGATTGTAGAACAAATCCTAGACTTTTACACTTGATTATCCTTGTTTTATTATAACAACTCAATTATTAAATGGTTAAGTGCTCAATTTTATTTTAATGTTCTTATTTCTTATTATTCACTTTCATTCAAATCATATTTCACAACCTTAGACAAAGTTAGGTTCATTTAGTTTTAGCTAATTCCTCGTGGGTTCGATACCTTAATTACTACAAGTTTACGATCCATATACTTTTAGATATTAAAGGTTTTATATTATGTAAAACTTGCTCAACAGCAAACATACATAAAAATGCATATGTGTATCATCTTCCCTCATATAATATGGTATGCTAGTTTTGTGGTAAGTATGAACATGTTGATAGATTTTGTTTTCTTAAACAAAGAATGTCAATCAAACCCTTGAAAGTGTAAGTTGAAAAAAAGAAGGAACATAACAACCAAAAAATCAAGCTCATTTGGATTCCTAAAACACATTGATTGCCTTGGTTTGTAAGGCTATTAGAAGAGAAAAGGCAAATGAAAGTGTTGAAGATGTTTTAGGATATAGAGAATTTAACTCCTAGAATCAACCATCAATATTTCTCAAATTTTTGAACCAAGTGAGAAAGATGAGTAGGATTAGATACAACTAATCAATTGAGAACTTAAAGAAAATCTTCATAATTAATGTTCAACAAGAGGTAACTACTGGTCCATTCTTTAGAAATTTGTCACATATTTCTCTCGTTTATCAATTTGAGTAAATTCTTAGTGATGATTATTTGGGTTTAAATTATAAATTAGGTATTTAATAATTGAATTCAAAGTGTGAACTTTATTGCCTAGACCTAAAGATTGTTGTACGAAATGAGGAAACTAAGTTAGCATTTACCTTAATTGGGAAATTATTTCTCTAAAATTTTGAATAAGGGTAAATCTTGCATATTATAAGAAAATTAGCTATGATTGATGGATATTTTATATGAAAAGGATCTCTTTATATGCTCTAATTCATTCTTGATATTTAGTTGATTGTTTATGTGTTCTTAACCTTTTTATTTAATATTTTAAATTTTTTCTCTAACTTTTTTTAACATACTGATCAAGTAACATTTTAGTATGGACAACTAGTGTAGCTAAAAACCATATTTTTTTCCTTTCTAGTAAGTTTATTTTTTGTTTGGTAGCTTGTGTAGTCACCTAGGTAGTCACACTAGTTGGTCAATATCCTTTAATAGTTAACCAATTTCCCTTATCTTAAGACTATTTTCTTTCTTGAGCATTTGTAAGGAGTTTGGTCAACATCCTTGGTTGATAAATAACTAACATAAGTAAATCGATATAGTTTAATGGTTGACTAGTAGATCGTCTTTTGAATACAAACCATTTTTATTCCACACCTTAACTACTCACTTTTTGCTTATGTCATAAACACAAACACCGGTCAACCAGTTGAGGCATGTGGTCGGCCAATCCTTATGTCTTTAACATCTCCTTTGCCTCTCTTCTTCCATTTTCATAATTTATGTTTATATCCTCTAAAACCTCAAATATATCATTCTTTTCCTTGAAAAATATCATCCCTTATTACATAATAATGTTATTAAATTACATCAAATTGAATTTTTATTTTTTTAGTTTCAAATTTGGAGATTTTCAATCTTTTCTTAATTAAAAGTTATCTTTGTAAATTGATGCCTTTATAATTAAATTGTCAAAAGTGTTAAGATAGTTTCCCTTTTAATTGTATCAATAATCTTTAATTTTGGTATTTTGCACACTTTTTCATGTTTCTATTTTTGAAATTTTGGGGGTTTCAAAATTATATGTTCTTTTAAGAAATTGATTGTTCGATATTGCAATTATTCCTTTATTTGTTATAATTCCAATCTCGAATTTTGTTAAAACTTACCCTTGATGCTTTAATTGAATCTTTTAATTTGGGCACAATACTAAAATTGGAAAACTTTCAAATTAGACACAATTAGGGATGTTTCTATCAAAAATGATCTTGTTTTTTGACTTCTTAAATATTCAATAACTTCCTTTAGTAAGAAACTTTATCATTTTTAATCAAACATATTTTGATTATATCTATTAAGTCAGTTTGAAACATGACATATTACTTTTTTCATTTTTTAATGATTTCTTTTTGTTGATCCCAAAAGGGGGAGAAAGACTAGTGATATTAGATTTAGGGGAAGTTATGACATTCATAGGGAGTGATGAAATTTAGAGAGAGTGACTATTTTGTCATTTTGTATTTCTTACACTTTATGTGATATGTTTGAGTAAATTTATCTACATTTATATATATTTCTTTTATTTTGAATATATTTTGTTATATTTTATGCATTAATTAAAGGGGAGCTAATCATTAGCTTGATAATTTTTTGTGTGCTTAACATTATTATTATTCTCTAATATAATAAATGTTTTGTTATCAACAAAAAGAGGGAGATTATTGAAATAAGGGAGTTTTCAGTTGATGTTTTGATGATAACAAAACATAATTACTACTAATGTATTCATTATTTTCATAAAAAGCAATATTAGAACAAATGCAACCATAAATTCAAGAAGATAGTGTATAAAGTCAACAAAGAAGTTGAAGACTGCAACCAATGAAATGAAGATCAAAATAAAAATAAAAGAAGATCAAGGATCTTTGAGGTCATTTCAGATATTATATTATTATTTTTAAGATCACTTTATTAATATGATGATCGAAAAGGCTCACCATACATAACCGTTTCATTTTAGTTTATTTTATGAGCCTTTACTTTCATTAAGAGACATTAAAGCTTTTGATTTTAATATAAAGCCTTTTCATCTTTTAAATAATATTTGAAGAACATTTTGGGAAGTGTTTTGTCATATTTGGATTAACAAATTCGGTTTTGAGCATTTGAAGTTGTTAAAATAATGTTTTTGGGTGTGATTGATTGACTTATATGGGTTAGTGGTTGACTAATATTGGTTAAAGTTATTAAATTTGAAGTACTGAGAGTTTATTGTAATATTGTTTAATGTACTGGTTGACAAGACTGTCATATTGGTTGAATATTATAGGTTACTATTGGACTAGTATTCCAATGACTTTTGAATCTAATACTGTAAATACATAATGCCCAATCAGTATGCTATATTGATTGACCAATGCATCGAATATAATCATTATAACAGCTAGTTCTTAGCTCTAACAACTATTTTTGGCCCTAAAATACTATAAATAGATATTTTCTCATTGAATTTAGTATCAAGAAGGTGTTAGGTGTTGTGTACACATATTTTGAAGAGTTGTTTTTAATCATTTGAGCACCATTATGCATATTTGTGTGAGTGAGTCATTTTAGAGTTATCAAGTGATAAAGTTAAGTATTTTAGGTTGTAATAGTTGGTTGGGGCAATATAGTATTGTATTTATAGGTGATACAAGTGAGACTGAGGTTCCTCTTCACCTTCGAAAAAGATTGTAAGAAGGGTTTCTCTTTACCGAGAAAGATTATATAATGGTTATTCTTTGTCATGAAAGAAAAATTATAACAAAACTCTAATAATAGTCTTAGAAGTGGATATAAGCAAGGGTTATATATCGAACAACTATAAATCAGTTTGCATTCCCTCTTTCTTATCCTTTATAAATTATTGTTCAATTGTTTGATTAAATTATATTAAGCAATTTCCTCATATTTATTTATATTGATTATTATTAACTGAATATGTTAGTTGCAAAAAATTTTTTGAATTTTGAAAACATCCAATTCACCCTCTTCTTGTGTTCTGTTAGGGACTAACAGAGTATAAGAAAGCCTTTAGTTGTTGATATAGGATAGGCCAATGGCTTGAATAGTAAGTGCAACTAAAATACTTCTAAAAAAGTGCTTGTTAGGGGGCAACCCAATGTTCTAACCCTACTTTTATTTTATATTAGTTTATTATTTTATTTATTTAATAATATTCATTTTTCTTCTTTAGTAGGTAGTTTTTATGAATTTGCTATGATCTTATCTTACCAAAATTGGCGCAAAATTAGGGGAGATTTTTCTATCACAATTGTCTCTCATGTTTGCTTTCATTATTTTATTTGTCTGACATTGAGGATAATGTCATGTTTAAGTGTGGGGTGAATTTCTAAGAGTCTTTGTTTATTTTTGTATTTAGTTTGTTTTAGGTTTAAATTTTTATCTTTTTTTGGTTTGTGTTTAGGTTATTATTAGTCACTTTAGGTTTACAACATAAGTTTATGAATATTTGTTAGTTAAGATTGATTATTAAAAGTTAGGTGTATATTGTGCTTACGTGGTTATAGTATAAATTTGATTTTATAAATGCTAGGACATTAAATATATTAAGTGAAGATGTTTTGATTTGACTTTAGTATCCTAAAAGAATTTGAGCCTTCATGCAATATTTTGTTCATGGAATATTTTGTTCTTTTGAATGTGAATATCTTCTTGGATTTTAAACTTATAAAACTTGTATAAAGGCTTAAATTCTCAACTTTTATAACTTATATAAATTTTGCAACTTGTACAAGCATTAAAATGATAAAGGCACATAGAACTTATGTTTGAAACAAATTGCATACCCTTTATGCAATAATCCATTAGTGAATCTATTTAAGACTTACGTCAGATTTTAGCCTTTTTCTTTGCAACCTTTTTTCAAGAACCTTTAGCCTTAAAAAAAAAAGTAATTACTACCTAATTCATGATTCATAGAGCTTTTACTTATGATTTGGTGTTGCTGTTGGGTACAGTATACAAAGAAATAAATGTAGGGGAGCTTGTGGTGTGTATAAAAAGGCAATGTAAAAAGATAAATTCATATCAAAAGAAAATAAAAAGGAAAAAAGGAAAAGAAAAGAAAATGGTGAAAATCAATTGGCATTGTTTTCTTGTATTGGAAAAGAATGAAGGACGATTGAAATTTTTTGTAAAGTATGAAGAATTGGTGGAGACTTTTGATTAATTTCTTGATTTACTTGCCCTACTAAGTTTAACTATTTTTATTCTCTATTCCCTTCCTTTGTTAACCAATGTATCCCTTTAGCCTCATTGCAATCTTGTTTTAGACCTTTTTCTTATGTATGCATATTTAAGTAGTGGAGATTATATTATTTTTAACTATATGATAAGTTCAATTTCATAAGAAGATTATGAGAGTGTCTCACCTAAAAGTTTAAACGCTTGTATGAAATAGTGATACTTCATGAGGATAATTTAAAGAAGTATTTGATCCTAATTAATAAGGTAGAATAGTGTTTACTTTGTCTCTTTTGTACGGTGATGCATTTAAGAATTATTGTGTTAGAGTTTTATAACTTATCAGTAGTTGGATGATGAAAGATTTTAGTTAACTTGTGAAGTTATAAAACCTCCAATAACAAGGAGGATTATGTGTCACTCTAAAAAGAACAAAAAGAAAGAAAGTTTTAAACAACCAAATGTGCATTTTAAACCTTAATATTTATAATATAATACAAAATAGACCCTAACATTTTGAAGAGTTCAAATTAAACCCTAACATTTCAAAACATTCAAAATAGACCCTAAGCAAATGGAAAATTTAACGAGGATAACTCTTTGTTAATTAAATGGCTCATCAATGTTGATATGACATTATTTTTATCTTTTTAAACTAAAGAATGTGCCCCAATACCACATGGCAATGGGATCCATTGTCATAAATCTATAAAAGTAGATCCTTTACCATGTCACAAATAGGACCCACTATTAGAAATCTATAAAATTGGGTCCTATAACTACATGACAATGTGGTCCACTTTTTAGCTAATATGAAAAAACTAATTAGAGACAGTGAGGTCTATTTTCTATTTAAAAATATAGAAATAATACTAACATGGCATTTAATTGACATGAAGTAAACCCCTTTAAATTTTCTATCCATTTAAGGTATATTTTGAACGTTTTGAAAAATATGGAGTTTAATTTGAATTCTTTGAAATATTAGGGTTTAATTTGCATTTTACTATAAACGTGGGTGTTCAAATGAACTTTTGGCCTCAAAGAAAAAGAAGATATCTAGGCATAACCAAATTATAAGTGTATAATTGTATCCTTTAATGAAATAACTAAAGACAATGTAAATAGGGATGACAAAACCTAGCCCAGTCCAAAATCAATAAATTAGGCCTAGATTGACCAAGCTTCAGGCCAGACTCGACCCAAACATATCTGATTTAGTTGAACTAAAATGATGTTTTATAAAATGATGTTATTTTGATATAACTAACTAAAACATCATTTTGGTATCAATAACTAAAATGATTTTATTTGGCTTTGTCCTAATCCAACTTTGGATTGCTTGAGTTGTGTGATCCTAGTTTGACTAAGCTTCTGACTAGGCTTAATCCTAAAGAAAGGTTGGGCTATGCTCAGACTGTGAAAAAAGAGGTCAGACCAGGTCCAATCTATTATTGTCTCTAGGTATAAAAAAGAGGCATACCATTTATCTTTCATAATGTATCTAATAGATTTCATAATTTCCCTCACCATATTAACTTTGTAAGTGATAACTTAACAAGGAAGAGGTAACGACATTAAAAAAATCTATAATATTAAAAAAGCTAACAAGTTAGGCAACAGTCACTTAAACTAATAAATACAAAACTAGTAATTCAAAACCAATAAGTGTAGAAAATTAAAGTCAATTGGTCATAAGGAGAGGGAAAGGAAAAGGAAAAGAAAGAAGTAAAGGCAGAGGCAAAGCAGAGGATCGCAAGCAAGGCAGAGTCATAATCATACCACACTGAGCTAAACTCATATTTTGTTCCTTCCAATAAACAAGGTAGACCATACTGAGCCAAATTCATATTTTGTTCCTTCCAATAAACAAGGTAGACTTAGATGGAATGGAACAAAGAGAAGATGAGTAAGTGTTTCAAGGCCTACATATTATACAGTGTAATGAAATAACATATGTATAGAATATAATGTAAGCGTAATGTAATTCGATTACATTTAGTATTTTATTCATTTTTCTAACAAATTTATAGCATTAAAAGTATTATATGAATTGAATTCAACTTATGATTGATACGCAAGAGGGGCATTCCAATTGTATATTGATTCTTAGGTCAAATCATGATTGATTTTGAGTCAAATTCACAAACAAACACTCAAAGGTAGTATGAAACTTCAACATCCTAAAATCCTAAAAGGAAGACACTTTTGTAAACCAAAAACTAAGGATAAAGATAATATAAATTTCTTTACCTTTTTTCTTTGGTATTTAATAATGATGTTTCTTTTTTATACATGTAATTAGTCTCATGTTATTTAAATATGAAGGTATTTATGTTCTAGACAAGTTATCATAATATATGGATATACATTAATACTACAAATATGATTAAGTAGTTTTTTTCAATTTAGATATGTAATGTTGTTGACATGGATATGAATAAACTATTAATATAGATATGCAATATGTTGTCAAATTATTCAATATGGATATAAAATATGTAAATATTGTACATATGTACCAACTTAGTAAACTATAGACATTCAACTGATAATTAGAGTGTGATAATATTCATAGGTAACTATAGACATCTTTTGCCAAGTACTACATAATACATCTTTGGTTATAAGAGTTTATAACATGTTTGAAAAGTAAAGTCAAAATTTTGTTAATTCATTTTCTTAACTAAAACTAATTATAAAATTTCTCTATAACTAATACAAACAATATAAAATGCATATTATATATGTTATCTTTTAATAAATTACCCAATTTTGTAATGTTTCCACCTCACCAAATGATAAACTTTATTATTTTATAAGTGTAGATTGCATCATGTTTTTGTAGGTAGTTTAGTGTGTGTTTAGTTGTTAATTTGATTGTTTAGTGCATGTTTAGGTTAAAATTGTGTTAGTTGGTAAATATTTGTGCTTTAAGTGTTTTGTGGGTGGGAAGATGATGTTGAGCTTCAATTTTATATTTATGAGGTGCCTTAATGTATTTGTTAGTGTTTTAAGACAATTAGAGCAGATTTAGAGAAGACTTGAGAAATAACCCAGGGCCACAATTGTGGCAAATATGTCACGATCATGATAAAAGTAAGAGCAAGGAGCCACAATTGTAAGGAATATGTCCCGATCGTGATAGAAGTTGCTGTAGGGAGCCACGATCGTGTCGTTATAGGCCATGATCTTGATAGAAACAAAAACTCCTAGCCACGATTGTGACCTATGTGACAAATACTCAGACAGCAATCCCGACTTGAGTTTTTGAGAGATTTTTTGGACCTTTCGATCCTAAAAAAGACCCTAGGGTTACCCTAATTGGAAATACTATATAAGACTTAAGGATGTAACCCTCAGAGAGCTTCTACATCCTTCCATTTCTGGAAAGTTCAAGAGAGAGAGAAAAAGAAGAGGAATAACAAGTAGGTCCTGACACTGCTACTTCCCAGATTAGGTGGTCTCCCGATGTTGCTTCCTTCTTGGAATGTCCGATCCAAGTTCTATTTCCTTTCCATTTCATTTTTGTTCATTTAGTGCATAAGATTGAAATGTATTGTATGGTGATGGGTTTTGGATTGTTGACGATGTTCTAACTCTTCCTTTGGGATTTTACTTTAATTTAATGTTAATATAGTTGATTTTCTGTTTTATTAATTAGGTGTTGTGATTAACTTTGATTTTTGCATATTTCGGTAACAAACCAAGGGGGTGAGCCGAATAAAAATGATTGGATTAGATTAACGAGAGTTAGGCAATCTAATAGA
>JANQAP020000504.1:2278920-2296822 GCA_026874005.2 Erythroxylum coriaceum
GTGGCACAAAAGAGCCAATGTAGCTACCCCTTATATAGGAAGGAAAATTGGTATTATTGGACTTGATTTAAGTATTGGGCTTGTGACCAAAACTAATAAAATATGTTTAGTTTATATAATATATTTATAACAAGATTAGGATGACCAAGGACACAAATAGATGACAATAAAGTTTTTCTTTATACCAGATATTGATATTCAAATATAGGAAATAAATTCCTGCTAATTTCAAGAATTGGATAATTTGATTAGACTGAACAATGATGATAATGTTTTAAGTTATACTGACTTTGTTAGATACCTATTATCAACAGTCTGAGCTCGAACGAGCAATTCACTGCCAAAATGACATTGTTTTAGAGTATTATATTGAATTTTGAGTTGATTCTCCAAACTCGAGTTCAACTCAAAGGTTAGTCAATCATCGTTTATCTATTTGCTAAGAGATCAATCATAACTAAATTACGGGCACATAATTTCTTTTTTACAAAATTTTAAAGGATCTATTTAATTGAATATTTTATAAAGCATGAATGAAAATAAAAAATCGAAACATACTTGATCCAAAATCCTATAAAACTTTTCTTTTAAAACTATCAACCTAGAGTTGTTCAAACTTTTAGCCTCTATTCACAAAGTAAAGAGAACTTTATGTTAGAAAGGAAAAGACAAAAGTACCAATTTTTTGATGTCTTTTTTCTTTTTTATATAAAGAGATTCAATGGTTTCTTTAATTTAAATTAAATTATTAATTATAATTATAATTTAATTTTCATAAAATCAAATATCTCTTATTTCATTCCTGAAATTTTTTAAACATTAAAATTAAGTCTAACTTAAGTTAGATTATTTTTCTCCTTTAAATACTCTTTATATGCGACCCATTTGGTTCTTAACATATTAACAATGAATATAAATTATAATTATAATTCTTGATTACAGTTAAATAAATTAAAATTCTTTTTAATTTATCTTTAATTTTGTAATTAAATAAAATATAATCATGTATCAATATTGGTGTCTAAGAATATATTATGACCATTCAAACATTAAGAATGTCAAATTGGTTTGACTTAATGTGTCTATACATGATTAAATCATATAGATTAATCTTTTTTATAATTCAATGCTCAAATTAGGCATAGAGTATGTATTTAGTAGTACTCTATTTAAATCCTATCATGTTTGCTTTTACTAATTAGTAAATGATTTATAATTGATGTTTAAAGAACATCCTTTTGAGATGTCAATTTCTTCTACCTAAAGAATTCTTTAAATCACTGCTCATAAAGAACAATAAAACATTCTCCATAATTACTTTAATATATTGAATCCCTTATTGACATACTCAACTATCTCTATAGAGTTCATAATATATCTAAGTACCAATGGCTAAGCAACTTTGGTTTGAATAGGTTATAAACATGCTTAAAACATAATAGTTCATATATAAGATACTTTAGTAATCTCAAGTCTAAAGATCAATTACACAACCATCATAATGAGAAAATCCATAAACACATAAGTAATGTTCCACTTGGGATCCTTGTAATTGGTTCTGTTTAATAAACACTCACATATTTGTTTAAGTATCTCTATACTTTAATTTATGACATTAATTACATTCTTTGTAAGAAAGAAGTATAATGTATGCTAATTTTACTCTTTCATCAATATCCTATCTTAATGAAATTACAACTGGAAATAATTTAGGAAAAATTTACAAATTGGATCTCATAGTTATGATCTCATCATAATTTCAATTACATAATAGATTTCGCCTTTAGTATTAAGCTTAAAATATAATTAACAAAAATACATAAAGATAAAGAGTTCCTTTATTGATTGAAATAATAATTTTATATATTAAATTGCAACAGATCAATTGGCTGTAAGGATATAAACTATCTCTCACTTTTACTAAAATCAATTCCCAATGTATGTAATGCCATACCCATCGATATATTGATCATGCTCTTTTGAGACAATGACTTAGTAAGAAGATCTGCAAGATCTCTTTAATAGGAACTGGCTCTAATGCAATATCTTTTTGGTTTAATATCTTCTTGATTAAGTGAGACTTCTTAAGTACATTTGGATAATTTATGAGATCTTGGGTTTTTTCCCCTATGCAATGGCACCATTATTATCATATACAATACTATTGACTCAACAATGCTAAGAACCACCCAAGTTCACTAATCATCTTCTTGATCTAAATTACTTCATATGTCTCCTTTGATATTAAAATATACTCTACCTCGATCGTATAATAAACAATGGTTAGTTGTTTTGATCTTTTCCAACTTATTACACTACCACTTAAAGTGAAGATGTACCCTAATTTTGATATGTTATCTTCTAGATCATATTGAAAACTCACATATAAAACTCTTATTTTAACTCCTCTATAGACCAAGAAAATATATTTAGTTATTCTTACATACTTTAAATGTCTTTCACAATTGTCTAGTGCTTATCACTATGATTAGCTTAAAATTTGCTCACTATGCTCAAAGCATAAGAGAAATCTATTCTATTATATATCATATCTATGATTGATCTAATAGATAAAGCATATGAAAAACAATCTAATTTATCTCTTTACTTATGTATTTGGACATATACTCTATGAGATAGAAATTTCATACGACCTGGGTAAGAATCCCTTATTGAAATTCTCCATGTTAAACCTCTTTAGTACTTTATCCATGTATGTGGATTGGCATAAGTTAAGTAACCTCTTTGATATATCTCTTTAAATCTTTATTCATATATATAGGTTACTTATCCCATATATTTCATGGAGAACTTCTTGGAAAACCAAATCTTTATATATTGGAGCATTGGTATTTTTTTCCAGTTAGTAATATGTCATCCATATATAGCTTTAGGAAGATAGATGCCCTCCCATTAACCTTCTTATAGACATATAGTTCATCTAAGTTTTTGATAAAATTAAACTCTTTGATTATCTCATTCAAGTGAATGTTCTTACCCTATGACACTTGCTTAAGTCCACAAGGAGACTTTTGTAGCTTATATACTTAATTAAGAAACGTCTTAAGTTCAATACCTTTAAGTTGTATCATATACACATCCTCAAGTAAATTTCAATTGATAAATGTTATTTTGTCATATATTTGTTATAATTTATAATTATGATATATGTCTATAACAGATAAGATCTTTATAGATTTCAACATAGCTATTGATGAAAAGGTTTTATAAAAATCAACTCCTTATTTATGTTTGTAACCTTTAGCTATTAGCCTTGTTTTTTATATGTGTATATCACCATCTATATTAGTATTTCTTTTAAAATTCTCTTGCAACCAGTATGTAAAATACCATGCAGAGCATTTACCAAATTCCATATTTAGTTATTGTACAAAAATTCTATATTAGAGCTCATAATTTTATGTACTATAAAGAATCAATATTATACATTTCTTCCTTAAAAGTAATAAAATCATCATCCATAAGTGATACATTATCTTTTTCCTTTTTAACATTTAGATCTAATTTTGTGTGTGTGTGTGTGTGTGTGGAGGGGGTGGGAGTGGGGGATGATATATCCTTCTAGTGTATCAATTTACAGTTCTTGTTCTATATGATTGCATATTTTGTGGTTTTTGAACTTCTCTAAGTTCTACCTCAATCTAACTACTTTTCTTAAGAATAAATTCCCTTTCTAAAATGTAGAATATCTTGAGACAAATACCTTTTTCTCAAAAGGATGGTAAACTTTATATCCAATATTCACTTTCC
The DNA here is from genome assembly GCA_026874005.2 of Erythroxylum coriaceum. Lineage (NCBI taxonomy): Eukaryota > Viridiplantae > Streptophyta > Magnoliopsida > Malpighiales > Erythroxylaceae > Erythroxylum > Erythroxylum coriaceum. The sequence continues at coordinate 2,282,692 of JANQAP020000504.1, forward strand.
AATATTTCACGAATTTGCATATATTTGAGTTAACTTGAAGCTTATCAAATATTGCATGCTTTATGTAATTATCACATATCTAAACTTTAGGTGTGACAACTTTGGTTTAATACTAGTCCATATCTTATATGGTATCTTTTTAACTAATTTGGATAGAATGATATTTAGAAGATAAGTAGTTTTAAGGGAAAATCCCCATGTGGAGACATAAAAGTCTATATGACTTATCATAAAACGTACCATATCTAATAGAGAATGATTTCTCCTCTAAGATATTCCATTATGTTGTGAATTTCCAACTTGAGTCTATTATGAGGGAATACCATTCTCTTAACCATTTTGTTTCTCAACTTCTATTCTAAATTCTTTGAACCTTTCAATTGATTAAGACTTCTCTCTCATTAAATACACATAAATATGTTTGGAATGATCATATGTGAATGTAATGAAATATAATTACCCACTACTAATGTGAGTGGATATTGTCCTTTTCCACTAAAGGGTAGTTTTGTCATCTTATCTAACAAATAAGATTCATAAGTTTTATAAGATTTATAATCAAAAGGATCCAAATATCTTTCTTTATGTAACTCTTTGATTCTAATTTCATTGATATGATTTATCTTACAATGCCATAAATAAGATGATTTTGATCAATTATTTTTTTCTTACTATTTATGTGAAGGATTAGCTTTTCAAGATCTAATTCCCACAAACCATTTATAAATAATCTATATCTATAGTAAGAATCATCTTTATAAAAATAATAATTTTATTCTTAATAATAAAGATAAATCCATTCAAATCTAAATAGGAAATGAAAATAATGTTCCTTGTAATGACTAAAACACAATAAATATTGTTTATTTCTAATATAAGGTCAGAAGGTAAAGTTAAACTGCAAGTTCCTATAATTAATATGGAAACCCTTGCTTTATTACTAACTCATATATCCACTTCGTCTTTTCTCAATTATTTACTCCTTGTTAAAATTTGCATATTTCTACAAATATGAGAACCATAACTAGTATCTAATATCCAAAAATGTGGAACAGAGATAGAAAGATTGATTTCAGTTATAAAGATACTTTAAGATGTAGCTTTCTTAAGGTTTTTATCTTTCAAAGAAGCATGATAAACTTTGCAGTTCCTCTTCTAGTGTCAACCAAATCCATAATGAAATTTATCATTATTCTTCTTCTTAACACCATCATTTGGCATTACTACTTTAGTAGAAGCCATTTGTTTCTTGTTATTGTTCTTTTAGAGAGATTTTTTCTTATTCCTAGAAGAATCCATAATAAGAAAAAAATTAGGTTCCTTCTTAGGGCGTCTCTTTACAATCTTAAGCACATTCAGTAGTTTAAGAAATGATACAATTTTTAATTTATATAGAATTTCATAATGAACTATGAAAAACTTAGATTAAGAGATTAAATCACCAAATTAAATGCTTAACTCATAGTTCATAATAAGACATAATAGGCATAAATTTTTAATATAGCCAATCATTTTCTGCATGTGTTAGTATACTAAATCCTTATGCTATCTTACATTGATACAATGCTCTAAAAGTCCAATATTTCTCTACCTCATTTTATGCACCAAACAACTTCTTAAGATGTAAAATTATTATAGAAGCATCTATATTTTTATGCTATCTCTGAAGCTCATGAGACATACTAACTAACATCAAACATATAGCTTATTCAACATCATCAATGTGATGTTAATATCTCTCCAATACTTCATTAATTGCATTCGCATTGGGGTGCAATATAATTGCATTGTCAAGAACATTTAATTTCTTTTCATGTTTGAGAACATTTCTTAAGTTGTGAAACTAGTCCAAAAATTTAGGTCCAGTGAACTTGTTAACATCCATGGTGCTTTTCAAGGACAAATTGCTAGTCATTTTACTTGACAACTAAAATGACTAAAATGACATAAGAGAGCAAGTATTAGTTTACACCACAAAACTAAATAAAATTAAGGACTTTAATAAATATTTGATCACTTCGACTATTTTAAACAGAATAATAGCTTCATTATTAAATCGAGAAATTATCAAACAATTTTGTTATGTAATAAGATCTCATTCAGACTTAGTTATTCTTAATCTTATTAAGAAAAATAATTTAACTAAAATTAAGTTTAGAAATAGAAAACTAATGAAAATTAGGTGGGGACTATTAGCACATGTGAGTATGTGCTAACCAGTAACTAAGAGGCATGAGTAGTGCACAAGCCTCCCAGTAAATGCATTAAGGGTTACACATGCCAAATATGTCAAACATCCAATGTATTTGTCCCTGAGACACATGCTCCATTATTTTATAGTCACCACCTTCTCTTTATCTCCAACAACCTTCGTCTTCTCTTTATCTCTAGCAGTGTCTTAGTTATCACCTTCTTTTGTTGGTGTTGGCCTCAATCATCTTTGTTTCTCCTTAACCGTGTTATATCTTCATTTTTGGTCAGCTTTTTGTCCTTGATAGTGGAGACCATTGCTACTAGTTTTGTCGCTATTGATTCACCAGCGTCGATGTCCTTTTGTGAGGAAAAATATGATCAAACCACCTAAAATATAATCAAAATAGGAACTTTGAAACTATGGGTAACGCAAAATTTTTTTTCCAAAAACAATGAATACTAAGAGTAACTTCAAACATATTTTTCATAAAATTAAAAATTTAGGGGACGTACGATTAAGTATTCATAAACCAAAAAGACACAAATGGAAGCATGTTCACTTAACTTCCATATATGATAACTATGGGTCATAAAATTAGGTTTTCAAAAACAAAAACTAATAGATGTGTTTCCAGGAAAACAAAATATGATGGGAGAACAAATAATGTTTTAAAGCCTTAATTTGTTCTCAAAGCAATGATAATAAAGAAATAACAATCAAGTTGATCAATTAAATTATACTTTCATACCATTGTTAATAAATCAACCATGATCGAATCATGCGTGCAATTCTTTTTACAATTTTTCAATAGATCTCTTTAATTTAATAAGTTGAGAATTGTAAATAAGAAATAAAAGAGTTAAAATATGCCCAATATCGAATCCTGTAAAACTTTACTTTTGAAGTTGTTAACCACATACTATTTAAATGTTCAACCTCTAATGGTATTCACAAAGTAGGGCAAGCGAATTTTGCGTTGGAAAGGAAAAGAAAGGAATACAAACTCCACAATATCTTTTTCTTATTTACAGAAAAAATCTAGGGTTTCTTTCTAATTAAAGTTCAACTGTTAGTCATGAATGAAGTTTAAATTGATTATGATTATAATTTAAGCTTAATAAAATTAAATATCTCATATATGATCTCTAAAATTTCATAAACTTTCAAATTAAACCAACTTTATTTTAAATATTTTTCTCTCTTTAATTGCTTGTTACATGTGACCTATTAAGTTCCTAATATGTTGACAATAATTATAAATTATAATTATATTTAATAATTAGAACTAGATAAATTAAAACTCATTTTAATTTAACAATAATTCTCCAATTAAACTTTTATAATCATAGATTAATCCTGAAATCTAATATTATATCATCCAAATATTGTGAATATCAAAGTGGTTTGACTTAACTTATTTATGCATGTTATGACATACATTTTATCTGTTTGTCATCCAATGTTCGAGTTAGACATAAAATATGGACTAGGTGTCTACTCTATTTAAATCTATCATGTTTATTCTTGCTAATTAGTAATTGATTTATAATATATGACTGAAAACTTTTTTTTAAAATCTCAATTCACTTTGACTAAAGAATTCGTTAAATTATTATTAACTAAGAACAGTGAAATATTCTCCTCAATTACTTTAGGATGAAAATTTTTTTATTTACTAATTCAACTATCTCTGCATATTTCACACCATATCTTAGTGCTATTGACCAAGCTACTCTGATTACAAGGTTATATATATTCTCAAAACATAGTAATTCTTATTTATGATGCCTTGCTAATCTCAAGTTTAAGTATTAGTTACACAACTCTTATAATAAGAAAATTCACATATGCTCAAGTAATATTTTATTTGAGATCCTCATAATCAGACCAGTTTAGTAAACTTATTCTCTAATAAGTAACCACATATTTGTTTAAAATTTTTCATACTTTAATTTATGAAAATAATTACTTTCTTTATAAGAAAGACATAATGTTTGTTAATTTTACGATTCTATCAATATCTCCTCTTCTTGAAATTCCAACTAGGAATAATTTAGGAATAATATATAAATGCAAATTGAATATCATAATCATGATCTCATCATAATTTCAATTGCACATTAATTATTCCAAGAAATTTACCTTTTGTATTAAACATCAAATGTAGTTAAAAATATAAAGAGTGATTTTATTAATTAAAATAATCATATCATATGTTAAATTGCAATCAAAATAATTAACTGTAAGGATATGGACTAACAATATTGACTTCACTACAAAAAAAGTGACATATAGTGACGCTTACTATTAGTGACACATAGAAAGATTGATACTAAGTGAAGGTTATAGCAACAGTTGAGGAGAGTGCCAGTAGCAATAGGGACATCCACTGAAATTCATCCTTAAATTCAAGTGTATAGTGATGGATCACAGGTTCCATCCCTAAATTTGGGTGACTAGTGACAGTTTAGTAATAGGGACGTTGGTAGCAATAGTGACAAATAAGATTATCTATCATTGAATTCAAGTGACTAGAAACAATAATTAATTTTGCAAATAACATTTATATATATATTTCCAAAATAATGACTATATATAATTAATTAAAACTTAAAATATAAATTAAAGTAATATATAGAAATTTAAGTTTAATTGTAGTTTCATTTTAAAATAGGAATTATATAATTTAAATTTTATAATTTTGATAGAGATAATGTTTGTAGAATTAGTTAAATTCATATCAATTTTAATCCTTTATCGATAGAGGAAATTTAGCTTTGAGTGTCATGTGAGGTGATGAAAGACATGTACGATATATATCTTTTTAGCATCTTTACTTGAAATATAAAAGCACTATTAATTTTTTAAGTATAATTTTTTTATTATTTACGTAAGTTGTTGACAAGGACAGGTGTTGAAGTGACCTAAATCATATGCAAACAAAGACAGGTGTTAAAAAGAAAGAAATGTTAAGCTATACAGGGAAAAACACATGTCCTCCTTGCACATGTATATATTTCTCTTCTGTACTTTTATTACATTGTTTTTAAAAAATTAATATATTTTTACGATTGGTGTGGTGTTGTCCGAAGTAATTGCCAGGTTGTTTGAAGTAAATCATCATAATAATGTCATCAATATCCAATTTCAAGCATTTGGCTTAAATTAATTGACAATGGAAGAGACTGCTTGCTATGCTTCACCAATTTATTCTTAATTAGTTCTTTCTATTTACATCTGAATGTATCTTGAATCCTATTTGATCAATTTCTAAGTGTAATATTCCTTCTATGTTTTTAATCGTTATTTCTTCTAAAGAAGTTTTTAGTTTTGGTAAAGCTACTTATCTATTTTTCTATCTTAATTTGCATAATATGGCAAAGCGTAAATTTCTTCGCAAGGTGCATACCACACCTTCTACTGTTGTCTCTACAGAATCTAACCTTCGTCACTCAAAAATTCAACCATAGTCACCAAGGAAACAGTCACTTGGATTTGAACAACAACAATTATCCCAATCCATGTTGCAACAACCACCACAAAGCCAATCCCAAAAAGAGGTAGTAGAATCGCAAATGTAATCATAAGTTCAACAACAGCAAAAACAACAACACCATGTAGCTCCTCAAACTGGCCTAGTAGTTCTAGAACTAAGTGAGCAACCACATCCAAGTGGAATGAAAACCAAAATGTTTCTTTAACTTTTTTATTTATATTCTATTTATAATTTTTAACCTATTTTCTACGTGATGAATTAGTCCGAAAAACTAGAGGATATACTCTTGTGATTGATGTTTGGGATATTGAAGAAGGAGAAAAGATTATTGTTAGTTTCAACATTTTAAATAAACCAATTGGTTTTGAAGGTGGAAAGTTTAAACAGTTCTTAGGTAGCATGGTTAGAAAGTCATAGCTTGAACTTCTTCATTTCAAAATTTGGAAAGTAATTCCATCTAGCTACAAGGAAGAAATGTGGAAAATAGTAGAGGTTTTGTATGTCATTTACATACGTTCATTTATTCATTGTTAACTTGTAATTCTTACAACATTTTTTGGTACAGGAGAAGTTCCAAATTCAACTACTTACTGAAAATGTCAAGAAAGCTGTGATTAATGATATGGTTGATAAGTGGAAGCATTGGAAGTGTGAGGTAAAGAGCAATGCAAAGTTTGATATGAACGTATCTGTTGAAGCAAATTTAGTGCAACATACAGATTATCAAACAATACAAAGCACTTGTAAATCATTGGCTTTTAGACGAAGCACAGGTCTTTTTCCTATGTTTAACATTATTTTATATTGTAGTTAAATTTATCCTTTCTATTTAAAACATATTTCAAACATTGTGTATACTTCACAGTGTCAAGCTAAGATAAATGTAGAAAATCATTCAAAACTAAAGGAACCATATCGTGGGGGAACAAAATCATTGGCTCAGCGAATCCAAGAAGTGATTTTTATTATATTTTAAAATAATTTCACAAAATTGGGTATTCTAAATGTACTAAAATTTTATGTGTTCTGCATGTAACCAAAATTGCTCATTCTACATATACATGTTCTACATATTGATTTTGCAATCTATAATTTACCAAATTTGTGTACAAATATTAACCTTTCTCATGTGAAACTTTTATCTAATAGATTATTACTTGTATTTGAACCGACTTTATTCTAAACTTATGTTTTTATTTGGTTAAATCTTACTAGGTTGACAAAACTAGTGTTGTGCCTTCAAGAGCTAAACTCTATATTGATGATAGAAAAACAAAGGATGAAAATTTTGGTACTCCATATGCAGCAGAAATGGTGGTATGAACTCTTTATGACTATAATTATTACCTAGAAAAAAAATTATGAAGCTAGCACATGTCAATTTTTTGTGCTTGCTTAGGAACGTATGGAGGGTAGAATGAATGAAAGTGATGCAGTAGAGTCTGCACTAGATCCTAAATCTTGGGACAATGATGCATATGCTCAAGCCAAGGGGCCAAATAAGAGAGGGTGTGTAGGTGGACTAAGAAAAGTTTATGTAACTACTAATAGAAAAGATATCCAAGTACAGGAACTTAAAGATCAGAATTCAATGTTGCTGGGAAAGTTGAACAATGTTCTAGGAAAGCTTGAATATTATGACAATTTATTTCAACAACATTTTCCAACTATAAGTGGTCATTTCATAATACTAATGGACAAATCATCAAGTATGATTAACTTGCTTTTGTATGTCAATTGTTTGAGTGAAAAATGTTTATTTATATCAAGTATAATAAACTTTTCTCTTAGAATTACATCTTATTAATATGTAGCAAGTTCCAAATGGGAAAAGTGATATGCACGATTCCCATGACGGTGTGCCACGCTCTTCAATGTCAAGTGTATATGTTGGTGACAACCAAGAAGATTATAATCTTAAGCTTTTGACTTATTTTAGTAGTATCTTAATTTTTTTTCTTCTCCTCTAAAGTCACTTCTTGCCTTAGACTTTAGATTTATGACTTGTGAGCTTGTTGTGGATGTGTTGTATAACTCATGTATACTCTTTTACTAAAATATGATTAAAAGTTGAGTTAGAATGATCACATTGATTGCAGGCACAAAGTTAGGATAATTAATTATTTAGACTAAGCAACTCTAATACCTTTTCTTTCTTAATTTTAGCAAGTATTTGTATCATTTTTTAATTTCATGCTTTCATCTATGTTAAAAAGTGTAATACTAATTAGTTGTAATTTTTCAATGACACAACATTGTGTTTCTTTTCCTTGACTAGCCAATCACTTGATTGACCATATCATTTTAATTGGATTCTAATACTTGCCTCTAAGATATGTATTTTTATATTTATGATTAAGTTTTAAATTTATTATTTACAGATGAGCAAAATGATAGGAATTCAAGTGTGATCGAAGGCATGAAGATAGAAGATGTGATGGCCTCAATTTTTGTTATTTTTTGCCTTCCAAAGAAGTGTTCTTTTAGTTAGGTTTTTATTCTTCTACCAACACCAGAACAAAATTTTTAGCCATTAAGTAATGGTTTATTTTTTAACATTATATTTATGATATATGTGGTTTGGATCACATGCTTCCTTTTATGTTCAAAATTTTTAGTTATGCAAGACTAAATTAATTTGTCTATATTTTTAAATTTTCTATAATTTCAAATTTTATGATAAAATTTCTCATCAATATTGTTCTACTAAATAGTTATTTGAAAGTGACAATTATGATCAAAAGATGTACCGTTGTAATATCATTTATACCAATTCATAAATTTGTGTTATAAAAGGTATCAAGTAATAAATAAATTTGCCATCATTATATATAATTCACTAATTACCAACCAAAAAAATAGTGTCCCAATATGTGGTCTTTTCTCACTGTGTATTGTGCATTTTTATGAACCATTGGAAGAAGTATATAGTGACGATTAAGAACATGCCACTTTAATTTTTTAAATTTCCCAACCTGAATTAATAACCAATGAAAAAATATCTATTACTAAAGAATAATACTAACATCTTACCTAAGCGTCCTTGTAGCTATTACTTTTTATACCGACCATTTTCAAAACCGTCATTGTTCACAATAGGGACAGTACATATGTGACGGATAACTAAACCGTCAATATAAGATATAGTGACGGAAAAGCTAGTTACAGGGACAGATATTTATTGTCACTAAATGGTTTATTCCTTGTAGTGCAACTATTATTTTAGTATGAGGGATCCAGATTTGGCATTTAGAGGAAACTTGGCTGCTAAAAATATCAAGTCAAACTTAGAATAAAGAGGGTTTTCGTTGGTCTAATTATCATACCAAAGCTAAGAGTTTTTCACATTGCCCACTTGGGTTAGGAAGTAAGGGTAAATATTGTCTCTTATTCTCAAAATCTGAATAAGGCACTAAGAAAAATCCCTATTAGACTTGATCTACAGAAGTTAGCATTGTTTAGATAATACTCATTGATCCATTTAGACTAGAGAGATTTAGCCCAAGTTCGTTGTATAAGAGATGAAGCAGGGCAGGTGCTCATAGAGGAAGATAACATCAAGAGTAGATGGAAGAGGTAACTCTATGGCCTTTTTAATGAAGGCATTGAGGACAATATCTCTTTAGGTGACCTCAGCAAGTCTGAGATATTTCGTAACTTTTCTCAATGTAAAAAGATCACAACAGAAGAAATCAAAAAAATCTTTGAGGGAGATGAAGAGCGGAAGGGTAGGAGGACTGAGTGAGATACCCATAGAGGTATGGAAGAGCATAGGCATTGAAGGTCTTAATTGGCTAGTCAAGCTTTTTAATGTGAACCTCGAGTCTGCCAGAATGTCAGATGAATGGAGACTGAGTATGTTAATTCCTGTATATAAGTACAAAGGGGACATCCAAAATTGTAACAACTATAGAGGCATTAAACTACTTATTCATATCTTGAAGTTGTAGGAAAAGGTCACTAAGAAGAGAGTAAGAAAAGCGAATTTTATATTGAAAAACCAATTTGGCTTTATACCAGGAGGGTTTACGATAGAAGCTTTACACCTCTTTAGAAGATTAATGAAATATTAAAGGGAAAGACAGAGAAATTTGCACATGGTTTTTATTGATTTAGAGAAGACATATGACAGGAATCCTAGGAAAATCATGTAGAGGTGTTTGGAGGTGAAGGGAGTTCCTATGACCTATATACGGGTGATTAGAGATATGTATGGAGGGGGAATGACTATAGTAAGGATGATAAGAGAAGATAATAAGAAATTTTCTATTAGTATTGGGCTACACAAAGGCTCCACATTGAGTCCTTTTTTGTTCGCAGTAGTGATGGATGAGCTTACCAAAAATATTCAAGGAGATGTACCTGAGTGTATGTAGTTTGTTAACGATCTTGTCTTAGTAGATGAGACAAGAGAGAGGGTCAATGTCAAGCTAGAATGTTGGAGAGAAATGTTAGAGCTGAAGGGCTTTAAAGTGAGCATAACTAAGACTGAGTACTTAAAATACAACTTTTTTGGCCACCAGGTTGTTACAGATATGGAGGTAAAAATTGGATCTGAAGTTATACCAAGGAAGGAGTATTTTAAGTACCTAGGGTATATCATCCAAAGCAACGGAGAGATCGATGAAGATATAGCCCATCGTATCAGATCATGGTGGCTCAAATGGAGAAGTGCCTTAGGAGTTTTATGTGACAAGAAGATATCACACAAGCTCAAAGACAAATTCTATCGCTTAGCAATTAGGCCAATCATATTATATGGGGCAGAGTGTTAGCTCATCAAACAAATACGCAATAATAAGCTTTTAGTGACAGAGATTCGGATGCTCCAATGGATGTGTAACCTTACCCAGAAGAGATAGGGTCAAGAATCTAATGATAAAAGATAAATTAAAGGTGGCTGGTATTAATGACAAATTGAGAGAGACAAGGCTTAGGTAGTTCGAACGTGCTAAAAGGAGACACCATAATGCTCCGGTGAGAAGATGCAAGAAAATAATATTTAGAGACTGTAAGAGAAAAAGAGGAAGGCCTAAAAAGAACTAGGGGGAAGTGATTAAGAATGATATGGCTAAGTTGGATCTTACCGAGAACTTGACCCGTAATAGGAAAATTGTGCGTACTAGGATACAGTTAAAGAATCTCTCTTAAAGAAGGCATTCACGTTCTGGTAGGTTATATTAAACCATGTCCTTTGCATTTACTGCATATTACTTATCTTCTAGTTAGTGTAGCTTAGTTAGTTTCCTACTTAGCGTAATTAATTTAGTGACAAGCCTAGTTAGAGTTACTCTTATACATGTATTTTTTGGTATGTATTTTTATATTACCATTTATTTTTAATCATTGACATATTATGTACGTACATTATTTTTGTGTTGCCTTACCATTTTTCTCTTTATTATTTATTTGTATTTAATTATTTTTATTACCTTTTTATGTTTATTTGATTTAATTATTTACTTATGTTATTTTTTAAATATGTATGCACATCCATTTATAATTTTGTAGTATCTTTATGACACATTACATGTGGCTCTGTTGAAAATAGCCTCTTTACTAGGTAAAGATAAGATTGTATACTATTAAATCTCCTCAAATCTCGTGCCTCAGTAGGACTTTAACTAAGTGATGATGAGTTTCTCTATCAACAAGTAGTTTCCATACCTTTTTAGTGAGAAACACATTTTGCATTGTATGGATGGGTGCTAGTCCAGTCCACCGTCTTGTTTAGGCAGACACAAATCAGCCCATTTAAATTTTAACCTCTGCATCCTTTGCCCCTTTAGCCTTTCCTGACCATAGGGAGTTTTTGATGCATTGTTCAATTTCCCTAATCAGTTTCTTATACAGGTATAAATGCGCAGACCGGTGAAAATTGAGATTCCTTAGAATTAAGGATATGAGTTGAAGTCTCCCAGCAGAAAGGAATCCGTTCTGCCAATTATTGATTTTATCCTTAAACCTCACCAGCTGAGGTAAGCAATCTGTAAACCTGAGCTTCTTGGTGGTAATAAGTACCCCTAGATATTTAAAGGGAGCATAATTGATAAATAGACCAGTAATGGAGGGCCTTAAAATGTTGAATGTTAGAGGAAATATGCAACAACTCTTGCAAGTATTAAGCTACATTCCAGAGAGCTGAGAGAACTTGTTTAGGATTCTCATAACGAGCCTTAAGCAGTGAGGATCCGTTCCACAAAACAGAACTACGTCACTGCAAAAGATCAATGCAATATTGATAAAAGAGGACCTGCAAATGGGATTAACACTAAAGGTCAATGAAAATGGATTAGTGGGACGAGAGCAGATCACAAGACTGGTAAACGCTTTAATGCAAAATGAAAGTGAAGCTAGTAATATTCGTCGGCGAATTAACATGTTGAAGGAAGCTGCGGTTAGGGCAGTGGGCAACCAGGGAGCTTCCACCAAATCTATCAGAGAAGTGGTTGATATACGTGGAAGAATAAGCATAAATAGTAAGGGTTCGTTTCAAGACTGGTTCCATCCTGTATCTCTCAGTTTCTTTCTGTGCTTTTTGAATGCCAAGTTGTCGACTTCTAGTTTGTTGGATCAAGTCAACTGTAACTCCTTGACATCAGAAGAAAAATATAAAAACTTCCCATTAATAAAAAGTATTCCAGTCTACTTACGAGTGAAAACAAACTATCACGAATGGAATAGGTGAAAAGAATATCTGCAAAATCCAAATAAATTTGATATGAGCCAGGTTCCTGTCATGGGAGTGAATGGTTTCTATGATGCATCTCCTAAATGAACCACGTATATGCTGAAAATGATAGGAAAGTAGAATATGCAAGGCAAAGGGAATTAAAATTTTTAATATAGGCATAGTGTAGAGTTCATTAACAATAATTAGACTTGGGTTAATCATTATCAAAATGACTAGAACTAGTCATTTAAATAATTAACCCTTATCACTTATAAACTCTTTAACATTCCTTTTATTTGCCTAAGTTATCTAAAAATGGAATTTAGAAAAATAAAAAATGAATCTATTTATATAAAATTAATTTTTTTCTAAATCCATCACATAATCCGAAACAGTCTTTTATGCTCACAGTGTTTCAAGATGTGTATTATAAATGAACAAAGAAGTGGAGGAGCATGCAAAATTCAATAAATGATAAATCTACTAAAATATAGCAAGAGTATAGTTTGATTTGATTGAGCGTCTCAGAAGTTTACGACAGAATTAAGATTCAAGTTATCTTGATCGGTCTGATTAAAAAATTGAAAATCCTCAAAAATAATATCGTTTTTAATTTTTTAAAATTTAAAAATAAATTTAAATAAATTCGATCAAATTTTAAAATTAATATAAATTTCAAGTTAAGTTTGGATCTAAATTCAAAATTTTAGGCTGGGCATAGACCAAACCCAGCCCACTTCATTACCAATTATAAGGACACGCCTTGAGTAAGTGCACGTGATCATTGAGGATCAGATCTCTTGTATCGGTTATGGTGTTTCTATCATGTTTTATTAAATCTCATCCACATATTTACGTGATAGTAACTAGAATAGAAGATTTGATGTGTAATCATTGAGTTTGTCATTACAAACTTTAAATTGCCCAAGTCAACTTCAGATTGTAGTAATAGCTAGATACCAAAATAGATGTGATAAAAAACGATCCACAATATTGAATTTATGTATTGGTTAGATGTAAAAAGTACGAATATAGAGTATGAGAAAAGCAATAGCAAAGCATACCGCTTAATCCACTCACTTAAGCATGACAAGACCAATTATTGAGCTTAAACACATTTCTCGGCTTCAGTTATTAGTTTTTGTACATTATCCATTGAATGTAACATAAACGTCCTCACAATGAAAAGCTAACAGCAACAGAAAAATATGTTACTCTCAATCTTTATACTTGTTTTGCTTGAGAAAAGTAAAATGTTCAAATTTTCCGAACGGTTGAGGTTGACCACAAACTCTCCTTATTATATTAATTTTTTGAAAGGTTTTAATATGGGTCTCAAATCCGATCGAGCCTTAGGGATAGGTTCGAAAAACATAAAGATCAACAAAACATAAAGATCAACATAACTAGTTTAGAAAAACTAGTTAGACAAGCCTATGGCTGACTTATTGTCATCTCTACAATAAATAATACATCTAATTGTCATGTGGACCGATTTTGGGATCTTAAAATTTTGGAAATTTGGAGTCGTTTGATTCTACTTCAATTTTTCGGTTGAGTTTTTTGTTTTCGTTTTCAATTTTTTGTTTCTATTTTTCTTTCAAATAAAAAAAAAACCGGTTTGGTTGTAAACGTTAATGTATTTATATTGTTATCATTAATAATAATTACATATTAGATAAAACTTAAAGATAAATTATTTTTAATTAAATAAACTTATTTAATCTCTTAAATAATATTCAAATTATTAATAAAATTATGTTATTTT
>JANQAP020000504.1:2304510-2323317 GCA_026874005.2 Erythroxylum coriaceum
CAATGGTGCAAGTGTCCTTTGACTTGAGGTGCTCAAGGATATCTCAGATACTGATCCTATATTTTGACTTCATTCATTGATGACTTTTAGACATTGGATTGACCTACTATGAGATAATCACGTGGATATTCTATTCCATTGTCAATGATAGTCTCATCATAGCAATGGTGCAAGTGTCCTTTGACTTGAGGTGCTCAAGGATATCTCAGATACTGATCCTATATTTTGACTTCATTCATCGATGACTTTTAGGGGTTACTCATAAGGTAGTGATTGGGTACAACTTGAGGTATTCGGAGGTTATTGAGTAGCCAATAAGGGATTCACCACTCCTGATAAAAGGAGATGATACCCACGACCTCTTTTTAGGGTCATTACTCAAGATTCTCTGACCAGAGTAGATATATGTCATGAAGAGAGTCTTCAATGATACATAGAGTACTGAGATCCTCAGGACAAGATCTGAAATCATTTAGACTAGATGTGACGTAGTCAGTTTAGTAGGAGATGACATTTGACCATACTCTGAATCAAGTGGGGTATACATGGTGAAAGGATGAATTGTATGGCAACATTGCATATGGCAGGGTTCGTAGTCAAACCACTAACTTTTCGGTCAATTGGAGGTCATGATGTATTGCTAGATACCACTCTTGACTTACTTGAATTAAGTGTTAATTCAAATGGCCAACAGCCAGGAACCTAATAGGACACATACATAGGAGATAAAAAGGATGAGTAAAATCGTCTTGAATGGTGATTCAAGATATGAGAGAGTGTTTTGGGATTGTATCGCAATGTGATCATGGTAGAAAATGTTACATGGAATGGATTACAAACAAATGTTGTTGGCTTCCATTAATGCTTGTTGTTCATAGTCATTAACTTCTCATAACTTCCATTAATGCATGCTATTCATGATCATTAACTTCCCATGGCTTTCCATTAGTGATGGGGGTTATGAAAAGCCAAACAGTGCAAAAAATTGAGATGTTTTTCGTGCATCTAGTGTAAGACACAATAAGAAAGAAAGGTTCTTTCTTACACACACATTCTTTTTCTCTCTAACTCTCACAAGAGTTCTTGTCTTTGCTAGCACAAAGAAAGAGTTTTAACCATCTCTTGGTGAGGTTTCATCCTTCTATCTTCATGTAGAATTTCATTAGAGATGGTCCATATTGATCGTTGTGGTTTACGACAACCTAACGCAGATAAGATTAAAGAACAAAGGAGATCGTCGGAAAGGTATGTAAACATCTTACATGTCAAGTTTTTGTTTTCTACGTCTATATGCATGAGTAGATCTGGTTTTTAAGGTTCTGTTTTATTTTCTTCTACGTATATTTGATATATATATATGCATGATCAGAATCTAACAGTGGTATTAGAGCCATTTTGTTCCTTGTTAGATGTAGAATACATGACATGTGAAAACTGTTTTCATGGTTGTGACAACTTAGGGTCTTTTAATGTTTTGCTCGAATTAATTATAGAAAAATGTTTTTCACGATTTTCTTTCACCAATCTGGTCATTAGATGGAAGTGAATGGTTCAGTGTGGTTGAAAATAATTTTAATGTGATTAAAATATTTAATTGCAAATTTACAAGAACATGCATGAAATCTGTTTTTCTGCTGGGCATATGATGTCTATTGACCAAACTGAACATGCATGAAATCTGTTTTTTTGCTGGGCATGTGATGTCTATTGGCTAAACTGATGAGGTCACACATGATTTTCATGGAATTTGATTCTTAAAAAATTATGCGAACATATTTGGGATGTTTTTATGCCTCTTCAAGTTTTGTATAATTATTAAAAATGTTTTAATAATTTTATCAAATAATTTTCCAGATCTGGACAGTTTTCCAGAAATTGTAGGATTTGTTTTGTTTGATTGTTTTGTATGTTTATATTTCAGTTCCAGAACCTTAAAAATATTTTTATGTGATACAAATGTGTTAATTTGATGTTTGATGCATGCCTAAATGATTTTTCTCAAAATTTGATTTCCAGAAAAATTTTAGAAGTCATAGTTGTCATTTTTGGTGTCCTATCGATGTTTTAGTGATCATAATAATTTTTGGGTGATTTATAAACTATTTTGATCATCATGAAACGACCTAGAGATGCTTAGAATGATCATTTGATGTTTTTGAAATTTTGGGAAATTATAAAAATTAATTTTGAATTAATTTTAGTAGAGCAATAGATTTTCTAGTAAGACTAGGAAAATTGGCATATGTGACAAAACTGAAATTGTTTAATTTTGGTCATCAAATAATTATTTTGAGGTAAATTAATTATGAATTAATTTCTAGAATTAGGCATTCATGTTAATTAAGTTAATATTAATTCCAAATGAAATAACATACAATAGTAATTTTAGTCAAGTTAGTGAAAGGAAGATAGTAAATCCAAGTGTTAGATAGGGTTTAGATCCAAGTGTTGGATTGGGCCTTCCAGGTTAGGATCCATAAGATGTCATAACCAAAATGATGTGTTTACATATATGCATTAAAGAATGCATGGTTAGGAGAATGTGTGGGCTTGCATGATGGATGGTTATGGGCTTAGGCCCAATTTGATGGGGTAGTCCATATCATGCCATGTAATTATAATAACTATATGTATATATATACATATAGTCTCATATATATATATATGAGTTATATGTATAAGACCATCTAAGTTAGATGAGACCTTAGTCAAACCCCTCACTTAGAATATTAAAACTAATGCCTTCCTTTAATATGGCAAGAACTAGATTCCTTTTAAAGTTAGGGTTATTGGGCAAACCCAAGCCTGCTTTACACGGAGTTCAAACTATGGAAATAGGATTTCTAGATCAATGGGTCGGTTTTAACTAGAAGTGTTGGTTTGCTGGGCAAACCTAAGATCAACGTGGACAGAGGCGAAGTTGGGCAGTGTACATTAGATGTACACGTGTCAAGAGTTAATAGCCCAATGAGTGTGCACAAATCAACAGTTGATAGCACTAGATTCAATAGTTGCATTGGAGATGTAATTGGAATGATCGATACCTACCGATTGAACTAAGGTGACTTGTTGGGCAAACACAAGGTCATTCTTAAGGATATTGGATATCAACCTATTAGGAGAATTTCTCTACGAGTACTCTCGGATTTATATTGAGGGTTATGAATTCGTGAAAATAGTGGGGGCTATAATGCGTGTTATTCAAGTCCTTATAGACATGCATTTAAGTACATTCTAATTTTTCTCTCTTTGATGAAAGGTTATTATTGCCTGAGTTAACACCATGAGTACTAGTGTGAATCTAAGATCATTGATGGAAGCTAACAAGTTGACTAGAGCAAACTTCCTTGACTAGCTCAGGAACTTAAGAATAGTTCTCAAGTTCGACAAGCTTCGTTATGTCTTAGAAGAACCACTTCCTAATCCCCCTGCTGCTGATGATGATCAGAGGGCATATGGGAAACATCTCGATGATAGTGATATTGCTAGTTATATTATGCTAGCCACTATATCACCGGAGCTGCAAAAGTAGCACGAGGCTATGGATGCTCATATCATAGTCTATCATCTTAGGGAGCTCTTTGATGAGCAAGCAAGGTTCAAAAGGTTCGAGACTTTGCGATTGCTCTTCCGCTTCAAGATGGCTGAGGGGACATCTTCAGTGTAGTACACATTAAAGATGAATGGCTACATTGAGCGGTTAGCCTCCTTGGGTTTTTTTTGGAACATGAATTAATTATTGACTTAATTCTGACGGGCTTAATCGATAGTTACTCACAAATTGTGCTTAACTATCAGATGAACAATATATCTAACACAATTCCTGAGCTAGTCAACATGCTTAAGGCAGTTGAGCCATCTGTCCGCAAGTATAAGATTGTGATGCTGGTGGACTCTTGTGGTTCAAAGAAAAAGAGCCAAAAGAAGAAGAAGTCCACAAGGCCAAAGGGAGGTGTCAAAAAAGCAAAGAAGACTGCCTCGAAGGGAACTTACTTCCACTGTGGCAAGGATGGCCACTGGAAGAGAAACTGCAAAGCCTATTTGGAGTCCTTAAAGTAGAAAAAGGTATCTGATGCCCCATCTACTTCAGATATTTATATTATTGATATTCATACTATTTTTGATAACAATATATAGGTATTAGATATCAGTTGTGGCTTACACATTTGTACTGACATGAAGGGCCTCAAGAACAGTAGACAACTCAATAAGGGAGAGTCAGAGCTGCGAGTAGGCAATGGAGGAAGAGTTGCTGCATTAGCTATAGGCACATATGTACTAACGCTTCCTAGTAGGCTTGTATTAAAATTAGACAATTATTTTTATGTACCTGCTTTGACGAAAAATGTAATATTCATTTCTAGTCTTAATAAAGTTGGATTCCATTTAAATTTCAGTAACAATGGTTGTTTAATTTATTTGAATGGAATGTTACATGCTTTGGGTACATTGTGCAATGGTATATACATATTGGATATGTCTAATCCGATTCTAAATATAAATAATAACAAAAAAATAAAACGAGATGAAGTGAAATCGTCTTACTTATGGCATTGTCACCTTGGCTATATAAATGAGAAACGCATGACTAAACTAAACTAGTGTGGTAGTTTAGGGTCATTTGATTATGAATCATATGACATATGTGAATCTTACTTATTAGGCAATATGACTAAGTTATCCTTTAAGGGAAAGGGTGAATGAACCACTGGCCTTTTAGACCTAATACATACTGACGTATACGGTCTGATATTTATACATGTTAAAGGTGTTTTCTTTATCGATGATCATTCTCGATATAGGTATATATATCTTATGAGATACAAGTCTAAAGCCTTTGAAAGGTTTAAAGAATTCAGAAATAAAGTTGAGAAACAACTTGGGAGAAGTATTAAATCACTTCGATCGGATCGAGGTAGTGAATACTTAAGCCAAGAGTTTTTGGATTATCTCAGGGATAATGGAATATTGTCCCAGTAGACTCCACCTTTCACACCATAACATAATGGTGTCACTGAGAGGAGAAACTGAACCTTGTTGGATATAGTGATGTCTATGATGGGTTTAGCGGATTTACCAAAATCCTTTTAGGTGTATGCACTCAAAACTTTTATTTATGTATTAAATAAAGTCCCATCCAAGTCAGTTGATATTACTCCATATGAGATATGGACTAATAAGAAACCTTATCTTTCTTACATGAAAGTTTGGGGTTATCCTGCTTATGTGAAGTAGATTCAGTAAGATAAGCCTAAAGCTAAATCTAACAAGTGTTTATTTGTAGGATATCTTAAGGAAACTATATGATATCAATTATACCATATTTCAGAACAAAAGGTGTTTGTTTCAAAACAATATGTCTTTTTAGAGGAAGAGTTTCTTCTAAGACAAAACAGTGGGAGAAAATTGAACTTATGGATGTTCAAAATGCTCAAACAGATGCAGATCAACTGTCTAGACCTGAGACTATTGTTTATAAAGATGAAACAATAGTTCAACCTTTTGACATACAAGAAGTTTGTAGGTCAGTTAGGATACGTTATATTCCTGAGAGATACAGATTTCCCATAAGTGAACTTAACGATGTATTACACATAGAAGATGATGAGCATACTACCTATGAAGAGGTTCTAAAGAGTTTCGAATATGACAAATGGCTTCAAACTATGAAATTTGAAATGGATTCCATATATGAAAACCAAGGATGGAATTTGGTTGATCCACCCGAAGGGATAAAAACCCATGGGGACCAAATGGGTTTTCAAGAAAAAACCTGACATAGAGGGTAATGTAGTTACCCATAAAGCTAGGCTTATAGCTAAAGGTTATTGTCAAAGGTAAGGTGTTGACTATGACGAAACGTTTAGCCCAGTAGCTATACTTAAATCCATTAGGATACTCCCAGCCATTACCGCTTATTATGATTATGAGATATGGAAAATAGATGTAAAGATGACTTTCCTTAATGGAAACTTAACTAAAGATGTGTATATGACACAACCTAATGGTTTCATATTTATGAATAGGGAAAAGGTATGTAAGCTTCAGAAATCCATTTACGGATTGAAGCAAGCATCTAAAAGTTGGAATATCTGATTTTATGAGATAATCAAAAAGTTTGGTTTCTCACAAAATCCAAATGAGCCGTGTGTGTATAAGAAGGTTAGTTGGAGTGCAATCGTGTTCTTTATACTATATGTAAATGACATATTGTTAGTAGGAAACGATGTCTCAGCTTTGTAATAAGTCAAATTTTGGTTAGCTAAGAGTTTCTCTATGAAAGACTTTAAAGAAGCAAATTATATTTTGGGGATAAGGTTCTATAGAGATAGATCTAAGAGGTTGCTTGGTCTTTCTTAGTCCACATACATAGACAAGATGTTAAAGAGGTTTAGCATGAAGTAGTTTAACAGGTTATCTTCCCATGGTACATGGGATTACACTCTCTAAATCTATGCATCCAAAGACACAAGATGAGAGGACTCGCATGAGTTTATTCCTTATGCTTCGACTATAGGATCAATCACGTACGCTATATTATGTACTAGATATGATGTATCGTATGCTCTAAGTGTTACAAGCAGATACCAGTTAGACCTTGGTGAGGGTCATTGGGTGGCTGTCAAGAATATCCTTAAGTACTTGAGAAGAACTAAGGATGTATGCTTGGTATATGGAGAAGGTGATCTTGTGGTAAGCGAGTATACTGATACTAGTTTCCAATCCAATAGGGATGACCCTAAATCCCAGTCCAAATATTTATTCACGCTGAATGGTGGCACAGTCAATTGGAAAAGTTCCAAACAAGAGATGACTTCAGGTTTGACAACAAAGGTGGAGTACATTGCAGCTTCAAAAGCGGCAATAGAAGCAGATTGGATAAAAAATTTCATCATGAAACTTGGTGTGGTTCCGAGCATCGCTAACCTAGTGCAATTGTATTGTGACAACAACAGGGTTATAACACAGGCAAAGGAATCGATGTCTCATCAGAAATCTAAACATGTACCCAGGCGCTACCATTTGATTAGAGAAATCATTAATAGAAATAATGTCAAGATAGAGAGAGTTCCCACCTATCAGAAAATAATGGATCCGTTAACTAAGCCTATTTCCTAAAAGAGTTTTATGTCATATGCACGCCTATGGGATTAGATATCAAGGCGATTAGTTTTAGTGCAAGTGGGAGTTTGTTAGAGAAGTTCTCTAAAGGCAATTACCTTTAGCACTTATTGTACAAATCATTTTACGATTAATAAAGGCATTTTTCATTATTTCGATGTTCATACATTTATGAATTTGATGTTGATCTTAAATTGATTTAATGAAGTCCTTAATACAAAACATAGCATGGAGGAAATCATGATGAGATCAAGATAATGAGATTCTTATCATGTATAATTATGTTAGTATCTAAACTTTCCTTAGTCATAGGATTAATAAGATGGGATATCATTAATCTGGATAAATTAGCATATGTTATACTCCTTGATTGGATCAAGCAGTAGATCTCATAAGCTGTAGATTTGAGTTGTTTAGAGTTAACATGTGGATGCTTACTAAGGGTAGTAAGTACATTGGATTGACCTACAATGAGACAATCACATCGATATTCTGTTCCAGTGTCAATGATAGTCTCATCATAGTAATGGTGCAAGTATTCTTTGACTTGAGGTGCTCAAAGATATCTCGGATACTGATCCTATGCTTTGACTCCATTCATCGGTGACTTTCAGGGGTTACTCATAGGGTGATGATTAGGTATAGCTTGAGGTATTCAGAGGTTATTGAGTAACCAATAAAGGATTCACCACTCCTGATAGAAGGAGATGATACCCACGACCTCTTGTCAGGGTCATTACTCGGAGTCTTGGGCTAGAGTAGATATATGTCATGAAGAGAGTCTTCAATTATACATAGATTAATGAGATCCTCAGGATAAGATCTAAAATCACTTAGACTAGATGTGTCGTAGTCAGTCTAGTGGGAGTTGACACTTTGACCATACTCTGAACCAAATGGGGTATACATGGTGAAAGGACGAATTGCACGGCAACATTACGTATGGAAGGTTTTGTAGTCAAACCACTAACTTTTTATTCAATTGGAGGTCATGACGTGTTGCTATATACTGCTCTTGACTTACTTGAATTAAGTGTTGATTCAAGTGGCCAACATAACTGGGAACCTAATGGATCACACACATAGGAGATCCAAAGGATGAGTAAAATGATCTTAAATGGTGATTCACGATATGAGAGAGTGTTTCAGGATTCTATTGTGACGTGATCGTGGTAGAAAATGTTGTATGGAATGGATTACAAACAAGTATTGTTGGCTTCCATTAATGCATGCTATTCATGGTCATTAACTTTCCATAACTTCCATTAATTCATGCTATTCATGACCATTAACTTCCCATAACTTTCCATTAGTGATGGGGGTTATGGAAGGCCAATGGTGCAAAAAATTGAGATGATTTTCATACATCTAGTGTAAGACACAATAAGAAAGAAAGGTTCTTTCTTACACACACACTCTTTTTCTCTCTAACTCTTACAAGAGTTCTTGTCTTTGCTAGCACAAAGAAAGAATTATAACCATCTCCTAGTGAGGTTTCATCCTTCTATCATCGTATGAACTTTCATTAGAGATGGTCTACGTTGATCGTTGTGGTTAATGACAACCCAACATGGAGAAGATTAAAGAATAAAAGAGATTGTCGGAAGGGTATGTAAACATCTTACATTACATGTTTTTGTTTTATATATCTATATGCATGAGTAGATCTAGTTTTTTAGGTTCCGTTTTATTTTTAGCTGTGTATATTTGGTATATATATTATTTATGAGATGCATGATCGAAACCTAACAAGGCTTACCTTTGGGAGATGCATTGCCAAAAGATAAGCAACTTATGACGATTTCCAAAACGTGTCACCAAATGCTTGCTATTTGGCAATGATTTTTTTAAATCTTCGTAAAAAAATATAAGCAAAGGTCCTTTTGTTGTAGTGTCATACCCTGCGTGTCAGCAGGATTTCTAGTAGGTGTTATTGATGTTATTGTTGAATTTTAAATTCTTTTGTAAATTCAAAAAATATTTTAACTCAAAAGATGTAATTTTACAATCAGTTTCCTCAATCCAAATAAACTTCACGGTTAGGTAAGCTAGTGTATAGTGTATGTTAGTCCTACATATTGTAGGGATGTAAAATAATTGACTCCATTAGGAGATAAAACTTGATTAACAATTAAGATACATGGTACTTCTATATTATCAATTAATATTTTATTATTTCTTCATATTTAATATTTAGTAAAAAAATCATTTTATTATTATGTCACAAATATATGTTCAATAATTGAGCCTATATGTATTAGTCTAGATGGCATTCCTTCCGTTATAACTTCTGATGTTAGTCCGAACCCAGTAATACTAGAATCACAATTCAAGATAATTTTATATCACTAGTTAATTGATATTATAATACATAAGTTTTTATACCACTAATTAAATTCATAAAGTTCTTTGAAAACAAAGTCAAACTATCGAAAATATCTTTTGGGGTATTGCGTGTCAAAAGGTGTCTTATTATAATTATCACTAATATGTTTTTATTCTTGTATAGTTATTTTTAATAGGTCATTTTGATGGAATTGTGATAGATATTAACTAATAGCAATAGCTTAAGTGGATAAAAAACTTAAAACTACTCTTGTGACATTAATTTTCTTTGCTACTAACTATTTGTATGTGTTTGAGTACTCTATACCTGCTTCAATGTCATTTACTGAAGCAAAGGGCTACATCATACTATTAACTACTAGTAAAAGGGAAAGGTTTGTTAGCTCAAGGCTTTCTAAATTAATGATTTTGATGATAACAATCAATAATATTTAATTACAAAATTCAAATTTATTTGTATTTATTCAAAAAGATAACGATGTTAAAAGGATTATATCTTTTATTTATGTATTTAAAATAAAAGGATAAATGCTTCTTATTTTGCAAGATTGTTTTAACAAACTTATTTGATTATTTATATACGGTCCCACTAAATCTGGAATGGATAAGCTCTTATCATATTTGTATAAGCGAAGGATCCTGCTATTTACTTTATTCAATAGTCGGCTCTAAGACACAGTCAAATATTTATTCAAATGTCCAGATTTTTGAAGGTACTGCCAAAGATGATATCAAAGATATTTTTAAAAGGGATTCAAGGCAGATTCGGTTAGTTAAATAATTAAGCAAAGGCTAGTTAAAGAGAACATCTATTTAAAGAAGAGCTACTACATTCACAAAGCATGCAAGATTTCCTAAAATTCATCAGTAACATCAATATTCTTAAAAGTCATATCCATAAAAAATCCTCTGTGCCTTAGAAAAGGAAAATACTCTATTAAGAGAGAGATTGTTACTTTTTGAAGTTCACATTGAGCAAATTCTATTTTGATTTATTGAGAGCATGTAGAGGCTAGCTAAATACTATTAATGTGGATGGTTGAAGAACCTTGAAAAATATATACTTCAAGCTTAGAGAGGCTTGTCAAATCACTAAGAGATTTATTAGTGAAACACTCAAGTTGGATACTTGGGGACCAGACGTAGGCTTCGTTAGAAGTCAAACTAGTATAAATTGGCTGTGTCGTTCTTTCTTTTTCCTTAACTTTTAAATTCATATTTTAGTTACTATTGATTTCATTTGTAGAAGATTCCTTTCTTTTTAAAGCTTGATAGGCTACTTTTATTTTATTATGTTCCTTCTTTTTTAAAAAACCTTAACAGGTTCCTACCATTTTAACAGGCTTCTATCATTTATATGAATTGAAAATAACTTGAAAAAATTTTCAAGTCATACGCAATTCACCCCTTCTTGTATGTGTTTGGTTTATCATCTAGTATTAGAGAATTGGTTTCATGTTTATGGTATTTTACAACACATGATAGATTATGGCAAACAACATGAGAAGTCTTGAAGGACAGTCTATTATAAAGCCTCCTTATTTTAATAGAAACAACTTATTCATGTTGAAAGGAAAGAATGCAATTTATCTTCAATCTATAGACATTGAAGTCTAACAAGCTATCAAAATGGGAGATACAGTTCTTACTACTGATTACATAGAACTATGGATTGATGCTGATAAAAGAAATTCATAATTGAATGCCAAAGCAAGACAACATCTGAATTGTGCACTCTCTCCAGAAGAGTATGAAAAGATTTCCTACTATTTTACAACAAAAGAAATATGGGACAAACTTCATATTACCTTTGAAGGAACAAATGAGGTAAACAAACATAGGATAAGTCTTTTAGTACGTCAATGTGAAACTATTTGTATGAAATAGAAAGAGACCATAGATGATTTCTTTAGATGATTCAACAACATTATCACAACTTTGAAGAACTCAGGAAAGATATATCCCAATGATGAACTCATAACAAAAATCTTGAGGTCATTGCCAAAGGCAAGAGACCCAAAGTGACTGCTCTAGAAACTACAAAGGATCTAGACACTGTCTCACTTAACTGGCTAAGAGAAAATTTGATGATTCACGAGACAAAACTTGAAGAATCCTCCTACAGAAGAGGAATGACTCTAAAAGCAGCTGATGAATC
The DNA here is from genome assembly GCA_026874005.2 of Erythroxylum coriaceum. Classification (NCBI taxonomy): domain Eukaryota; kingdom Viridiplantae; phylum Streptophyta; class Magnoliopsida; order Malpighiales; family Erythroxylaceae; genus Erythroxylum; species Erythroxylum coriaceum. Next base: position 2,316,137 of record JANQAP020000504.1, read on the forward strand.
AATTCCATCAAATGTTGATGAAATCAACACTTAATTGCAAATAGATAGAGATAATGAATTCAATTTTATGGTCAGAAAGTATGCACACTTCTACTAAAAAAAGCTGAAAAAGAAAAGAGAAGGAAATAAGAAAACTGGAAGCAACATGTTCTTGTTAAAAGGCAACACAACAGTAGCAATACAAAAAATAATTAAATCATATGCTATCACTGTAAAAATGCTAGACATATTATATCAAAATGTCCGCTTCTTCAAAAAGAAAAAATAGAAAATAGAAAACCCATAAAGCAATCTACGATTGCAACTTGGTCTGATGAAGATTTTGAAAACTTTAATGAAGAAGAATCTGAAGAAGTAAGCAATGTTTGTCTTATAGCTGATTCAGGTGAAGACGAGATATGCTTCAAAACAATTATAAGAGAAAATCAATAGATAGTTGACAATGGTTGTTCAAGATACATGACATGTGAAATATCACATTTTAGCTATATTGAAAGCAAAGACGGAGGTAATGTTGTCTTTGCTGACAAAAACAAGGCAAAGGTCACAAGAATTGGTAAAATTGACACTTTTAATTCTACTTCTATATGTTCTCTATTTTGATGGTTTGAAACATAACCTACTGAGTGTAAGTCAATTATGTGATAAGAGATACAGTCACTTTTTATACATCTCATTGTGATATAATTAATAATAATGATAACATTGTGTTTGTTGGTCCTAGAAATCAAAATATGTGTTATGCTCAATTGGAAGACATGTCTTCTCAAAAAGTTAAATGTTTTGTGTCTTTAGAAAAGGACTTATTAATTTGGCATAAAATATTTAAACATGCTAGCATGAGCATTTTATCAAAATTGTTTAAAAATGATTTAGTGAGAGGATTACCAAATTTAAATTTTGAAAATAATCAAGTCTGTAAAGCTTGTTTAAACGGAAAACAAGTTAGAAGTAGCTTTCCACCCAAGAATATTGTATCTACCAACCAACCTCGTGAGCTTATTCATATGGATTTATTTGGTCCTATTATAACTCAAAGCTTTAGTGGCAAACACTATGGTTTTGTTATTATAGATGATTATTCTATATTTACATGGGTTTATTTCTAATAAATAAGGATGATGCTTTTGAAGTTTTTGAGAAGTTTTGCAGAAAAATTTAGATTGAAAAAGAGTACTACATTACTTCAATTTGTAGTGATCATGAAGGGGAATTTGATCACAGAAAATTTGAAGATTTATGTGATGATGATGGCATAACTCATAATTTCTCATGTCCAAAGACTCTGCAGCAAAATGGAGTTGTTGACAAAAAGAACATGACCCTTGCTAATATAGCTAGGACTATATTATGTGAGAGCAATCTACCTTATAGATATTGGGCAGAAGCTGTGTTCACTGCCTGTTACATTTTGAACAGGTGTCTTATAAGGCCTATTCTCAAAATAACCCCCTACGAGTTGTGGAAAGGAAGAAAACCAAATGTTTCCTACTTTCAAGCTTTTCGTTGCAAGTGTTTTGTTTTAAACAATGTAAGGACAACCTTGAAAATTTTGATGCAAGATCTGATGAAGCTATTTTTTTGGGATATAACACTATAAGAAAAGGATTTAGAGTTTATAACAAAAGAACCAAGAGGATAGAAAAATCAATACATGTAGTATTTGATGAAGCACTAATCTTAACAACAGTTGCTGATTCAAATGATGAAGAGCATACTTTGGTTCCTAAAAGTACGCCACAAATTGTACCTATAGTGCCTTCGGATCACCAGATTAAGAGGGTCCTTCTGAACCTAGGATAGAAAAAGCTCCTTCTGTAAGTACACCTAAATAGGAACCTCCTCAATAAAGGACATCAAGAGAATGAAGAGGTCTTGATACACTTCAATACATTCAAGGAGACCCTTTTGAAAGTCTAAGAACCAAATCCTCTTTCAAAAATAATTATGTTGCCTTCATTTCACAATTAGAACTAAAGACTATAGAAGAGGCACTTGTCGATGATAGCTAGACTATAGTTATAAAAGATGAATTAAACCAGTTCGACAAGAACCAAGTTTGGAATTTAGTACCTTATCCATAAAACAAGTCATTCATTGAAACTTGTTCAGTTTTTATAAACAAACTCGATGAAAACATTAACGTGGTAAGAAATAAAGCTAGACTTGTGACTTAAGGCTATAATCAACAGGAAGGTATTGATTTTGATGAAACTTATGCTCTTATTTCTAGACTATAATCAATCATAATTTTACTTACATTTACATTTTATAAAAACTTTAAATTATACCAAATGGATGTCAAAAGTGAATTTCTAAATGGATATATTAATGAAGAAGTCTTTGTTAAGCAACCTCCAGGTTTCGAGAAGATAGACCATCCAGATTATGTGATGAAGTTGACAAAAGCATTGTATGGTATAAAGCAGGCTCCTCGATCATGATATGACAGGTTAAGTAACTTCTTGCTTGAGAATAACTTTGAAAGAGGAAAGATAGATAAAATTTTATTTATTAAAAGGAAGAAAAATGATTTAATTATTGTTCAAATATATGTTAATGACATAATATGTAGTGCTACTAATCCATCTTTCTATGAAAAATTGTCAACTTTAATGCAGGGAGAGTTTGAAATGAGTATGATGGGAGAGTTTTGTTTCTTTCTTGGATTGTAAATTAAGCAAACAGAAAAAGGAATCTTCATTAGTTAAGACAAGTACACAAAGAAAGTTATCAAGAAATGTCATTTTGAAAGTGCTAAGTCGATGGGAACTCTAATGTATGTTGGCACTAAGCTTCATAAGGATAAAGCTGGAAAAGCTATTGATGAGACAAAATATAGAAGAATGATTGGTTAACTTCTATATCTCACAAGTTTAAGAGCTAATATTATGTTTAGTATGTGTCTTTGTGCACGATTTCAATCAAATCCTACCATCAAGTAATCAAGAGGATCTTTCGTTATCTCCTTGGAACTATGGATTTCAGTTTATGGTATCTAAAAACTGACTCATTTGACTTAGTTGGCTATTATGATGTAGATTATGTAGGTGATAAGGTTGATAGGAAAAGCACAAGTGGCTACTATCAATTTCTTAGAGGAAATTTAGTTTTTTGGTCCTACAAGAAAAAAATTACACAACACTCTCTACAACTGAAGCTGAATATATAGCAGTAGCTAGCTATTGTGCACAAATTTTATAGATGAAACATCAGCTTTAGGATTTTTCTCTAAACTTTAATCATATTCATATATTATGTGACAGTATAAGTGCAATTAACCTATCCAAAAATCATGTGCATCATTCTAGGATTAAGCATATAGAAGTTAAACATCATTTTCTTAAGATCGTGTCTTAGAAAGGACTATTGAACTATTGCATGTTAATACTAAAAATCAAGTAGTTGATATTTTCACTAAGCCACTTTCAAAAGGTAAATTTTGTTTGTTAAGAAAAAAACTTGGTATGTGCAGATTATTTGACATTTAAATATGTTCGAAGATGTTATGCTAATCTTATCTGCAGATATTAGCAGGCTTCTTCTAATAAGAAGTGATCAACGATTTACGTATACTAAGTTTTAATATTTATAACCTTGATAATACCGCAAATGTGCAGGTCATTCGCTTAGTACTTAAGATATCAATCCCATGAGGAGGAGTAATTTAATCCTAAAATCTAAGGCTTAACTCAAATTTGCAATAAATTAAATAACAAACTAACGCAGAAATTAATCAATCAAGCAATCTATCTCAAAAATTAAATTCAGAAATTATAAACAAGATAGCAAATTGCATAACCCAATTAAGAATTGACCTAGGAACTACCAATTGAGAGAAAGGGAGTCTTAATCCGACTTTAATGAAAATCTAGTTGATCATGAAATTATCGAATTATCAGGTTTAGACGATCCTAAGGTGGATTACTCTCTCTCGAGTTATAATCTTTAACCCTAATTAATAATCCCTAATTAGATTATGGAATTGCAATCTCTTAACTCACAATTTACCCAAAACCTAATTAAGTTCTAAAATTGTCTAATAACCTACCGAAACTTATGCACGATCTCTCGTTACATAAATTTAACAGTTTGATGCACTTTTTTATCTATTAAACTACCTAACTCTCATTAGCACAATTTGATGATATTCACTCAACTCACCCTCTCAGTTTGCTACTGAATTATTAAGAACAGAAATTAAATCACGAATAACTCAATAAAATCGCAATAAATCAATTTTCATTAATATCAAAGACAAATCTTAAAGGTGAGTTTAGACAATATCCTCAACATTCAACAATCTATCATCTATAGCTATCTTAAATTCTATACAATTGTAAGAACAAAATAAACTAGAAATAGTTCAGAATGGATGATGATGGAGGCAATGGTGACGGGAAACCACCTGTTTTAGGTAGTACTTCTCGTTAAACTTCTTCTCTTTGTCTCTCTTCCTTCGTCTCTTTCCTCAAATCTCTCGATAAGCTTTCTAGGGTTTCAAATTTTGGCTAATGCCAAAGCTACTTTCTCTGTTCTTTATGTTCCTTAAACACCTTGGAAGCCTTAGGGTTCATTCGGGGTCGAAACGGTCCAAAAAATTCGTCGAAACTTGACGTTTTCACCTATTTTTGTGTATGCCCGACTCAAGCCACAATCGTGGCTCTGCTTGAGCCACGATTGTGGCTTGGATCATGGTGTCTCACATCTTTCTGTCACGATCGTGGCCTATTGTGCCAAGATTGTGGATCGTGGTTTTAGCCTGAAACTTCTCCGTTATTCATCGTTGACCTTGAAACACTAACAAACACATCAAGGTACCTCAAAAACATAACATTTAAGCTCAAAGACTTATATTAACCCATAAAAACAATTAAACACATAAACTAACACAATTAAAACCTAAATACACACTAAATACTCAAATTAACACTTAATACATAACAAATTAAACCTTAACACAAGATGTAAATCACAACTATCAACATCCCCACACTTAAACGGTTGCTTGTCCTCAAGCAAACAAAACAACAAACACACAACACATAATGTAGTAATAAGGCAATGGCTTCAACTTATGAAATAAATTTAATCTTAAACACAGTTATTCAAGTTATATCTAATCATTAATATGCAAAATCTATGTTTAGGGGCTTTGAACTAAATATACGAATTAATCAAGATTTAAGTGTTAATTTATTTACCCTTTTTAATTGCATACACACATTAATAATTCTTTAGTCCTTCAGACTCTGTAAATGTTCCTAAGTATATTTTCATGAAAATTCAAACTTATTACAAGTCCAGTAGGTTTTTATTAAAAAACACACTTTTTTTTAAAGTGAGCATAAACTTAGTCTTTTTACGCGGAGGCAAACATTGGTAATGAATGTCGATCTAGTTACTTGACTAAGTCCTTTTTATTAAACCGCTTAGTTGAAATGTCATTATAGCTTTTTGACGCGAAGGCACACATTTATGATGCATGTTGATCTGATTACTCAGCTATATCACGTTTTCAACTGGCTACTAGCACGATTCATAACCCGAAGATTAGCAAAATAGTGATTTATTTAACACTTTTTTTATTATTGCCTACCTTGATGTTTTAGCTACTCATTTCTATGAAAAATACTAGTTAAGCTACTTAAGTTGAAAATCCTCAAATTATGAATGAATGTGACAATCTAGAGGGTGCTAAATTTACACTAAATCCTAATTAAACTGTATATTTATCTAAAGACCCCTAATTCAGTAATTTTGCGAGCTAATGATTATTCACAACCTAATCGACTATGTTCAAAATTAAATATATTTCATTCCATCTAAGCCATTGACACATTCAAACAATTTACACAATGCAATCTAATAACTATCATACAATATGCAAAATCACATAAAAAGTAAAACACATAACCCCTCCCCGTACTTGAATAACACATTGTCCTCAATGTGAAAAAGGAACAAATAAGCACATAAAAGAAAAGAAGAAATATAAAATTAAGGTAAATAGAAAGTAAAATAGAGATAAACATTAAAAATAGAACTAAAGGCTAATTTGAAAGAGAAAAGTGGGTTAGACAAAGTCTCATGGAGATGGAGGTGGTGATGGACACCCTGCGAGTGAACACAAATTACTAATGTTTTATTGAAAATAAATCTAACTACAACTAACATGTTCAAAGAAGCTTCTAAACCTGCTAGTTTATGGTCCTTTAGCTTGACCTTGTGTCCAGGAAAGCATCTTAATTATTCGGGGATAAGGAAATCAATTCCTTATCCTTGGAAATTGCTCCTCCAAAAGAAAGCTTACAATGATGCCCGTTGATCTTAAAAGTCTCCTTGTTAGTGTTCTCCTGTTTGAGAGCTCCATTATTAAAAACTTGAATGACCATAAATGGTCCACTCTATCTAGACTTCAACTTCCCTGGAAATAGCCTCAACCGTGAATTATATAGTAGAATAGTGTCTCCTACTTTGAATTCCTTTTGCTTAAGACGAGCATCGTGTCATTTCTTAATCTTTTCTTTGTAGAGTTTGGCATTTTCGTAAGCATTAAAACGAAAATCTTCAAGTTTGTCCAGTTGTAGAAGTCTCTTTTCGCCGGTTTGTTTCCAATCAAAATTTAATGCTTTAATCACCCAGTATGCTTGATGTTTTTCCAATGAGTGTTTTAAAAGTTGTCCTATAGGCCCATAAGGTATCATTTAACTTTATTGCCCAATCCTTTCTGGACTTGTTCACTGTGTTTTCCAGAATTTGTTTCAGCTCCCAGTTAATAACTTCCACTTGGCCACTAGTCTGTGGATGGTAAGGTGTAGCAACTCGGTGATGCACTCCGTATCTTTTTAAGAGGGCATCAAAAGATCTGTTGCAAAAATGTGCGTCTCCATCACTTATTATTGTATGTGGCACTCCAAACAGTTAAATAGTTGTTTAATGAACTTCTGCACTACCTTCCCATTACTGGTTGGAGATACTATCGCTTTGGCCCAATGTGAAACATAATCAACCCCCACTAAAGTATACATGTTCCCCATTGAAGATGGAAACAGACCTATAAAATCGATGCCCCATACATCAAAGAATTCTACTTCTTGAATATTGGATAAAGGCATTTCATCCCTCTTGGAAATGTTACCTATTCTCTGGCATCGATCACATTGTGCCACGTAGGTCTA
>JANQAP020000504.1:2467187-2484653 GCA_026874005.2 Erythroxylum coriaceum
AATAAACAAAGACAATAAACACAATAAGTCTCACGAATTGGCTAACAATTAAACATCCATGTACCTTGACTAGAGGGGGTTTAGCTACTCATTACAATAGAGAAAATCATGGATTTCTTGGCTGTCCATGTTTTGCCGTCAAAACCATAAAAACACGTTCAAGAGAAAACTGTTCTGCCCAAAATAACACTTGACCTAATTTCTATCAAAAGACTCCTTAAATACCCTCTTAATTTGGAGGTTAATAAGCAAACAAAGGCCCCCATCTTGTGCCAAAATCTATTCTGGTTGTATCACTATACTCAGGAGTGAATTCCATCCATTAGGCTAGAGTTCCAACACGGCTGGCCCATAATCCTGTCGACTTATAAATTCTACAGCACAGCTACGGATTACGACATGGTCATGTCATAATTCAACGTCCAGACTTCACCAATATTTCTTTTGCTCCAAATCAGTCATATTTTCCACCATTTCCAATAGCTTCACCTGAAATATGCAAACACACAAAACCAATATAAAAGCATACAAAATGTGACAAATAACTATGCAAATGTACGCAAAGTATGGACTGAAATATGCATGAATATGTAAGTCATCAATTATGGTTAATATGTCTTGAAAATTGATTTGGTGATAATAATTGTTAATTTAGAATTTTTGGTGAAGAATTAGAAAGATTATGAAGTTTTGAGAATTTTTGGACTAGGAAAAATGCCAAGTGGTGAGGCAATTGATTTATAGTAGTAGAAATAAGTGACGAATGACAATAGAAATAATTTATACGTGATATTAGTATTTAATGACAAATGTCATGGAAAATTGGGAGATAATTGGAGTAGAAATTGGAGATAAATGGACTAGTTAAATAAGAGGACCAAATGGAGACCTATAGAAAATGGACATGTGGCAAGTGACAAGTGTCACTTTCTAAGCCATATCTTAGCCCCACGATATTTTCTTCTAAATGAAAAAACATCTTCATTTTTTATTTTTCTTTCACTTTTTCATTGCTCTCATCTTTGTTAATCTCTCTTCTTCATCTTCTTCACCTACGATACTCACTTCTCATCCTCTCAACGTGAACTTTGTTCTCACGTTTCATTTGCTACTCTCATTTTGTTGTCTTTTTCATTTGTCACTAAAGACCTAACCCTACCACCTTTGGAATCATGATGATTGTGTGATGTTGGGAAGCTAAGGTTAAGTTTGATTTAAAGATCTTGAAGTTAAAATAAGTGTAAAGCATTGTTCTTTATGATTTGTTAAATGAAACATGTTTGACGATAGTTAGAGGTAAATGATCATGAAATGGTGATGTGTATATATGTGAATCGTGAGTGAAGAAATGAGCATGTAAATGTCTTACTTTTATATATAAGATGATTAATGATTCATAAGTTGTTGTAGATACGAGTTTGAAATAGAAAGATCATTATAATGGTGTAGGAAATAGTGCAGAAAAATTTGATAGATAAATGGATGTTTCATGTTTTGTTTCCTGTTTAATAACGTGAATGTATTTGGCGGTTATAGAGGTGAACTAAAATGAGTCTAAAGCTAAAGAAAAGGAGTAGTGTGGTGTCTTGAAATGAGGTAAATTAGAATGATAAGTTAGAGATGAAATGGAGGTGAAAACGAAGCGAAACATGTGCAAAAAGTTGATGATGAATGTGTATATCTATATATTCTGTTTTTGGTATTTATGATCAATCATAGATTTTGATTTGTTTGTGAATGATATTGAGTTGAAATGGAAGTAGGAATGAAGTGGAAATGATGAGGAAATAAGCTAGAAATGATAGACTAAGCATAAGAGGTGTTAGATGTAACTTGAAAAGGATGAAAAAGCTGGAAAAATAGAAGAAAACTGCTGGGATTTTTCAGATGGAAACATCCCACGATCATGGGATTAGGTCCACGAACATGGGAATGTCTAATGAAGGCTGAAAGTTTCTATTATTGAAACCCTGGGAATGGTCAATACACGAAATATGCTTCTTTTATATGTGGTTTGAAACAACAATTGGTTAGGTACTTTCATGTGATGCAGTTAGGCTTGAATGAAGCTTGAATTGAACCTAGAATGATGCTTGAATAAGTGATTGAATATGTGATATGTTTAGGGTGATGAATGAGGATATAAAATTAAGAATGAATTGTTAAACATTAAGTGTTTAAATCTGGAATTTTGAGATGTTATGAGAATGAAAGTGAGTTTATGATGGCTAATATGATTCATATAAGATGAATGATGTGTATTAAGTAAAGATGAATGATAAGTTGGATGTTTTGTAATCTTAAAACGCTTGAATAACCTTAGTGAATGATAGAATGATGAACTTAGAATAATCTTGTACAAATGAGGTGTAAACCTAAGTTTAATTTAGACATATATGAGTTATAAAGTGTAAATGATCTTGAAATGTGAATTAAGGAAATATACCCGGGATTGTCATTGAGCATGCATTATACATAACACATATACATATGTATATGAATGAGTATTCTTGTGAATGTGCAAATTAGTAATGTGTAAATGTGTATATGTTGTATGATATAGAAGAGCAATCAAAGCGACAATATTTAGACATTGCTGGGACATCGAGGCAATAAACTATCCGAAGCAAACTGTGAGTAACCTAGATGGTCTCACATTGATTTTTTTTGTTTTAAATTTTGTATTGAATTATTATGTGATGTGAATGTGTTGATTCTAGACATTGAATGTCAGAGGCGTTTAATGCATGAATATCATATTAGAAGTGCTCATTGTATATGAATTTGACAGAATAAGTAATACTCAACTTAATCGTTGAATGTCAGACTAAAGTCCAATGATGAATGTGAATGTGAATGTGTAAAATTGAGCATAAGTGAATGATTGAAGACATGTGATGCATTTCATTACATGAATGCATGATAAGATAAAGGCAGTTGTAACCAGAGTTGCCAGTGAAAAAGAGCTTAAAGCTCAAAATGTGGTAAGAGCCTCTAGCTTACTATATATAATGAGCCCTGTATCCCTAACGGATAAGGGACAGTTATTAATGAGCCCGGTATAAATAATGGATACGGGACAGTGAAAAATGCACTTAGTCATAATAACGTAATAATTGAAAGTGGGTCTCATGAGCATTTGATATACATTTGATATGTATGTTTAAATGATTGAAATGTAATGCTTGAATTGTTTGAATGAGAAATGCAAAATAAATGAATAAGGTGATATATAATGCTATATGATGATTAATGAAGTAAAGTGAATTATATGGTTATGTGAATTATACATGAATTTTCTTGTTATATGTTATGAGTGAACCATCGATGATGGGTAGCTCACTGAGTTCGCAAAACTCATCAAAATTGCAACGTTGACTTCTCAGGTACGAAAGAGGGGACTTATCTTCTAAGACAACTTAGAAGAGATCTAGTACTACTTTTGAATAGAAGAAATGGCTCAAAGATCGGTCAACTGAGACTGAAGGATATAGATAGATTTTTATATAATTCCTCTTTCATGTAGAATGTGTAAAAGAGCAATAGACTTTTATAGTTTTGATGTTGTGCATATATGTATGGATTATGTAGTGTAATGCTACAATGTACCTTATGTTTTTATGAAATGAAATGAGGAATTGGATTTTTAGACATTGTGATATTGTGTTTTTAATTTATGATGCCATGAGATAAGTGAAAGTGACTGCCCTAGTACACTGCTTCCATTAAGCATGTGCTCAAATGTCAGGATGATGTATAGGCATAAATGTTTGATGGGAGTGGGGTGCTACAATTGACATGTTTTGACCAACTATAATTTTGTCCTCAATCTCATGCCTTTTATTTTTAAAACATATGTCCTTAAGAAATCTTTCATACCTTGGTATTTTATCAATAGCATCTAGTGGAGGGATATTGATTTCAACTTTGTAAAGTCTTTGAAATTCCCTTTTCCTTCTCTTCTTTCCTTGGTTTTGTCAACTTGCTAAGAAAAGGTGGAGAAATCACAATTTTAAGCTTAGTGTCAACTAACTCCTTACTTACCTCCTTTGTTGATTCATTTGAAGGGGTATTGTTCTCTTCAACTTAAGGCTTTGCTTGTACTTTAGGTATAGGTATTTGCACCTCTTTTCCACTTCGAAGTGTTATGGCACTAGTATTTTCCCTTGAATTAATTTCTACATGGGTAGGGAGCCTGCCCTTCCCTGCTTCCATTTTGCTCATTGTTGTGGCCAATTGGGACACTTGAATTTCCAGATTTTGGACGCTTGCTTATATTTCCTGTTGAAATTTTGAGTACTAGTAGCTAGACTTTTCACAATATCTTCCAAATACATACCTGTATTAAAAGATGAACATGTTTGAGGTGGTAGAATTGGTGGTCTCATTTAAGGTGGATGTGACTGAAATCCTAGTGGCTTATTGTTATAACTAAAATTAGGGTGATTTTGCCAGCTTGGATTATAGTGATTTGAGTATGTATCATATCTCCTTTATAGTAGCTTTGGAAATCCTCCTACAGCATTTGCTTGCTCATTAGGGTCTTTTTGAAGAGTTGGACACACATCTGTCGCATGACCCATTATAAAGCAAACAGCATATGTTTTGACTTGTTGAATATGCCCTACAACCAATTTTTCCACCAAAGAAGTCAGAGCATCTAATGTTTGATTAGTAAAAGAAACACTAACTTCATTAACCCTTTGTGGGATGTTATCCTGTCGAGTACCAAATTGTTGTGCATTAGAGGCTATGTTAGAGATCAAACTCCTTGCTTCATCTAGGGTTTTGTTCACCAATGCTCCTCCATCTGTAGCATCAATCATATTTCGATCCATTGGTAGCAAACCTTCATAAAAGTACTGAATAAGTAGTTAGTATGGAATCTGATGATGAAGACAACTTGTGCATAGTTATTTGAATCTCTTTTAATACTCGTACATTATCTCTTCACTAAATTTTTGGATTCCACATATAACTTTTCTGATGTTTGTAGCATGGTAAGTAGGGAAGAATTTCTCTAGGAATTGTTTCTTCAGTTCATTCCAAGTGGTTATGGACTAGACAGTAAATAATAAAGCCAATCCTTGGCCTCATCGACCAATGAAAATAAGAAAACTTTGAACTTGATATGCTCTTCAGTAACTCGCTATGGCTTCATTGATGAGCAAACAACATGGAATTCCTTCACAATCATATGGGTATCCTTACCTATAAGTCCATGAAAAGTGGGCAATAAGTGTATCAAACCATATTTAAGCTTAAAAGGTGCATTATTAGGAAGTTCAATGCACAAAGGTTGCTGGTTAACATCGGGAGTTGCTAACTCCCTTAATGTTCATTGTTATGGTCATTCACCCATTGACTCTTCTTTAATGATTGGCTCTTCAACAACTGGCTCTTCAGTCTCTTGCTCTTGAAACTCATGATCTAATTCTTCATAATAAGATGTTGAAGCAAGCAGATGATCTTTTTATCTTTTTGCCTTTCTGTTAACCTTACTTGTCTTCTCGACTTTTGGATCAAAAATTAGTTCACCTCTATGGGAAGAGCGATGCATCAACCAGACTAAAAATAAAATAAAAATATAAGAGAAATAAATCTTTGACACCAATCTCTAGCAACGACACTAAAATTTGGTGTGTCTCAAACTAGCCAAAAATAATTAACCTGCTCAGAATATTAATGTAGCAAAGTGGAGTAGGGTCGTCTCCTTAGGGAATGGTGGTTTATCTCTTTTAAACAAATAAGTAAAAGAATAAAAAAAGGAATTTCGAAATTATGTTTAAAACTTAATATTAAAAATAACAAAATGAACTAATTTGAAATTCAATAAAACAGAAATCTAATTAAAGGAATTTATTTCCACCTCGATCATGCAATTGATCATTAATGCAAAAGTAATTCAACATATTCATGAATAAATTGGTTCTAGTAATTAAGAACAAATCTATAATAACCAAAATTTTCTTATCTTGTACGGAAATTACAAACGGATCAAATAATTACTCCCTAATCGAAAGACAAACCTAGAGGTAGCTTGTAGGATTTAAAGTTTCAACATCCTTAAGATTTAGAAAGGACCAATTCTAACCAACAAACTCAAAAGATGGTTTATTGCAATCAAATTAATTAACGAGGGAATAAAATTACGTCAATTACCACTTATTAAAACCACTAAACAATTACAAATTTACAGTTTTAATTAGTAGTAGATTAATTCAGGATTATTAAATATATGCATCTCTTCAATAAAACTCAAAACCATCATAAATTCAGTGACTTCAAGAAATAATTAAATACCCATGGATGATTGAATTCAACAAAACCTATTTAATCTCACAAATGATTTAGAATCAAGGTTTCAATATCATCCTTGAAACTTCTTTCGCAAGAATAATTTTTCTTTTGAATAATATTCATAAGTGATTTGTGCCTCTAAAGTATTTGTCATTTTTAGAGAAGAGAACTGTTATAGGATTATCACAACTCACCCACATACGTTCTCTCCCTTAAGAGAAAATATGGAAAAAAATCGAGCGTGTGTCCAGGCCTCCTCTAAAACACGTCTCTGAAACCAGCAGCTGCGACTTGTTGCCTAAGTGAGCCGCACCCATACTCTCCTAAAAAACGTCTTATTATCCAAAAACAAACCCTGCATAAGTTAAAACGTCTGAAGCTCTTAAACATTTAGAGTCCTTGCATTTTGGACTTCTCTTCACAGCTGCAACATTTTGGTGTTGCCAGCTACTATATATTTTCTACCCTCTACTATATTTTTATTCCACTTGGCTTCTACTACCTATTCTTGCTTCTTCCTGCTGTACCATCATTTTATTACTCATGGTTGATGCATGAGCTCTCTTATCCTCTACATTTTGGACTTCCTCACTACATATTACTTCTCATTTCTTTTTTTTTTATCGTTTCACCTATGCTGCATGTTTTGTTCTTTTATTGCGTGTTGTTGTTTTAGTGTTTAGAGTGCTACTATAGTTTTTTTTATTTTCTCTGGCCCCTGTTATGTTGATTCATTCTCCCATTTAGCCAATTTTTACTTATTTTCTTTAAACAGCTCCACATCTCCTAACCTCCAAAAACAATGTAAAAACACCATAATCAAACAATATCCATCCAATATGCTCCAAAAATACCCTAAATTGATATGTAAATTAATAACTTATCATATATGTAACGGTGTCATTCATGTTTTTTTGGTCCAGAATATGTGTATTCCAGTTTGATTGCTTATGTATTGTGTTGTGATTTATTGTTTGAAAAATTACAATGTCATAAGTCGTTGTTTTGTTATAGGAGAGTAATACTACTCTCTTAATGTTGTACTTCACTTGTATTCTACTAAGTCATTTTTTATTTTTGAAGAAAAAAGTTAAGGTAGCTCCCTTCTTAGTAATGGGAATTTGATATCTTCTACTACTACTTCGTAAATCCTAATCAAACTTATGAGAAATGGTGACAATTATGCTTCTTAAATAGCTAAAATGAACAATTTGTTTTTTATTTACAAACTTTTTGGTTGTCGGAACTAATCCTTGCCTGCCATAAAATGATCATTGATACCTTATTGGGACTTGTCAAGATCGTCTTATACTTCTCAATATTCAAGCTACTATTAATAGATTAATCAACTTAACAATAAATAGTTATATCACTTTAACTGATGCTTGGAGGAAATTAGAAGCAAGTTTTACCAATAAATTAAATGCATGGATGCTCTCCCTCCTATCTTATCTTATGAAAAACAAAAGGGAAGGTAAGACCTTTGCCATATATATGAACATGGTGAAAAGTTTAGTTGATGATTTAGCACTCCCTTTGGATAATACACAAATTATTCTTTATACATTAAATGACTTAAATGATTAGTTCAAAAAGTTAACTGTTGCAATTCGTGTTCATGATAAACCTATTTCCTTTGAGGATCTTTATGAAAAGCTACTTGATAAGGAGTTAATCCATAATCATAGTGAATTAAAAGAAGAAGTATCACATCGAAATTTACCTAAACGTTTGCAGTAATTGAGGAAGACATTGTGTTAGTTATGAATATTATCATGGTAATGATAATGTTATCACTCATGACTCAAACAACATCAATGCTAGTTCAGGTGATTCCTTACTATCAAAGAATTCAAAATCACGATAATACCACTCATAACTCAAAAATATTAGTGGTCAACAATGGAATCATAACTATCAAAGACATCAAAATAACTCTCATATTGTTTTCCAACTGTGTGACAAATTAGGTCATAATATAAAAATTTGTCAATCTCTTGGACAATTTTCCTCTTATTCTTCACACCCACAAGCACATATGGTAGAAGGACAATCAAGTCATCATAACAATAGGGTACTTAACTCTAGTGCATATTATATTGGTAACGACATTATAGTCGATAATGGTAATGATATTCTTATATCTTACATTGGTTCCCCTCCTATCACCACATTCACATTAGATAATATTTCATGTACACCTTTGATAAAAAGGAACCTATTATTTCCTAATTACTTTCTTATGAAGGATTTGACTATAGGGGCATGCTTAATCAAGGGGTTGTGTAAACATAACTTATACTAGCTGTCATCTTCAATGATTCCTATTAAGCCATCTAATCTCAGTCCATCTACTTCAGTGGCTTCATCATGTCAATTATAGAATCAATGTCTTAGTCAGCCTTCTACTCTAATTTAAAAGAAAATTATAACTAGTAATCATTCCATCTTCTTCTACTTGAAAAAATTAAGTGTGTGACTCTTGTCTTAGTAATAAAAGTCATAAATTTCCTGTTATCAAATTCTCTATTGTTTTTTATATATCATTTTAAGTTATATATTCAGATGCTTTAGGACTTTCACCTATGGAACTTTTCTCTATTACATCATTTTTCTTTATTATTTCTTAAAATACACTTAGTTTTACCCTTTAAAATTGAAATAAGATGTGTGTAAGGATTTTAAGAAATTTTCCAAAATCATTTAAAACAATCTTCACATCAAAATCCTTTATATAGATGAGAGGTAAGTGTAAAACACTTTCTTCTTTTCTTATCAATAATGCATCCAATACAAGACATTCCCACTATATGCACAAAAAGATATTTGAACGGAAACACCATCATATCATAAAAATTGGTTTTACACTTCTACACAATGCTTATATACCTCTTTTTTTTTTAACTCATGCATTTCAACATGCGATATATCTCATCAATAAGATATCCTCAATCACGATACTCTATACCATAAACTCATTAGACACAATACAAAATGTACCTCATATAGAGTTTTTGGTTGTCTTTGTTATCTATAGCTTCGAATTTATATCACTTATAAACTTGTACCACAATCTTGGCTATGAGTATGTGTAGGGTTCTTCCTACTACATCACTACATTTGTTATGAAGATGCCTCAAAGCATATTTTTATTTCTATATATATTGTTTTCTTTAAGAATATTTTTCCATTCTAGGCTATGTCCTCTTCAAATCTAGATATCTCATTTTTCCACTTTCTATAAACACCTTTCAAAATTCACAAATAAAAATATTCGTTGAGTCAAAACTCTTACTAATGATGATCTTGACTATTTCATCTTACCTCATTCCATACCTGATTATAACAACCCTATTTCAATTTTAAATATCAATGCATAAGTTGTCTCAATTTTGTTTTCACCAATGATCACTTTGACACAATTTAACAGCTCAACTTCTTTATCACATTAATCTACATACCTATTATTACATCCTCATCTACTTTACCTATTAACATAACTACTTATGATCCAAACTAACCTATAAAAAACACTACTTTAGGTATAACTCACAAACAACCACTAGCTCAATCCTTATATATGGGTACTTGCTTTAAAAATAACATCTTAAAACAAAAATAATATTTTCCCTATATACATATCCCTCATCCTCCATCCAAGAAATGAAACCCAACTTATTCACCTAAGCTCGCAAACATCATTATTGGCATAATGCTATAAGAAAATGATTTTTATCCCTCTAAAAAATAACACTTGGACCCTCTTACATCCCTCTCCTACAAAAAACATTATCATGTGTAAATAGGTGTACAAAATTAAAAGGAATCTTAATGTCTCCATTGCTCACTATAAAACTCACGTTATAGCTAAAGAGTTTCATCACTACCCTAACATTGACCATATTGAAAACTTTAGTCTAGTCATTAAATCTACTACTAATCATCTTATACTTACTATTAGAATAACACGTAGCTAGATATTAAATCAACTAGATGTTAATAATGCCTTTTTACAAGGTAACCTTTCTAATTGTGTTTTTATGTAGTAACCCTAAGGATTCATTCACTCCTGATGTTTGACTGATGTTTATAAATTGAACAAAGCAATTTATGGTCTTCATTAAGCTTTAAAGATATGACATAATTTACTTTGTTCATTTTTCATTACCTATGGTTTCATCATCTCTAAGAGTGACATTTCTCTTTTTATATACAATGTTGTGACATGTACTTTATACTTACTTGTATATGTGGACGATATTATATGTTCCTTTTTCATTTCCTATGGTTTCATTAAAGCTAAGAGTGACACTTCTCTTTTTATCTATAATATTGTCACATGTACTATATACTTACTTGTATATATGGATGATG
This sequence comes from Erythroxylum coriaceum, assembly GCA_026874005.2. Classification (NCBI taxonomy): domain Eukaryota; kingdom Viridiplantae; phylum Streptophyta; class Magnoliopsida; order Malpighiales; family Erythroxylaceae; genus Erythroxylum; species Erythroxylum coriaceum. Next base: position 2,477,862 of record JANQAP020000504.1, read on the forward strand.
TTTCATCAACTCTAAAAGTTACACTTCCCTTTTATCTATAATGATGTCACATGTACTATATAGTTACTTATATTTATGGATGATACTATGCTCACCAGTAGTCAACCATAAAAAGTACGAGAGTTTGCTACTTGTATCTCTAATCAGTTTTCACTTAAGGATCTTAGTAACTTAAATATTTCCTAGGTGTTGAAACTAGTAGATCTTCTAAAGGGTTGTTTACATCTCAATCTAAATACATCATTGACCTCTTTAAACACAGTAAAATGCTTGAAGTTCAAGAGGTTAGCATTCCACTATCTACATGTATAACACTTAAACTTCATAATGGAACTCTTAGACAAAATCTAATTATATATCAATGAGTACTTAGCTCCCTTCAATAACTTTCACCCACATAAGCAGATATTAGTTATACTATCAATAAACTAGCCCAATTCATCTATAAACCAACTTCTACACAATGGATTGTGGTAAAAAGAATCCTTCAATATCTCAAAGGTACATCGCTTTATATTATATTCATCTTCACTCATTCATCTTATGCACTTCATGCCTTTGCTGATGCTAATTAGGCTAGTGATGTGGATACATGTCACTCTATCTCTGCCTATGTTATCTTTCATAGATCTAACCACATTAGTTAAAACTTTAAGAAATAATCTACTATAGCCCACTTGTCTACTAAAGCTAAATACTGTGCCATTATAGCTATTATCATTGAAGTTAATTGGTTAACTAATTTAATGTAAAAACTTGTCATTTCAGTTTCATTACCTTCTACAATTTATTGTGACAATATTAGAACAACTTAATTATATTGCAATCCTATCTTCTACTTATTCCTAAAGCATATTGCAACTAATTTTCACTTTGTTTGTGATTAAGTGCCTCATAAATAGCTTCACATATCTCATGCTCATATTACAGACTAATTAGCAAACTCTCTTATTGAGCCTCTTACTCGACAAGAGTTTCTTATCCATTGCTCCAATTTGACTATCCTTCCTGAACCATTACACTTTTGGGGGCATAATAGAAATTAATCTTTTATTATAATAGTTCCAAGATTATAGTTGTACATATTATGTTGATTGAACAAAATAGAGGCTACAATTATGCTTTAATTACAATCTCAATAGTGTATATATACGTAAATTTTCTTGAGAATATATCACAACAAACCTCCAATCTCCTTTTGCCTCATACTTATTCGTATATAAATTTACTTGAATTTAATTTAATTTATATTCAAATTGATTTCTCCTTCACAATTTAATAATTAATGCCATAAATAAGTGATTAAAATGAGCTTAAGTTACATTGTCTTAGCTTCATTCATAATTTGTAAAACAAGTTCATATACTGCTGAATTTAAAGGAGAGTAGACTGATTCAATAAGAATGACAAGGAAAATATTTAAAATTCATAGGTGAGTTATTATACGAAAGAACTTAAAAGCGGTACTAAGGTGTAACTAATGTTATGAATACCATCCTGATATCAGTACCAGATTTAGTTTTGATACGATACGATTCTAGTACTGACCAATATCGGGTAGTTTTAGGTAATTTTTAAAAAATAATAAAATATATGTTTTAGGTAAATTTTAAAAAGTATAAAATAGCCCTTAAATTTTTTAAAATTATAAAATAGTCCTTCAATAAATATGAGACAACTATCTCTATTAATATGAAAACCACAATACACAATACATATTACACAATTATAGTATTTTAAGAACATTTTCATTTTATTTTTTATTATTAATTGACTATAACAATTATTTACACAAATTTATATTAATCCACTTACACAATAAAACACACAGATACATAATTCCATTTAAACAACATCACATACTCAAACACCCAAATTTTATTGACACGGTTACACCACAAATACACGAATAAGCTTATAACTCAACACTATACACTACACACACAATTATTAGTTAATAATTATTAGTACTTAGATCACTACAAAACTGATAACTTCCAAGTAACACAAAACTGGCAACTTCCAAGTAACCATTATTTGAAAGAAAACCCACTTTTAAAAAATTGAAAATTCAATATAATTTAAAGCGATAAACAATAGCTATCTATCTAGTAGACTTGGAGCAACCATTCTAGCTCAAAAACTACACAAGCACACGTAAAGTCACAACCTTTACTCATCTCATGCCTCTCTTGTCCCTTGGTCTCCCTTAAGTCTCTCTTTCTTTTAGATACACGTCAAAACCAGGGGCGTTCCTAACGTTTTATAGGCCCTAGGCAAATTAAAAAGAAAGACCCCAATAAATTGCCCATATAGAGATATCTAAACTTTAAAAAGATATTTTTTATTATTAAAATTTAATAGTCATACATAAATGACTCAATTTATAAGTCCATATACTCATAAAAATACTAAATGATCATAACATTAGCTAATAATATTTTGCAAATGTTAACAGTAATAAAATCGTTAAAATAAGAAACAGTAACAATAAAATAATAGTAGCAACAATCCAACAGTAATATTAGATTGCCAAACACCAAGAGAATTGCACTAAAAAGCACACAAATGATTATATTTTATGAAAAACAATTTCTTTGTACATTGTTAGATGGAAAATCATTAATAGTATTATCAAGATCAATATCGTCCAACATATCTTTTTTGATACAAAAAATAGTTAAACCATTCGACCTTTCTTATAACATTGATGTCCTCAACTAGGCTTTTAATAATTTTAACTTTGAAAAGACTTCCCTCAGTTGATGTTACAGTCACTGGTATAGTAATAAAATTTGATAAGCAATTGAATCATTTGGACAACAATCTGTAATTTTAATAAATTCTAAAATTTCAACTGATGACATTAACTCATTTGGCAAAGTCATTTTCTCAACAGTTTTAATTCAAAAAACAGAACATCTAAATTCACATCCGAGACATTATCTTGAGAAAAAAGTTATTGTAAAATTAGTGTAACATTCTTTTAATTCATTACCATTCAACGATCTCAACTTCTTTGAATTAAATAAGAATCCAAAAATATTTTCATAATTCATTAATTATACAAATCTATTCTCTAAATAAATAATTGTCATATCCGCAACAACTAGAAAGCAATTAACTCTAAAAGAATCTTCAACTTATTTTATTTCTTCATCGTGATCATTTTATAAAATTATGTTTTCCTAATATATAACATCTCGTTGGAAATGTAGGCTCTACATTAATCTCAAGTGTAAGACTTTTGGCAATATTCATACTAGAGGCAAACTCTTTGTTTCTATATTTCTTAAAAAATACCATCACCCCTTCTAATTGCTCTATGGTAGCATCAGTGCACATAGATTTAGACTGTAACTTTTTATTCACCATATCAATAGTAAATAAAATATCATAACAAATAACCATACCAAGTAAAAAGCTAAAACTATCAAGTGCACTAACCAAACTTTCCACTTTACTCTTTCACTTGATACCATCACAAGATCTAGATAATTCCATCAAAGCTAATCTTATTTGAGGAGCTTGAAATCTAATAGCTTTAACACTTTTATTTGACCCTCCCAACGAGTGTTAGATAATGATTTCATGGTTAAGCCTAAACCATTATCAAGTAAAATCTTCCACCTTTTAGGAGAACTTGAAAATAATGCATATATGCATTGCACAACTCCAAAAAATAAGGAAGCTTTAAAACAAGAATGTGCCATATGTCTAAGAGTAAGATTAAGATTATGACAAGCACATGGCATAAATAATGCTCTCAAATTTATTGCAAGTAATCGCTTTTGAGCCCCTTGGTATTTTTCCCTTCATATTAGAACCATTGTCATAACTTTACCCCTCACATTATGGAAATTAAGATTAAGAGACTTAAATGCATTCAATAATCCATTAAAAGGTCCCAATCCAAATGTGTCATCTACCTTCAAGAACTTTTATAAGTACCTCTCTATTTTTAGTTTTTTATTTGACATATTCACACATCGTACTAACAAACTCATTTGTTCTTGATGGTTCAAATTTAGGGTATAATAAAGAATAATATAAAAGTATTTCTCCTCTTTAATGATCCTTATGATAGAGCTTCTAACATTATAGGCTAACAAAGGAATCAATTCATTTTGAATTTTTTGACCAAGATAATAATGTTGAATTTCATAATTTTGAATTTGTCTAATATGATCTTGCATTATTACATCAAATTTAGCAATCATCTTAACCAATCCCAAAAAATTATCATTACTATCTTGGTAAAGTTTCTTATTGGATCCTCAAAAAACCAAATTATATTTAACAAAGCATTTTATAATAGAAACTATTCTTATCAAAACTTGTCTCCAAACGTCTTTCTCCTTAACAATTTTTTATTGCAAATCTTTATCAAATTTTTTATTTTCACTTAATCTTACTCTTAATTCATTCCAAGTTCTCATATTATTCATAAGTTTAACACTATTCTCATATTCTTTAAGTCTGTCACTAAGATGTTTCTAATCTCTAAATCCATCATTCCTAGTACACTTTCTTTGCTATTAGATTTGAACAAATTATAACAAAAATGATAAACTTTATCTATAAGTTTAAAGTAAACCAATCATTTCTATTGCTAATCTCTCTATTACTCAATTTCCTAGAATAATAAGAATATGAAAAATGCGAAGAGGCATTGTCTAAAGGAAACACGAGATTCAATTATCTTACAAGACCCTTTTGAACTAAAATGTCCCTTACTTTATTATCAAGATTATTCCAATTTATAGCAACATAAATACCAAAAATAAGGATTAGTTGCTCATCTACCCTTAAATTTTCTAAAGGGGATGAATTCAATAAATGATTTTGCTAACTCAAATTACGAGTATCCTTATGAATATGAATCTCATCAATTAATTTTCTTTATGTTGATCAAAATTACATTCAAGTAATTTCTCCAAATTCTCACTAAAGGAGTCTACTCTTTTAATATATTTATTAATTGTGCCTTTTGTGGAATCTTTTAACTATTCTACTTGTTTTATTTTTCCCCTTTTTCACTTCCAGAAAAATGCTTATTAGGAAACATAATATGAACCAATTATAACACAATTAGACTAGAAAAAGAACAAAAGCACCTGTATCGAACTGAAATAAATATGCAGGTATAACAGAACCCCAATAGCTCAACAATATATCACAAAGATATATCAATTGCATTATATCTGTGATAGAGGGAAAAATAAAGAGAAAATTTTAATAGCCTATTTTAAAAATAGAGAAAAACAAAAGGTAAACTTTTACGATACAGAAACAGTAATTTCTATAAAAAATAAGAAATTAACATACTTAGGAGAAAATAGAGTAAATTATATTTAAAATAATGAATAATAATAGTTTGAATTAATAAAAGTATTAATAAAATGTTAAAACTTTTAATTTATTATAAAATTAGTTTGACATTAATCTTATAATTAATATTATTTTCATAATTTATTATGTAAATAGAAATTTTTAACAAGCATTTTTGTAAAATAAATAATACACATCATTAAATTGTAATTCATAATTTAATTTAAGTTATAATTTGCAACTTGAGTCTTTCAGTGTAATGCAAGAGCTAGATGCAGATATTTTGCGGGCATTCTTAATTCCAAAAGAACATTGGAATTATTAAACAAGTAATATAAAGAAGAAAAAAGATAATTGTTCTAGTGCCTATCATGTATGAAGTAGCATTGAATTGAAGTGAACTATACAAACACTACAAGAAAAGTGTGTTTTTGCGACAATATTTACCGATGAAAAACGAAGACATTTCATTAGTATGTAAGATTAGCGACGGACATTACCGATAGATGAAAGCGTCGAAGAAATGACCGTAGTTAATAAATACTGACGGAAAATTAGTTACCATCAGTAAATTTTCCGACGGAATAATTTCTACCGTCGGTAAATTTACCGACGGAATATCTCGAAAAATGGTTTTCCATTGGTATATTTACCAACGGTTGGAATATTTCTATCAGTAAATTGTTACAAAGTTACCAACAGATATTTCATCGCAGACGGTTGCCATCTTTCCGTCAGTATTTTTGTGTAAATTGTTCCAACTTTACCGACGAAACAGGTTCCGTCGGTGATTATCGACAGAAATTTTTTATCCATCGGTAAATGTTTTAGTGGTAGCTACGGATTTTCATATGTCCGTCGGTAAATGAATTAGAAAAGTTTTTTTAAAATGTACTAGCAATACCATCAATAAATTTTGTTTTGCATAATTGAAACAGTTATTAATGTAATAGTATAAATTTAATTTTTTAAACATAAAATTGATTTATGATATAAAGTTGAAAATATCTTAATTGATAATAAAAACATTAAACTGTACATAATAAGTTTTCGTATCTCTAGTAAAATGTTTAAAAGTACACTATTAATTTGGAGACGAAGGATGCTCTGATTGATGCGATGAGGTGCTACCCCTACCCTTCAACTCATCCATCTCATTACGGAGCTGAGCTATGTACTCCATAAACTGTTGCAACTAAGTTGCCAGCATCTGTACTGTGCTCTCAAGCTGAATGACTCTCTCATTAGATGCTGACCACCTGCTAGATGCAGCTGTACTGGACGTGAAGGATTGCGAATAACATGTATTCGCAAATGAGCCTAACCCGAATATCCGTCCCTGATGGTCCCTACCACCCACTGCATGAAGATAGGTTTAAGTCTCATCAACATCTTCAGACTGCTAAGACTGTCATTGAATGCTTTCTTGTATTTGGTCCTATCAGAAGGCAATGTTTATAT
>JANQAP020000504.1:2544616-2573493 GCA_026874005.2 Erythroxylum coriaceum
ACATCAACTAATGCCCTACCAGTATTCATAAAGGGCCTACCCAAAATCAATGGACAATTCTTATCAGCTTCAAAATCTAAGACAACAAAATCAACAGGAATTATAAATTTGTTCACTTTTACCAATACGTCTTCCACAACTCCAAATGGCCTTTTTATGGATTGATCTGCAAGTTGAATCAATATGGATGTTGGCTTAACCTCTCCTAGTCCCAGTTTCCTCAAAATAGACAGAGGCATCAAATTAATACTTGCACCTAAATCACATAAACATTTAGAAAATTCAAAATCACCAATAACATATGGAATAGTGAAACTCCTTAGATCTTTCAATTTTGAAGGCATTTGACTTAAGATGATGAACTGTAATTTTCTGTCAATGTTACCGTCTAACTATCCTCCCAAGTATGTTTGTGTGTGAATATACATTTCAAAAACTTCGCATACTTGGGCTTGCACTCCAAAGTTTCCACTTATGACAAATTCATCTGTAGCTTCTTTAGCTTCTCCAAAAGTTTGGAAAATTGAGTGTCCAACTAATGTTGTTTTACTCTCTATGGATATGAGAGTTTGGGCTTATACGGTGGTGGTAGTACATATAACCTTTCTTCTTCCTTTTCTTCTTCTATCTCCTTAACCTTCTCCTTTTCTTGGCTGTCCCTTTTCACAATTGGCTCTTCTATCTACCTGCCACTTTAAAGTGTAATAGCTTTAAGTTGCTCTATTGGAGTGACCTCAGTATTAATCGATAAGATACCTGCACTTCGAGAAAATAAAACATCAGTAAGTTGATTTACCTAAACCTCTAAGTTATGGATCGACGAGGCATGGTTTTTCACGATCTGGTCAAAATTTGCTTCCATCCTAGTTTGACTCTCCTCCTAGCTTGCAAACATCCACTTCTGATTCTCTTTTTGAGCTGCCAGTTTGGAATCAAATAACTCTATAAACTTGTCCAACTTACTCTTAATCATTCCAATTCGATCTTATTAGAATCCCGATAATCCTTGTGATCTCACTTGGTCACCTGCATTGTTAATTCTCCAAGAAAACTTCAGATGGTTTTTCCATCCCGGGTTAAATGTATTAGAGTACAAGTTATTACCTTGTTGTGTCTGGCCCATGTAATTTACATATTCAGTACCACCAGCTCCCAATAGGAAACACTCTGATGAGTCAAGGTTGTTCCACTCACACAGCTCACATTGAACTTACATGGCCTTCGCTATAGAGGAGGATGCTCTTTGCATGTTGTTCAGCTGCTTTATAAGATCCGTGATCTGAGCCTACAAGGCAATAACAGAGTCAACGGGTATCATACCTTTTATTCCTTCTACCCCTGTCTGCTCCTCTTGCTCGACCACATACAGCTGTTGCTTGCTAACTCTTCTAAGAGATCATGAGCTACTTCTACCGTCTTCCTCATTAATGAACCTCTAGATGCTACATCGATGGTTCCTCTGATGCTTGGATTCACTCCATTGTAGAACGTCTGAAGCTGGAACTCTCTCGACAGGTTATGATGGGGACAACTTCTCTGAAGTTCTTTAAATCTCTCCCAAGCTTCGTAGAGAGATTCCTCATCCTTTTGCTGGAAATTTGTAATATCCTTAATAATCCTCGTCATCTTCGTTAACGGGAAATAATTGGCAAAGAATGCTTGAGCAAGCTGCTCCTAAGTCGTAATCTGGCCTGAATTCAATGAGTTGTACCACGCTTTATCCCGATCCTTCAATGTGAATGAAAATAGTCTCAACTTTACTGCATCATCGAACATTCCGTTGAATTAGAATTTGTCACAGATCTCCAAATAATTTACGATGTGGGCATTTGGATCCTTGTTGGATAGCCCGTAAAACTACACACTATTTTCTAGAATGTTGAGTATTGCCGGCTTTATCTCGAAATTATTTGCTTGGACTACTGGTCTCGCCACTCCTTGAGGACTAAATCTTGGCCTCATGAAATCCATTAGAGTCCTCTCTGGTCCTCTTTGCTCTCCTTCTTCAGCCATATCTTGTTGTGAAAAGTTCAGACGCCTTGCCCTTCTTAACTCTCTTTTGTGTCTCTTGATGTTGGGAAACTCGTCTTTACTAACTTCTTTCGTTCTTCACAAGCTCCTTGTGTTCATGCAGCTGCAATTCCAGAAGGAAAAGTATCAAAATTCTTAAATCAAAGTAATCTAAATTAACTAATATGCTAAACAATCAATCCCCAGCAATGGCGTCAAAAACTTATTGACAGTAAAACCTATCTACTTGTTTTATACTCAAAAATCACAAGAGAACAGGTCTTGACTTATAGTTATAAAGAGTAGATATCGATCCCACAAGGATTGATGCCCAGACATCACTTAATTTAGACAAAACTTTGTTTAAGAAACGAAATTGTTTAATGCAAATAATTTGGAAAATTAAATTAAAATTAAAAGACTAACACAAAGTAATAGACAATACTAAAATGCAGAAAAATCAGAATTTAAGAATCTAAAAAATAGAGATTACTTTTTTCCCTATTTTGTCTCCCTTCTATTTTATTAATCAAATTATGTCTCACCCAAGATTTTCGATTGTGTTAATTACCCTCTCTTAAGGTATAATTAATTGTCCCAAATCGAATTAAAGGGAATCAACTGGACAATCTCTCAACCTACCCAATGACTCTACCGATTCAACTAGTTATTAAACTAACCTATAGGTGATGAATTGAATTCACCGAGATCTCTCTTCTAACTAATCAATTGATGTGATGATTGTATATCTATAGGCTACCAACTCTCACTATACAATCCTATATAAATAATCTTACTCACTCTCTCTATTTGTTGCAAGATAACAAATAAAATCAACAATCATCAAAGACACTTTCATTCAATTCAATAAAATAGGAGTTTTAACAAAATAGTTCAAAAGCAATCTCTAAACTAAATCAGCCACTCATGTCTCTATAACATCATCAATATTCAAATAAACCATTTTACAAAGGATAGAAGAAGTAAAATTGACAGAAAATTGAATAAGGAAACTCTTTCTCTTCTTTGCCAAAATCTAGAAATTTTGATGTTGATGTGCTATTTTCTCTAATCTTGATGATGATCCTTGACTTTAATCTTTCCTCAAGGCTCCAAACTTGTGTTCTTCACTCAAGGATGGTGTTTCTACAAAAGGGTTTCATCTCCTCCTCATGATGGAGGCTTAATTATCCTTTAATAGTCCAAAATCCTAAGTTTAATGAAGCCCAGCATATTGTCTCGGATTGTAATTCCCACGATCGTGGGAATTGGCATAATTCCCATGATCATGGGAATTGGCAACAGATGAAAACCTCTTTTCTTCTCCTCTTTGATCTTTAACTCAATCACCAAGTTGCTCAATCTTCCTACCTACAAAAAAATAGTCAATTCCTACCCTAAGTTGACATCAAACATAAAAGAATAAAAATGAAAATCAAACTAAATGAAAACATACAAAATGAATCCTAAACTATAACAATAATCAACAATTATGCAAGAAAACACATGCCAATTACCTAGAAAAACATATACTAATGCACAACTATGAATAACCGCTATGGAGCTGACACATGTCTAGTATAAAAACATTTTGACTATTGATGTGATATGCAAAAAGTGTTTTATTCATGTAAAAAATTTGAAAATAAATACCATATTCATCAAGAAAGGTGAAAATTACAAAAGAAAATAATAGTCATCTCCAACAATTAAAGTATGTACAAACTGCTAATTACAAAACCCATTGACCATACATGCATTGTCTATATTCTCAGTAGCTGCTTGATACTAGTTCAGATGGGACGTGGATGAAATTTGTCCACATAGTAATCCTTACCTTGAGATAGAACTCCATCCAAGTATACTTACTGTAAAGCTTGGATTTGCCAAATATCTTTATATTTCTCATCATCCATACGAAATGTAGAAGCATTGCAAAACTAGCCTTGAACACCTTTAGATCCTCCTTACTTTTCTATTTTAGTCCATTGATCTAATACAAATAGTCTTCCCAACTGAGGTTCACATCCTTTAGCTCAAATAAGTTGAGAAATCTTTTCCATAGTAGACTTATGTGGCAACACTTAGAAGAAGATGTGGGTAATTGATTCTTCCTCACTAGTACATAAAGGGAAGAACTTATTTGAGATCCAAAATTTTATCCTATCTCTGGTATTTAGCTTGAGTCGAGCAGCTATCCAAAGTATGAAAGAGTGTGTTTAACCTGTTCTAAAACTCCATATCAGCTTGTGAAAGGGAAAAGTGATCAGTGGACCAAGCAGCATCTGTTTGCATGACTAAGCAATAAACTTGTGAGAGTTATGTAACTCCCATCTAACTTCATCCTTATGCCTCAGATCAAGTGAATAACTTGGCATACAATCTACTATTAGTTTGATTCCCCTCCCTACATGAAATGGTCAATACCAGCTGTCAATGTGAACAAATATTTTCATTTTGGTGTTATCAAGGATTAACTATGTTATAGCTGAAAAATATTGAGTCTTGCATAAAGGTCCAAGAGAATGCCAGTTGTCAAACTAGAATGTGATGCCCTTTCCATCTCTAATGTATTGCTTGATATGAGAATGCATAAAAGATTTGGTTCATAATATTTGTTGAAAAGTATAGGATTGAGTACTTTTTTGAGCCACAGATCAAATGCTTCCTTGTTTGGCATGAAACATATGCACCCATTTCACCCAGGGGCTCTCCTTATCATAACAAATCCTCCATAGCTTTTTAGCTAACAATACTTTGCTCATTCTACTAGCTAAGCTAATACCTAATCCACCATATTCTTTGGTTAAACAAAGACACACCATTTAACCTTGGAGGTCTTTTTACCATTAAAATTTTGTCCATACCATATGTAGTCTCTCGTACTTTTTTCAATCTTTTTCAATACTCCTATAGGTATTGCTATGTGTGCCAGCTAATATATGTGTGTAGGTTATTGAGAATGGATATAGCTAGTTGTAATCTACCTCTATAAGACAAAAATCTATTACTCCAGTTAGTAATTCTTTTATGAACATTATCCAACAGAGGTTTGCATTCAGCTTCCTTTAGCATTCTTATAGAGATCAGAACACTCAAGTAATTAAAAGGAAATTATTGTATTGAAAGCCCTGCATCAATGACCATCCTCGAGGAATCCACTAGACTTTGCTTGGAAAGGTAAGCAGAGCTCTTTTGAGGGTTAAACCTCAGAACTGATACATATTTGAATCTCACCAGAGTGGTTAAGATTGCCTCAATTGAAGTAGAGTCATTAGCACATAAAATGAGTAGGTCATCTGCAAAACAAAGTTGAGTGATATTAAGCTCACAACAATGATAATGATATCTAAAATTTGAGCTTTCCTTAACATATATCTATGTCAATCTCTAACAAACTTCCATAGGAATTATGAATTTGTAGGGAGAAAGAGGATCTCCCTACCTAATTTCCTTAGTTGCATGATAAAGATGCGTAGATTCCCCCATTTATTAACACTAAATAAAAACTGTTGATATGCAAGAATAAATCTAGCTAATGAACTTGCTACGATAGCCAGAAGCATGGAGAGCATTGATAATGAAACCCCAAATAACTGTGTCATATGCCTTGGTGAAATCTATTTTGAGAGCATAACTTTAAACATTTTCCTTATGAGTATAGTCTTACAACAATTCTTGAGCCAGCATTATATTGTTTCCTATACTTCTCCCTGGCATATATGCACCTTGACCATGATTAATAATACCAAGTAGAGTATTTCTCAATTTATTGGCAAGGATCTTAGAAATAATCTTATATAGCACATTGCAATAAGATAATTGTTTGTATTCATTCAGCTTTCTTGGGTTGAGAACCTTGGGCACTAAAGAGAAAAAAGTCTTGTTGATTTCAGTGAGTATTTTCCCACTACTGAAAAACTCTTTTACTACTTGAATAACTGGTACTTGTAACAGATTCCATTTCTTTTTGATGGACCTGACATTAAAGTCATCCAGCCCATGAGACTTATCTAGCTGAAATGAAAATAACACTTCCTTTATTTCTTCACCTGTGACTTCCCTGAGTAGTGTAGATTCTTGTTCCTATTTGATGGAACCATTTGACAGATTAGATAGCTAGGAAGGCTTGCAGTGTGAGTAGATACCCCATTTATTGCTTGAAAGTGATTTCTGGCTACTCGTTTGAGTTCCTCTTTATTATTTATCTTTATACCATTCTCATCTTCAAGACACACTATCTTGTTTCTATCTCTCCTACTTTGAATCACACTGAAAAAATATTTGGAATTTCTATCCTCTTCTTGCAACTATTGGATTCTAGACTTCTATTTAGTTGCTCTTGGTATTCTTTAATGATTTGCAAGTAACTACACAGTTCAAGTTTTTCTTCCTCTAAGAGTGAGGAATTAATAGGATCCTTGGATAAAAGCTTCTAGATCAAAGACAGATTCTTGAGGGCCCATTCGTTACTGAATTTTAGAGGATTTGTATTAAGCTTAAAAAGTTTAATGCATTCTGCTTTAATACATTTAAGCATTTGAACACATTGGAAAGACTTATAACCTTGTACATTCATACCAATAGCATTTGCAATAATTGAATCTTAAAAACTTAAAAACTTAAAGTTTTGTATACTGTAATATATAAAGTAATTTCTTTTTCAGTATGTATAATGTGAATATTTCTTCTAAACTCACCCGTCTACACTTCGTGTATCACTCTTAAAGCTTGAAGATGAAGAGTATGAAGAAGACACGGAAGAAGAGAATATACTGGTGTTAAAAGATTGTCACAATGATATCGAAAAAGAGAATAGGTGGCCATATGTAAATAGTTGATAGAGTGTGTGCTAACAGTTATAATAATTATTGAAGAGGAGTTGTAACTTACTTTGGATTTATTTGAATTTTTGGTATCTTTCTCCCTCTATTATGTGTCACTCTCTTATTCACTTTTAAACTTCAAACATTAGCTAAATCAATAAATCCAAAATTCTAATATTTTATTCTTGAAATTGAGTTATATTAATTTGGTATCAAAATATTGATTATTGACAAAATAAGATGATGGGGTATAAGAAATGGCAGAGGAAACTAGATCGCAAGATATTACACAATTGGAAGAATATTGAAGGAACCAATTATAGGAGATGGAAGCAAAATATGAAAAGTTGATCAAAAATTTGAAGAAAATGATATTATGTGTAAAGCCCACAAAGAAAAACAAAAAAGAGCTCAACCTTAACAAACCAACCTAGATCGTAAAATAAATTAACAGAGGGTTATATATATATATATATATAGGAAGACAGTAGAAGGGCAATATATATATATATATATATATATATATATAAGAAGACAGTAGAAGGGCAATTGGTCACCCAACAAAAAAATCTTCTTCTTCTTCCTCTCTATTTGTTTTCCAGCTAGTAAGTGTTTAATACACCATCTCTCCTACATGTAAAGCTTTTCTCATATATTCCTTCATTTTGTTTGTTTTGCAGTAAATTGTGAGGAAATTGTGAAAGCTAACATCCCAAATTCCTTAGAAATGCATAGAACTTCACATAGGTAAAATTTTTCCAGCAGCAATTCTGTGTCTTTTATTTGTGAGTTTTTAGTCAACCTACACTAGTTTATAGTTGAAAGTATATTTTCATTATTTGAGACAATAATTTAAAGTCATAGAAAAAATAAAAATGGAGAAAAGGTGGCTAAAAAATAAGAAAAAATAAGAGGTAAGAGAAGAGTTGAGGGTCAAAAAAAAGACAATTTAGGAAAATTTAAGTTTTCCAGCAGAAATAAGGATTTGTAATCCTTATGAAAGTATGCTTGATGTAAGAACCATTAATGGTTGCTTCATCATTTATCCAAAAAAGTCCAAAGGGTACATATTTTATTGTTCTAATAATAGTATATGAATAGTTAAGTATGGTAATGCTAAGTTCATTAAAAATGGACAAATTAGTGGGAGTGGGGAACCATAAAAGGTGGATATTCAAGAGATTGAGGTCGAAAATCCTTCACCCAGTCTCTCTTCTCAAGTTGTTGATCCTTTTGTTGTATCATAGCGATGCAATATACCAGAGCAACAAGTTAATATTCTAAACCCATAAGAAGAGAATGTCAATAGTAAACCAGTAAATAATGTGCAAGTCACAAATGATCAAGTGCAACTATAAGAAACAATATCGCAAAGGTCTATAAGGGAGAAAAGACCAGTTATATCAAATGACTATGTGGTGTATTCACTTGAGCATTATTGTAACTTGAGCATTAATAAAGATCTAGTCTCATTTAAAGAAGACTTGAAATATAACAATTCGAAAAAGTGGTTCAATGTTATGAAATAATAATTAAAATCTATAGATGATAATCAAGTCTGGGAACTAGTTGAAGTACCTAAAGGTTCAAAACAAGTGGGCTATAAATGGTTTAAGACTAAAAGGGACTCAAAAGGTAATATTGAAAGGTACAAAGTCAAACTTGTACTCAAAAGTTATACTCAAAAGGATGGCATTGACTTTAAAGAAAGCTTCTCTCTAGTTTCAAAAAAGGACTCTTTAAGAATTATTATGGCATTGGTAGCTCATTATGATTTAGAGCTTCACCAAATGGATATAAAGACTACTTTTTTTAAATGGACTGAGAAGAAGAAGTTTATATGGACCAACAAGAAGGTTTTGTGACTAAAGAAAAAGAAAATATGGTGTCTAAATTAAAGAAGCCAATATATTGTTTAAAACAGGCATTCTGACAATGATATCTTAAGTTTAACGACACCATTACCTCGTATGGTATTGTAAAGAACACTATTGATAGATGTATCTATATGAAGGTTAGTGGGAGCAAGTTCAATATTTTGGTACTGTAAGTTGACAATATTCTTTTGGCTACTAATGATTTAGGCTAGTTACATGATGTAAAGAAACTTCTTTGCAATAACTTTGAAATGAAAGATATGGATGAGGCATCCTATATGATTGAAATAAAAATATTCTGTGATAGGGCATAAAGATTATTAGGGTCTCAAAAAGAATACATCAGTAAAGTATTAGAGAGATTTAGGATGGAAAAATGCTTAGTAGGGTAGTTCCAATTCAAAACGGGGATAAATTTAATGAAATGCAATGTCCCAAGAATGATTTGAAATGAAAGGAAATGGAATATATTCCCTATACATTTGTATTTGGGAGTATAATATATATTCAGACTTGTACTAGGCTAGATATTAGTTTTGCTATTGAAATATTAGGTCGATATCAAAGTAATCTCATAATGGACCCCTAGAAAGCTATAAAGAAATTACTTAGGTAATTACCAGGCATCAAGGATTACATGCTCACATACAGGAAATTAGATCTCTTAGAAGTGATTGGTTATTCAGATTCAAACTATGCTAATTGGGTAGACTCAAGGAAATCTACTTTTGATTATCTATTTCAACTAGTAGGAGGGGCAATTTCTTAGAAGAGTATAAAACAGCCTATCATTATTACTTCCACTATAGAGGCTGAATTTATGGCATGCTTTGAAGCCACTATTCAAGCATTATGGTTGTGGAACTTTGTCTTAAGGCTAGGTATTGTCGATAGTATAGCTAGACCGCTAAGAATTTATTATGATAATTCTGCGGTTGTCTTCTAGCGAAGAAAAAGCATGACTTTCCTATTAACAAATGATATGATAGAGATTAGACATATTTCTAATTCATGTTTTTTAATATTTGATACAAATTTTGATTTAAAATTACTATAATATTTAAAGCATCATAAGATATAGCTTATTGAGTAAAAGTAGTTGATCTCAGTTTATAAAATAGTTTGTATGTAATGGATCAAGAAAGACTTATGTTTCACATGATTAGTAAGAATACAAAGTTAGATAATCAAAATTATCCTTTTATGCCATGTTGGTTAAATCAATATAATGACAATCATAAAATTCTATAAAAGGATATATGTATCCTTTAAATATGAATCGTATGAGACATGTAAAACTTGTTAAGTTAAAGGATGACTAAATTAAAAGGAAGAATTGCTAAATCTTATGCATATGATGTATTAAATGTACAATTAAAAGGATGAATACTTGTACTTCATTATATTTATTAACGACATTATATGATAGAGTCACACATATTAAATGAAATATTGATTTAAATTTTTTAAAATTTTGAAGTATTTAAATATTAATTATAAAAATCACAAACTTTACTCAATTTTGCAATACTAGCCCAAACTTTAAAAAGCGACGTTAAAATACTTAAACTTTTAATTTGTTACGAATATAGCTCAACGTTAAATTCTTTGTTAATGTCACTAACATGGCAAATTTATGATCAATAATTCCAATAGTATAAAACTCGTAAAAGAACGATTAGACTTAGCTCAAAATCTTTATAATTTTTATCATCAAGAATTAAACTATTTAACCAATCTATTACAAGAACATCAGCGCCAGTAAAATAACTGATACAGATATTATTACAGAATCAGAAGAATAACAAAATATGTTAGACATAGATAATTTGGAGCTAATTGAATCTTTTTCTTTTGCTGTAGCTTTTATTTCAGTTGTGCTTTAACCGATTCCTTTGGTTCCCTATTCAAGTGTCTATAAAAGACAAATCGCAATAAACAACAAACACAAAAACCCTTTTATTCACCATACTATTAATAACATTATGTCTGTTTGTATAATCTGTAAAACTCTTCATCAATCTATAATTCATAATGAAAATAAACTAAGCCTTAGTAGGCAGCTTATTCAAACTACTACTTCTATGCATAATCTTCTTCTGTCAGAAAACTCACCTCGAGAAGAAATCCAACTTTATCAAACAAGACTAAATCTGCATTATGAAATATATCAATTAGAAAAAGAAGATGCTAAATATTTATATAATCAATTTAAGGAACATTATCAACAACATCTCCATGAATAAAATTAGTTGTAATTTCTGTAAACAATTACAAGATCATATTGATTATATCAACAATCTAGTTAACCAATATAAAACCGAAAAAGAATATTATGAACAAAGATATAATTATCTTCAATTTATGATCAATAATTCCGATAGTATAAAACTCGTAAAAGAACGATTAGACTTACTTCAAAATCTTTGTAATTTTTATCATCAAGAATTAAACTATTTAACCAATTTATTACAAGAACATCAGCACCAATAAAATGGCTGATACAGATATTATTACAGAATTAGAAGAACAACAAAACATCTTAGATATAGATAATTTGGAACTAACTAAATCAACTGGTATTTTTCATATTAATACTCTACTTTCAAAGGAAAAACAAAAACAAATATCAAAAACTCAATTAAATCTAAAATATGGCCAAGATATACATAATCCTCTTCTCAAATACTTAATCAATCGACAAAATATTATCTATTATGCTAAAATTATTCATGAAACACCAATTAGAATTGAACAATGTAGCAGACACATTAAACTCAATTTAATTGATCAAGAACAAATTTATAAACAATTATAAAAAATAACTAGTGATAAAAGACATAAAATAGGGTATATACATCTATCTACAATTCAAATATTATTAAAATCAACTTTTCAAGAAGGAATTGATTCTCCTATTAGAATGGCAATCATAGATGAACGAATGACTAATTTAAATGATCAAATTATCGAAATTATGAATGGAAATCTAGCCTATAGTAAAATAAAATTTAACACTCTTCTAAAATTAGGATTACCATTAATATCTCACAACTTAGATGAAATAATTTTCAATTACATATCAAATTAGCTATGCTTTAACAAATTCACACCATAATATCGAATTTAAAAATGCTGATAGAATTTACATTGAACAATTATTTAATGATGTTGCAAAAGTAGGAACGAATTTACGAACAACATTAAGAGAATTATCTGAAATACAATATCCAATAAATATAAAAAAAACATTGCTATACCAAGACTATCTCTTAGTCATACTCCTCCAAATAAAAGATCTCTTTTTCATTCACAATCCGTACAATTAGAAAGACCCATTCGATTTACAGAACCTGGAATCAGTTATAATCAACTAATTAAAATTACAGAACCCAAAGTTAATCTGAAATCAACTGAGTTTGAATAAAGTATTACTACTGATATAATCACTATTAAAAAACAACTTAATGAATTAACAACTCATGTTAAAAATACTTTATGAGTATTACTAAACAAGCGTCCGAAATATTAGAAAAAAAAATTCAGATAGAAAATTAGGTAACAGAATTAATACATAATCAAACAAAGATAAGTCATACTATAACATTATTAATACAAGAAATCAAAGACACTAATAAGCAAATTCAACGAATCGAACAAACTTTGAATAATAAAAAGGCAAAAATAAAAATGGAATCAGAGATTCCAAAAGAAATAGTGTTAGTAAAACCATGGAAAATCTAGAACTCGCAACTACAGAAACTACAGAGAATATCGATAATATAGAAAATATTAATAATATAGAAATTATTGAAAATGATGTAAAATCACAACTCAACGAAATTACTTATTTACTAAATAAATTAACACTCAAAAATCAGTCTTTAAGAAAAGAATTTATTAAACCAATAACGGATCAAGACAAAGTTATTTATGGTTATGAGTCTGATCAAGAAATTTTTATGGAACAAACTAAGAATGCTGAGCAGCCTGAAGGTAGTCAAGCAGACAAATTACATATAATTAGGAACCCAAACCTATAGAAACTGAAGAATTAAATCGTTTTGGTTATTATTGAAAAGATCAAAAAATTAGAAAATTTCCAACAGAATATACACCAAAACATGTACAATTAGGCCCCGATGGAATATTAAATTTAGATTGTGTCATATCACCTGAAAATTTATTAATCAAATGGTCTAATAGGTTAGCCTTACTAATACAGTTAGAAAAATCGTTTGAATGACTACAAAATAAAAGTATTTTATGGAATTTTATTACTTATAAAACTGCAAGAATTGTACTCAATTTTTTATTAGATAATGAAGAAAAAATAAAAAATACCACCGCTTTCCTAAATACACTTGAACCTGTTAAAGCTTTTTATATCGTAGCAAATGAAATCTATAAAGAATTCATTGGAACAGATATCATTTCTAACAAACGAGAAATTGAAAATGAAGAAAGAAAGAATGCTTTATGGAACTTAAATAATATAAAAATTTGTAATATATGTTATTTAGAACAATATATTTGTGAATTCAACTAACTAGAAGTGAACAAGAAATGTATATTCAAATCTTTATTCAAAAACTACCTTATCCTATTAACAAAACTGTAGAAGAACTATTTCTAGTTAAACAAAGCCAAAATCTTGTCACTTATAATCTAGGTGGTGCTATTTTAGTTGTAAAAGAAGTAATCTCTCAAAAATGCGTAGAAGTAAAATTACAAAAAACATTAAAACATAAAAATATACAACTATTTTGTTCTAAATATTCAGAAGTTCCATAACAATATGGTTACGACCTTAGTCCGTTTAAGTACCCAAATCACAAAATTCAAAAGAAAATGTATAAGTGGAGAACATATCCAAAAAAACAGTTGTATAAAAAACATCCCTTTAAAAGATCTAAAAAATTCTTTCGTAAAAAGGACTATCGACAGTTTAAACCCAAACGCAACTATTGTCCTAAAGGAAAGAAACAATGTAAGTGCTAGTTATGTAAAGAAGAAGGCCATTATGCAAATGAGTGCCCCAAACGTAATAATAAAATTAAATATAAAGAAAATTCAGTATATTAAATTCAACTATAACATCTAAATTAGAACCTATTGAATCTGATTATGAGACTGACTCTACTATTAATACTTTATATTATTATGAATCTCAATCTCAAATCTCAGAATCAACAGACGAATCCGAATACAACATTTATTCAAATACAGATTCAGAATAAAATAGTCAATGCATATATTGATACAGGAGCTACAATATGTATAGCAACTAGAAGTTTATTAACTAATTGGAAAATTTTAAATAAACCGTTACAAATTAGAATAGCTTATGGAAGCCTTAAATACATTTGATATGTAAGTTATTACAATAATATTATAATTGAAAATTATACTTTTACAATGCCCTCTATTTATCAACAAGAATCTGGTTTACCAATCATCCTAGGAAATAACTTTTTAAAATTATATCATCCGTTTTGTCAGTATTTACATTACATTACTCTCAAAACACCATTAATTAATTCTTTAAATAAAAAATCTATTATTCTTAAAATTCCTATTTATCATACGACATATTATCATACTTTAAAACTTATAATTGAAAAAATGAATCAATTACAATTTTTTCTTCAAAACAACTTATCTTTACAAACCGAAATAGAAACTTTGCTCGATTAAGTTTGTAGTGAACATCTGTTAGATCCAATTAAAAATACTAACATATTTATTATGCAAGTATATAAATGGAACTTTCAGATCCACTGAAAGCAAGTATCCAATACATGAGAAGGAAACATTAGCCTGTCTCAAAACTTTGAGAAAATGGCGTATTGATTTATTACCAGTTGAATTTACTATTCAAACCGATTCAAAATATCTATGTGGATTCACTAAATATAATATTAAAATTAATTATAATCAAGGACGCCTAATTAGATGGCAATTAGAATTAAATCAATATCCTTTCAGAATTTCCAACATGATTTATTCAAGCAGTCAAGACATATCGCAAACATTTTGCTAAAGAAAGAGAAATATTCATCAAGGTTTTCAGCAGCTATCCAATTTTTAAAGAAACAGACAATCTCAAGGAAGCCGAAATCAAAGTATCCAGAATTGTTTTTATCCAGATCGGAGTCAATAATGGAATGTATCCTCCAATAGATGAACCTCCAAGACACGACTTTAATTGGGATCTCATTAACCAATTTAATCTTCAGTGTTTAGATGGAGTTTATCAACAATGTATCAAAATTAAGTTAGATTCGCAACTCAAAGTCAATTATAAAGGCCCAAATATAGTCATGACTTCTGCATACAAAGCATCAATATCGACTGAAGCTCTTCAAATTATCCAGCAATTTGAACAATCATTTTCTACTCTTGAAGGAATTTTCACAGAATTATCTGAGCAATGGAAGTATGCCATCTGTCAACAACTGATCATTCATCCACAACATAAATGTATCTACTGCCCTACTACATCCACCGACAAAGAAGAGTCTGGATCAATCGATGCAATAATTGAAGAGTAAGAAAACACCATTAAAGTATGTAGGCCCACATGTCGGCCATTTATCAATAAAAGCTTTGCACGCCAATCTGTAGGCTAAGTTTTGGAAGGAGCAAGAGGTAAGAACAAAGTTGTTATTTTATTTCATAACTTCTGCTAATAGATACATTCGTCTTTTATAGACGATTGGTTAGCTTGGATAGGGAACTGAAGGAATCGGTTAAAGCACAGCCAACATAAAAGCTACAGGATTATTTTCAAAAACCTTACTAAGGAACGAAAAAGATTACAACTTAAATGTAGTACAAAACATCAGTGGACCTGGACTCTTGAAGATACTGAAACTTGAGTTGAGGGTTAGCAGACACCAGGATATTTAAGCTAGTCCACCACGCTCCACAACGCAGCCCATACTAACACCACGGAATTCCATTCCTAGATTGTTTGAGCTGGGATTCGAATCGACGACGTGATGGGGGTCAAATAGCTCTGATACCACTTTGTTACCCAAAACTCAAGTTGAGGGTTAGCGAACACCAAGATATTTAAGCTAGTCTTTTGCAGCAGATTCTTATGCTTTTATCTTGTAGCTTTTATATCGGTTGTGCTTTAACCGATTCCTTCAATTCCCTGTCCAAGCTAACCAATCATCTATAAAAGACGAATGTATCTATTAGCAAAAGTTATGAAATAAAATAATAACTTTGTTCTTACCTCTTGCTCCTTCCAAAACTTAGCCTATATTTAAAACAATTGTGAAATAATAATTGAATAGAATGAGGATCTAGATAAATAAAACAAATAGATAAGAATATAAAAATTGGCATACATGCATAAATAATAATTATCGAAACGTAAGTAATGATCCTGAGTAATAAAATTATGATGCAGATAGGCATGTTTAAGATAAATTTGCATAATTAATATCAGGATAGAATACAGATTGGCATGCAGATTGGCTGTACGTACAGAAAGTTTTTAATGTACGTACTGATTTCCCGATATTTTAAAAAATAGAACTCATGTACAATAATTTTTAGGATTACTTAATTATATCTCAGATCAAGGTTTTTTCAAAAATCTTACTAAGGAATGAAAAAGATTACAACTTAAATGTAGTACAAAACACCAGTGGACCTGGACTCCTGAAGATACTGAAACAGTACGTACATTAAAAACTCTGTAAGGATTTACCTATGGTAAATAAAATGGTTTTTGTGTTTTTTGCTTATTACGAAGATAAATAAATTTCAATAGAAATCGTAAAATTATAGATCTAAAGTTATATTTAAAGCAAAAAGAGGAAGCAGAAGAATCTACTTTTATTGATAAATGGTCGACGTATGGGCCTACATCTTTTAATGGCGTTTTCTTACTATTCAATTATTGCATCGATTGCTCCAGACTCTTCTTTGTCGGTGGACGTAGTAGGGTAATAGATACATTTTTGTTGTGGATGAATGCTCAGTTGTTGACATTTTTAATATTTATTTCTTATGTAGAGTCTTTTAATTTTATCTCAATTAATTGAGTGTTAGTATTTTTAATTGGATCTAATGGATGTTCACTACAAACTTAATCGAGCAAAGTTTCTATTTTGGTTTGTAAAGATAAGTTGTTTTGAAGAAAAATTGTAATTGATTCATTTTTTCAATTATAAGTTTTAAAGTATGATGATATCTTAACCAGAGAATGGAAGCAGCAATAATGAGTCTTGAAGAATCATTGACCAAAACAGAAGCTGAACTCATAGAGCTACAACATCAAGTGAGCACAGTAACCAAAGAAATTATTTATGCATGTATGCCAATTTTTATATTCTTATCTATTTGTTTTATTTATCTAGGTCCTCATTCTATTCAATTATTACGTTAATGATCCTGAGTAATAAAATCATAATGCAGATAGGCATGTTTAAGATAAATTTGCATAATTAATATCAGGATAGAATATTTTATCAAATAGATATTGCCTAAGGATAGGTATAAATCCATATGTTGAGATTCTACTAAATAAATCAAGTAGATCAGTAATATCTAGACATGCAAAACTACTATTGAAAAATAAAGAAATAGGTGTTAGATAGTGATTTAGATACATGCTAAGGTAAATAAGAAATGATATAAGGTGAAAAAATAAAGTGATGAAACAACAACTCCTTTGAAGCATACCTGCATTGCTTTTTCCATTTGACGCCAATCTGTAGGCTAAGTTTTGGAAGGAGCAAGAGGTAAGAACAAAGTTGTTATTAATTGAATAGAATGAGGATCTAGATAAATAAAACAAATAGATAAGAATATAAAAATTGGCATACATGCATAAATAATAATTATCGAAATGTAGGTAATGATCCTGAGTAATAAAATCATAATGCAGATAGGCATATTTAAGATAAATTTGCATAATTAATATTAGGATAGAATATTGTATTAAAAATTAAATGAGGCAACCATCGGTGATGCATACAAATTACCCCGAAAGGATTATATTTTAAATAAATTAAAAGGACATAAATGGTTTACTACATTAGATGTAAAGTCTAGATATTGGCAACTTAGATTACATGAAAATATGAAAATTATAACTTATTCCAGGTTCTGTAAATCGAATGGGCCTTTCTAATCGTACGGATTGTGAATGAAAAAGAGATCTTTTATCTGTAGGAGTATGACTAAGAGATAGTCTTGGTATAGTCTTGGTATAGCAATGTTTTTTATATTTATTGGATATTGTATTTCAGGTAATTCTCTTAATGTTGTTCATAAATTCGTTCCTACTTTTGCAACATCGTTAAATAATTGTTCAATGTAAATTCTATCATACATTAAAGCAATCCAGGTATGCGTCAAAGGAGTTGTTGTTTCATCACTTTTTTTTTCACCTTATATCATTTCTTATTTACCTTAGCATGTATCTAAATCACTATCTAACACCTATTTCTTTATTTTTCAACAGTAGTTTTGCATGTCTACATATTACTGATCTGCTTAATTTATTTAGTAAAATCTCAACATATAGATTTATACCTAACCTTAGGCAATATCTATTTGATAAAATATTATATCAAATTCAGCTATAACATCTAAATTAGAACCTACTGAATCTGATTATGAGACTAACTCTACTATTAATATTTTATATTATTATGAATCTCAATCTCAAATCTCAGAATCAACAAACGAATTCAAATACAACATTTATTTAAATACAGATTCAGAATGCTTTATGGCACTTAAATAATATACGAATTTGTAATATCTGTTATTTAGAACAATATATTTGTGAATTCAAAACATATATTATCTTCAATTTATGATCAATAATTCCGATAGTATAAAACATGTAAAAGAACGATTAGACGTAGCTTAAAATCTTTATAATTTTTATCATTAAGAATTAAACTATTTAACCAATCTATTACAAGAACATCAGCACCAATAAAATGGCTTATACAGATATTATTACAGAATCAGAAGAACAGCAAAACATCTTAGACATAGATAATTTTATGATGTCTATTGAAATATGTTTATCTTCGTAATAAGCAAAAAAACACAAAAACCCTTTTATTCACTAGACTATCAATAACATTATGTCTGTTTGTATAATCTGTAAAACTCTTCATCAATCTATAATTCATAATGAAAATAAACTTTGCTACCTAAAACTCGAGTTGAAGGTAGGGCGTTATCAAACCCTTTATAGTACCCCTCCATGCCTCGCAAGTGAGCCCATACTCATAAGCATTCCCAGTTCGTTTATGTTGGGATTCGAACTCTCGATGATGTGGAAGGAAACTAAGCTCTGATACCACTTTGCTACCCAAGACTCGAGTTGAAGGTAGGGCGTTACCAAACCCTTTATAGTACCCTTTGTAATTGTTTATAAATTTGTTCTTAATCAATTAAATTGATTCTAATGTGTCCGCTACATTGATCAATTCTAATTAGTGTTTCATGAATAATTTTACCATAATAGATAATATTTTGATGGTTTTTCTAACTGTATTACTAAGGCTAACCTATTAGACCATTCGATTAATAATTTTTCAAAAAAGAGTTATATAACGAATTTCTCATTTCAAGTTTTGATCTTTTTTTATGCTCCATGCTTGCAACTTACATGCTAAGCTCTTCCCTTCCTTCCAGTCACTAATGCCATGTAAATTTTTGTGTCTAACAACACATTGTTTCAAACCATTTCTTCAAGTAAAGCTTCAGCTTAAGCTTAATTGCTACAATTTATTCTACACAAGTAGCTTATTAAAGCCTTGTATGTAACAATGTTAGGTTTCAAATATTTGTGAACCATCTCAGCTTTAAAGAGTAGTGCATCTATTCCAGAATCAATTCTGCATAGAGAAATGATGCGTTCACCATAGATTTCCTCATCAAAAACATAACCAAGCTTAGAGATTCTTTCTAGAAGACTCTTTGTTGTAAATGGCCTGTCATCTTTATAAAGGAACATTATCAAATAATTATAAGTTTTCTTTTTAATTAAAGAAAGAAATTGTTCTACAAAAAAGGGGTTTAGTAAGTTGCAGGATTTCAATGGTTATCCCTATAAAATAGTTTATGAGCTTCTCTTAACTCCCCTTCTCTACACAGGCCATTTATTAGTGCAGTATATGAAACCAAATATAGCAAAACATTTCTTCTGTACATGGTCCTATACAAATAAAATGCATCTTCCAATCTCCCTTTTCTATAGTAAGTAGTAATCAGTGTATTATATGTCACAATATTTGGCTGAAAACCGTCTTCTTCCATTCTTTCTATAAACTCATTCACCCCAACATCCCTACTATTGTCGAAAACATTAGTCAAAATGTTGAAGTATATGTATTTGGATGGACCCCAATTCTCACCATCCCATCACATACTTTCCAACATTGCCCAAAGGAATTGAGTTTCAACAACCCATTTAGAAGAGAATTGCAGTGTTTTAAAAACCAGATCAGACCAGTTGGTTCAACCTAAATAAATATGAATCGGCCTGATTTTCAGTTTGATTTGTATTACATAATCCTTATGATAAAAAATTGACCAGTTAATTAATAATCCAGCTTGTTTTCTTTAACAAACTGGCTAAAATAACAACCTAACCATCTTTTTGAACATCTAGAACCTAACATCTTTTTGAGGAGGTGGGACCCACCACAAAATTTTCCCTCCTCTCGTCTTCTAAACATGAGGGACCTATCATTTTTTAGAACGTATGGGACCCATCACAAATTTCTTCCTCTTTTGAACTTAGTTTTTGAACTTTGATACAATGCATTGTTGTAGGAAAGTGATTGGTATATTTCATAAATCTTTTGAATTTTTAATCAAAATTTTCCTTTTCAATTCTCACACATTTTAATTAATAAATTATATTTTTAAAATTTATATTCTTTATTTACCTCTTTCCATTTTAATTTAATTTTTTTAATTATTATTGTTAAAAAATAAATTACTATTTTTATCCTTAAAAATACTAAATTTATTTAATCTCACTAATAAATTATATTTGTCAAATTTTAGGCTTTTATTATCTCCTTATATTTTAATTGAAATTTTAAAATTATTATTACTAAAAACTAATTATTTTTATTATAAATTTGTTTAATAAATTGAATTATTAATTAGTATATATAAGTAATTTTGCTTAAGATAATTTAAGAATGTGTTAAAAATAATATTTAAACTATAAAGAAGTATGTTTAAAGGACATTGAAAAAGAAGTTAGAACGAAGTTAGAGTCTTTTCTATTGATTTTCTTTAAACATACGTCAACTTTTATGAGTCTTTAAATAAATGATAATATAGAATACAATTTTTTATTATTATTTAAAAATTTATGTTAGATTCAATCTTTGTTTAAATTATTAGATTTATTATTAGTTTATTATATATTAATAGGCATTATTATTGCATTTTTATTTCAATAAAGTATTTTATTTTATACTATATTTTATAATTTTTACTTCTTATTTATTATATACTGGTTTTATAGCGATTTAATATCAGTCGGACTTTTAAACCTTAAACCTTTTCTTTGATCAGTTCGATGTCCAGTTTGGTTTTAAAAACATTGGAGAATTGCATGCAACCACATTAGGAACATAACCAAACTCCACAATCTTCATAATTGTTTTGAAACCCTGTTCAATTATACCCACTTTCACATAAGCCTTCATTAACATGTCAACGGTTTTTTTGGTTCAACAAATCTTAGGTAATGAAGACAATAAGGAAGGAGTAAAACAACAACAAGGGGAAACACATCCCTCCAATTAGGTAAATCTAAGACACAGCAAGCAAGCTAGAGGAATGTCGGAGCTACCCAGAAAATGAGTAGGGAAAAGTAAAGACAAGTACAAAACCAGCAAGGAGGAGAAGGAGAATAGATGGATGAAGAATCATTAAGTTTTTCTTTTTCCAAATTTATTAAATTTATGAAATAATTATCTAGAAAATAATTGAACACGTCTCAAAACTTTTAATCTAACATGTTATGCCACATCAGTGACGTTAACAGACAAGTTAACTTCGGGCTATATTCACAACAAATTAAAATTTTGAGCATTTTACACCACTTTTTAGAATTTAGACTAATATTGCAAAATTAAGTAAAGTTTGGGATTTTTTATAATTAATCCTTAAATATATCTAGAAATTAAATATTAATAATGTTGAAATGCTTTGATGAAATTGATATGATTATAATTAAATTTTCTTAGTTATCTATAGAAAATGAGATTTTATAGTGAATATCTCCATAACTAAATTCCATAGCATTATATTTTTTATTAAGGAGTGCATAATATGATATATTTTATGATGCAATTTTTATTTATTCTATAGTTATGCCTAGCCCAATTACTTACTTTCATTAATTCCAATTAAATCAATTATCAAGATTCTCCATTAGATATAGAATGGTAAGACATTAAAAGAGTCCAATTTAATGATTTTAGGATATGATGCTTAGTTGAAGCATATATTATTCATTAGATTTATAACTAAATTGGATAACAGAAAGTGATATGATATCCAAATGGGTTAGATATAACTTTATAGACCATATTGAACAAAATTTTTATTTCAATGCATACTTAGGTTAAAGGTTTTCAAGATAGAATAGTATTAGTAAGATGAAGTTTGAAAACGTTCAAATCGCATGACAATATATCCAAATGGAATTAGTACCTCTGTTAATAGATTTGATGTATAGTTAAAAGGTTATGAGATGATAACATATTTGCTCTCATGATGAATTTAAAGAGTTTTTTTTAGAAATGATTATAAATTTGTCATATTTACAAGAATGTTAGTGGGAGTATAGTTATCCTCTTCAGTAGGAATATGTAATGACATATTGCTTATAGGGAAAAATAATTCATATGTTCAATTATTGAATATGTCATAGTCCAAGAATAACTTTTATAAGATATAAAAAGGTAACATCTTAATTCTAGAAATTAGATCTTTATAGATAGATATAAAAGTTGTTTACTTGTTCTGGTTCAGTGCATTAATAATATACTAAAGATGATCAATATTTGATACTTATAAAGTATTAAAGATATTTAATACTTATAAACTATTAAAGATATCCATTATTCTATATATGAGTTAATATTTAAGTTCAAGATCATATGAATATTAACGTTGTTTAACAGAAATAAGTACTAGTTAAGGTATATTTTACTTAGAACAATATTATTTTAAGTTAGAATACATCAATTACTAATAAAAAAATAATACAAATTTTATTTAGTGTAAACAATTATTTTGATTAAGAAGCCCTTTAATGACACAGTAAATAATTATTTGGATTAAGAAGCTCTTTAATGATCATGGTATAATTCTTTATAATATTGAAACTCACTACAACAGAAGGGGCTTTTAACCCTAATTTATCGTTTATAATATTTAGCGATGATATTAAATCATCGTCCAAATTGTCGCAAAATTTCGATAACAAAATACTATAGGCGACGTTTTTATCAAATTGTTGCGAATTATTTTTCACTACTAGCTAAATACCTAATGAAAAGAGATACACGATGATACGATAAATCTTCGCCAATGATATTTTGTACACTTAGTTTTCATGGCTAAATGTTATTTGTTACATTACTATAAATGTAGGTAATAATATTTAGCAACAAATAGAGAAATCGTCACCAAAAATTATTAGCGAAGATATAGCAGTCGTAGTAAAACATTTTTCGTTGCGCTTTTGGAAACGTAGTCAAAAATTATTGACGACATTTTTCAATACATAGCTAAAAAGTTTTGGCGAAGATTTTGAAAACGTTGGCAAATCTTTTTAGCTATGTTTTTTATTTTTTAATAAAAATTATTATTAAAAACTTTATCATGTTAATTATAATTATTTGTGACATTTTTAATCCATGTTATTGTATGTAATATTTAGATTTTTTGTTTTATAATTTATTATAAGAAAATATAATTAAAATAATTAGAAATTAGAAGCATTTTGTATAAATAATAAAATATCATTAAATTTTAATTACAAACATTAACAAAAATAGCTATGTACAAACTAAGACTCGTTTTCATCGTCACCACTACTTACATAATTCGGGTCAAGTATTTGTTTAACCATCTTTTCAAGCTTGGCCAACTTTTATTCATTATGTTCTAAGTTTTGTTCATTACATTCTAATTTAGCCTTCAATGACTAGTTCTCCTCTTTAAGATGGTCAACATATATTGGTCTTGATAAGGATGAAGCAGTTGGCTTAGGACCAAACCCAAGACCTTTGATGTAGCCGGATCTTGTTCCAAGTACGTTGTTACAAATGTCATCTATATTTAGCTCATTTCTATCAGACAATGATCTTTGTAGCAATTCTTGCATCGTATTCTAAAATTTAAAAAACAAAATCAATATTCAATTCAAATATTATTAGTTAGTACTACATAAATAAACAAACTTAAATTTTAAACAAATTTTTATACTTCCATAATTATTTTACGCTTCTTCTGACATCCACCCTTAACCTTCCTTATAATGAGTGAGTTTGTATAGTGTAATCCTATCACACTCTTGTCCGTGTAGTTACTTCTCGCTCTGTTTTATGAAAAAAAGAATTGAAAACACAATAAATAATATTGTATTTACTGATATAATTATAACTTCTAAACAAAGAACTTACATACTCATTTCATACAAAAACAATTGATTTGGAGCCTTGGTTAGGAGGAGTTTTCATTTTTCCTCTATTAACCTTAGCTTTCTCACACTTTTCCTAAATAAAGAAAAGAAATAGTCATTAAATTGTGTAACAAGATTAATAGAAACAAATGCGAAGAGAAAGAAGACAAACCTTAACGTTCGCAGAGGCCCAATAATCACATATTTGACTCCAATTTTCTGGAGACATATGTTCGAGAACATGCCTCCTTGCCTCCTCATCTGAAGGAAAGGATTTGTAGTATTTATATAGTCAATAACGACGACCCTTGTCCCTTTGTTTCAACAGTGAAGTCATATAGCTTGAACCTTCAGGGTTGTTGATATCGACGATATTGAGCTTCATTTGTGAACAACAAGTAAAAGTGAAATTAATCTTCAACACTAGTTGAGACAGATAGAGATTGTTACTGACTGACTTTGCTGATGGAAGAAGTCGATTGTCGTTGTTGGCTAGGGTTGAATTGATCTGGTTATGTAGGGGAAGAACAATTTCGATAGTTGCCACCTTATTTCCTTTATTTTTACTAGGTGCTATTATATTGGATATCTATAACTCAAATATCAACATTACGCATAAACATAAGTCAAACATCAACAATACTCATAAATATAACTCAAACATCAACAATCCGCATAAACAAA
The DNA here is from genome assembly GCA_026874005.2 of Erythroxylum coriaceum. Lineage (NCBI taxonomy): Eukaryota > Viridiplantae > Streptophyta > Magnoliopsida > Malpighiales > Erythroxylaceae > Erythroxylum > Erythroxylum coriaceum. Next base: position 2,569,720 of record JANQAP020000504.1, read on the forward strand.
AGTCAAACATCTACATTCTACATAAACATAACTCAAACATGAATATTCCACATTAACGTAACTCAAATATCAACAATACGCATAAACAAAACTAAAAAATCAACAATCTGCATCAACATAACTCAAACAGTAACATTCCAAATTAACGCAATTGAAACATGAACATTCCGTATAAACATAAGTCAAACATCAACAATCCTCATATGCATATCTCAAATAGCAACATTCTACATAAATATAACTCAAATAGTAACATTCCGTATTAACATAACTCAAACATCAACATTCCATATAAACATAAGTCAAACATCAACAATCTGCATTAACATAAGTGATATATAGAAAACATCAATAATACATATTAACATAAGTGAAACATCAACTACGCATTAACATAAGTAAAATATCAACAATACGTATTAACATAACTCAAACATCAACAATACATTTCAAACAATATAAACAACACCTTTTTTTACTTTCAATTATCATGATTAAGATCTTGAAAATTATAATTATTAATTACATTATGATTCGACTCTTCATCAATATTATATTTGGCAAAAGTTTCATCATTGTCATATAATTCATCCTCAATATAATCTTCATCTCTTTATATGATAAGACTGATTATACTTCATCCACTTATACTATATTGGGGTCAATATCTCTCCTATGAAATAATGATATATCTATATCTTCTATTTGAATGGCTTCATTATTTAACTCCAATTCAGTCTCTTGACATACTTCATCACCATCCTCACTCAATAGACCATTATCCCTTTCAGAAAAATCGAAGAAATTTCAATATTGAAACTTTTGAATAACCTTCCAATTGTTGCCCAATACAATATCGTTGAAGTAGGATACTTGCTTCACTTGAATTGCAAGGACAAAATGGTTATTATCATACCATGTGACTATGTCTTACTAACATTGATGCTAGTAATATTGCCATTAACTTTTATGTCACTAAGATTAAACTATTTGCACTTAAACAGAACAACATTTTTATGTGTTGTTGATTTGTCGTATCGTCATTTCTTAGTGCCTACCAATTATGATAGGATGACCCAACGAATCAAGCATACAAAGATTTGGCAATAATACAAATATAAAGATATAGATGATCCCTCGTAATGCCAATAATTCATTCTGATACTGACCACATTTGATGTTTGAAATCACAAACAAAACAAAGGTAACATCTAATTAAATATCAAGGATTGTGAACAAGGATTATATTTTAATATCCACATGTTCAGATAATTGTGATGTCTACTTCACTTTATTATTAGGAAGGAAGATTTTCTATGTGCAGAATTCATCACCAAAACCATTAGCTATTTAAAATAAAACAAAATCAATGGTCATGTCAATATCGGCTGTCTTGTCTCTTCTATTCTTGTTTGTTCTTTTTTTTTTAATGAACAGCAAATATATATCACTGAAAATTCGGAACATACAATTTTAGGAAGAACTAAGAACTATAGAGAAATGGGAAGTCCAACAAGTAGGTTAAGACAAAGACCCAATCAATACTGCCAACTCATGTTCAACTTTATTGCAGGTCCTAAGAACACATTTAAAACGATCATAAGAAGAAAAAACGGCATGATTTTTGATATCTTCAACTAATTTCCCAGGATTTGCAGAAGGCTAAACTCCTTCAATATTAAAGCGTCAAACTTTTAACTTAGCACAAGAGCGGGAATTTTTTTCCTCTATTAGCTTGTGTTTGATCATCTAGAAATGAAGAGCTTCTCAACTGTTGTCTTTTAATTGGAACAATCACGTAAATAAAGCATCATTCCTACGCTTGGTTTCTTAAAACCATTATATATGCATAGTTCATATTTAAATACGAAGTTATTGCTTAGAGGTTGACACTTAACTACTTTCTTTCTTTTTTTGTTATAAGAAACTTAGGTTCGGAAAAATACTAATATATTTCAAAGGACTGGTAGATTGAAAAGTACTTGGAAGTTCTTCAGAAACACTGATGCCTAACGAAAACTGACAGAGGGGGGAAAGAAATAGTCCTGTAATCATCTCCTCTTGATTGTCCTTAAACTGAAAATTATATATCTTGGGTTGTTAAGAAGTTGAAAATGTTGGTATCTATGGGCTATGTTGGAACATCAACCAGGAAAGTCGTAAATTGGGGTTATATGATTTAACTGCAAGAATTTGAAGGAAAGTTTATGTTGTAGTTATATAGACCATTAACTTAAAATAAGGCGATGAGGGTTCAGTTTTTGAACTTATAATTAGAACATAAAAGTTAAATCATTATTGCTATTCTTGCAAGAGATCAATGCTACAAAATGAATATTCATGAATAATATCAAGATTTACAAAAGGTTACCTTGGGATACAAAAGTTTCTTTCGTCAAATTTACCTTCAACCACTCCAGCTTTAGCTTTAATATTCTTTCTAGTCCATACCTAGTGGCTAGTTCCCCTTATATTCGCTGCTTGTACAGAATTGTTTTTCGCAAATACACCTTACGAAACAAACCCGTTCTCTCTCTCCCTTGTTAGAATCATATCATGACATACAAACACTATAGGTTCATATAATGCTAGTTTAGAAATATTCCTTTTTTTGTTGACATTAATCATATGATATTTCTGGAAAATGCATTAAATATTCCCCCTTATAAATGATATTATATCAGGTTCACGATTTAATGAGAAAATGTATCCTTTTCTATTTCACATCTATACTCCAACTTAAATATTTGTTTACCTTGCAAAACATTTTTAAAAGCAGTGGAAACAAACAAATTCATCCCTTTTCATCCTCGACAATTGGTCACTTGATAATAATGTCAATCAACAAGGATTCGGACCAGGTGAACCCAAACTATGCTCTTTGTTACTCTTATACTTTTTCTTTGAAAAGAGAACAAAAAAGCTTAACTAATCCAAATCAGTTTACTTACGTAGTGTTTGGTTATCGTCCTCATGGGTGAAGACAGATGACAAGGACACAAAAGTTCTGTATTTCGTAGTGTTTGCTTGCTGTCCTCACCCATTTTGTTCCATCTTTGGAGGACAAAGAAAGAAATTTTTTGTACCTTCTAAGATTGTGGTATAAGAATCCTTGTCCTAGGGACAAAAACAAAACACATTACAAAATGACAAAAATAACCTCACTAAAACTAACCTATCACTCTCGAAACAACTCTCCCTCGTAGCTCTCCTTCTTCCGTTTGATTCCACGCCGTAGCTCTCGTTCTTCCGTCTGGTTCCTCGCCGTAGTGAATCTCGAAACAACTCTCCCTCGCAGCTCTCCTTCTTCCGTCTGCTTCCACGCCGCAGCTCTCCTTCTTCCATCTGGTTCCTCGCCGCAGTGAAAGGTAAGAATTTTTTTTCTGTTCATCCCTTCTTTGCCTCTCGTTTCAGTGTCCAGCAGAAACTACTGGTGCCTTTCTGGGTTTTAGAAATTCCTTTTCCTTGTTTTGGTTATCAAATTAAAGTTACTTTTCTTTGTTTCTACTAATTTCTATAAACCGTGATTATAGAGTTATATTTTTCCTATTTGTTCTTTCTCTCTAGCTTCGACCTATATATGTGTTTATCTATATGTATGTTGCAACTCCGATGTTCACCTGTTTAATATGGCAAGAAGGGATGAATGTGGGTTTTGATTGGGAAATAAAATTGAAGAGAAGATGCATATGAATAAAACTGAAGAGTTGACCATATTGTATTTCTCTGTCAATATGGTGCGTGGGGAAGCTGATGGCAGAGAGAAAATGTTAA